>VZSE01009681.1:94546-207742 GCA_013398275.1 Promerops cafer
AAAAAACTCCACCATTTTTCCAGTGTAATAGGTGTATTTAATTTTTTTTAAATTAATAAACTCTGTCTGATATTTCACCATGAGGGAGATAGATATCCAAAACTCTCAGCCCAGTGACTCATGTTTGCTAGACTGGTAAGCAAGACCTGACTTTCTTTACTGGGGGGAATAAGAGCTAGAATTTTCACAACCTAATAGATGCTGTTCACTGTTTGTGGGAAAGAGGTTCCTGGATAATTAATGAAGACAATTATGTAAGGTTGAAAAGGTATTTGTTAAAGTTTCCTTTGAGTTATGAAGTTCAACATTTGCTAAGACAGAAATGATGTTAAAGAGAGTGACAGGATCAGCAGTTATTAATCACCTAAAGCAGGTGCCACTATTTACAAATATTTAAATGAGTTTTCAGGACACACCTGTCAGGCTGAGATTACCATCTGGTCAAATTGCACAAATTTAGAAAGAGAAACAAGCTTTGTGTTGTATGTGTTTGTTTGATGATTAACAAGTGAGTGATACTGAGCTGTGTGCTACCCTGAGCATATGCCAGAAAACCCAGGGAAATCAATATTTCAATCCAGCCATTCATCCCCTCCATAGAATTTCTCACAGTGATGCAGTGAGGGATGAGGAATGAAAGGCTTTTATTATAATGACTGTCTGTAAAAAACATTAATTACCTCTATCATGTATAAATAGACCTGTATTTTTCATAAATTTTCTTGACCAAAGTGATTGACCTAACACTACTTGATCCCAATTAAGAGTGGCAAGAAGGAAGTGAGTAATATTTTTCTGTGGCTGACACGGTCTACTGTGCTTTATCCTGAAAAAAATGCAATACTCCAAATAAACCTTAGACATTCTCACACTATGGCTATAAAATAGCTGGTTAAGAGTGATTAATCCCACTGATACCCTGAAATTATAAAAGAACATATTTTATAGCTGCTGAGACCTTACTGAATGAATTTCTCCAAAGAATAAAATGATGGCCTGTATAGATATATTGCAGTTAAGAACAGCTTTTGCCAAAATCTTAAGTGAAATGAAAGAAAAGAGAATCCGAATGCTTTTGTGCATTTTTTAAAAGTGTTGCTGAGTATTTCTTAGAGATTAAAATGAAAAAAATATTCTAAATGTCTAAGCTGTGTAAATATCTTGAAAAATAAAACTGTGACAAGGACTAAGTTAATCAGAGCCTTCTTTAAAAGTGGTCTCTTAAGTATGACAAACATATTTATTTTTATGTGCTTTTCTCTTTAATGAGTTAAAATATAAAAAAGGATGAATTCTTCGTACTACTGTGTCCATAAAAGGTTAGATTACATGCATTAATTAGACACTGTCATCTGTTCTGTCCAAAATCTGCATTTGCAGGGCTGCCATGAGCAGGATTTTGTAACTTAACACTAGTGAGAAAGGCACCAGGTATGAAATGAGGTTTCAAAAGTTTTATACATGCCTTAATAGATGGGCCGTCGTTAAAGCAAATTACGTAGGGCGGCAGGTTCAACACTTCCATGTACTTTTGTCTGCAAAAAATGAAATTGTACCTGCCCTCAGAAGTGGGTAATGCTTTTAGGTGCCAAAGCTTTCTAGGATGTTTCTTTGTTTCTGTTCCTAGACATGCTCTCAGCCACCTAAGTTGAATGCAGCTGCCTCTGATTCCTGCCTAAGTCGCACGGGCCTCTCCGTGTGCAGCTTTGGTGCTCCACACACCTCACCTTCAGGAGTTCATCTGGCAGGCACGCACAGAGCATGACTGAACTGCACACAAAGTTTGTGTTTTGGCATTTTGGAACAGTTGCATGGAAGGAGGAGACCCCTGTTACAGCTCCCAGCTGAAATCTGATCTCTCCCCCTCTAGGAGGGTGCTATAATCATTACAGTATGTGTGTTCTAAGATTGTACTCAATTAGAGTCCTCTACCTAAAAAAATGAATGTGCAGTGAACAGCAGTGTGAATTTGCAGTATCCTTGCTACTCCAAGCCAGCTTCCCACACGGGAATTAATTTACACATTTTGTTTTCAGTAAGGTGGTTACACAGAGCCTCTGCTGGCATCTGATCTTGAGCTGTAATTTACTGACCAACATATTAAACTCTGCCTCCCCTTACATCGCCCCTGGAGCGAGAGGAAAGCCAGCCAGCATTGATGAACTTGTGATTCCTCTGACCTTCAGGTCATGAAAAAATTATAAACCCACAGAAACATGGGTGTGGAAGTTGGTAATTAAGAAGAAGAGAGGTAGTCGTTTGTAAAGCTGCCTTTTGGTTTGAAGTGGTCACCTGTGGTTTAAGCAGACCATTTGGACTTTGCACAGAAAAAGACTGAGAGTTTGCTGGGAGACATTTTCTGAAGCCAGAACTGTACAGTGGGGATGAAGTGTGTGAGCTCTTCTACCCTCTTTCATTGCAAGGTCAAGCAGGACAATCTGAGCATGTTAAAATACAGTATTTGAATCTTGTGGAATGGTTTTATTTTCACTGAGTGAAACTGGAAAGATCAACATTTTACCATGATATAGCAAATACGGCAATTTCAATAGAAAAAAATCTCTTATCTGATCATGTTGTGCAAAATCTAGGGCTTGGTTATTTTGCAAGTCATTCATTTATGAATGTAGCTATAAAAGCCATCTGCTAAGCATTCATCCTTCTAATATATTTTAAATTTAAAGACTTATATGCTACTGTGACAAATTAAAATGTTTTAATTATGCCTAACCATTGTGCCTTCAGTGAAGCTGCTAAGAGTTTTAGCATATTTTAAACACGTAGGTACTAGTCTATACTCTCACTCAGGTGCAATCAATAACCTCACTCAATATCCTGAAATTATAATGAAGATATAGAATATAATTGTATCATGGTGTGCAGTTTTGGGACCATTACCATGTAGTAGTTTTAAATTTTGCTCTGGTAGTTTGCTTACCTGTTATTCAGCCAGTCACAGTTCTACAGTCTCTTGCCTTTCCTCCCTTCCTTTTCTCATACACTGATATTTTTCTTATAAATGCATCTGCAGATGAATGAATGCGTAGTGTCCCACCTGTCTCAGCGGGAGCCCAAAATAATTCAAGGAATTAGCAATTAAGGCTGCCATACTTAATGCAGGAACTATGAGCAGCTTCTTTTTACTCAGGCCTGAAGACATTAGGCCCACCATGACGCGGCAGCAAACCCTGCTGACCTCTGCTGTGTGTTCAACAAGGTTGAGTGGTCTGATGTCTGTTTAAATCTCATGTTTTATGGTAGAGAGGATATGTGCTCATTTTCTCATCTGTTTTTCAAGTGTTTGCCCTTGGAGGGGAGGGGGTAACTGTGGAGAAGTCAGAAATCTCTTTCTCAGATCCAATATTGCAGTCGCCGGTGAGGCCGCACCTTGAGTGCTCTGCTCAGTTTTGGACCCCTCGCTTCAAAAAGGACACTGAGGTGCTGGAGCCTGTCCCAAGAAGGGCAGTGAAGGTCGTGAAGGATCTAGAAAACATGTCTGATGAGTGGCTGAGGGAGCTGTGGGTGTTAATCTGGAGAAAAGGAACTTTGGGGAGACCTTATGTCTTTCTACCTCAAAGGCAGATGTAGCCAGGTGAGGCTTGGTCTTGTTTGCCATGTTGCAAGTGAAAGGAGGAGTGCTCAGAAGGAACCCAGAAAGGATCTTGTGGGGTTTGGCAGGAGGTACAGAGACCAGTGAGTGTTTCTTTGTAAAGGGACCCCTCTGAGGAGTTGTCCTAATGTGCTTAAATTGGACTGAAGGATTTGGACATTTCCCAGTCTGGGTTACAGAGGAGGGAAAAGGAGCCCTTTATTTGTCTTATCCTATAGTCTGTGGCAAATACATGGTTAAGTAAGAACTGTGGCCTGTTCACATTCAACTATTTCAGTGCCCTTGTCATCCTTTTTTCTATTGTCAGAATCAATGTGGGATGTGATGATTTAGGAAATGGCAGCAAATACTGTGGTTAAAATGCTTCTAGACTTCAGTATAGGCTCTGCAACAGATCATAAATGTCATGATCGCATATCGAGTATTCTAAAATAGCAGATTATTTTAGGAAATAATATCAGATCATGCATTTGGAGATCAGTGCTTGCCCAGAAGAAAAAAAACCAAACCCACAATTATGGCTGACCCTCCAAATTCTCATATGTAAATGTCATATGAATAATGCTCTTCACATGGATAATCTCAAGAATTACTCCTCCATTGTAATTGGCTGCCACACAGTAATGCCAAAATTTATTGTTTAAACTGGGACTCTCTTTGCAGTTCAGCTGAGTTATTCCCTAGCTCTGCATTGCCCCATCTGGCTCCTGATAGGATTTGTGCCTTGACATCCCCCAGAACTGGAGATCTCCAGGGACCCCTGGGAAGGAGGCTGGGCCCAGCAGAGTCATGTTGCCCCACACAGGCTCCTGAAACACTGATCAATGTGGCCAACAAGGGCAAACTAAGGGAGAGGAGAATTTTGCCCACAGCTATGGAAGAGAAGAGTTAGGTTGTGTTGATTTAGCTCTGTGGGAAGCCACAGTAGTACATACAGCATGTTAATGTTAGGGTGTTTTATTGTATCACTCTCTCATGCTGTGTTCATTTGGAGGGACAACATGACTTCCATAATGTTTATTTTAGGGTCATTTTATTACTTTAATAATGCAGATTTAGATTGTAATTAAAGCCTGTATGATTTGTGTTAATAGTTTGCAGCTTTGTTCAGCATATGTTTAGATATTATAAAACTGCTTCAATAGACAATGAATTAATTTGTCCCTTTCACTTATTAAGATGCATGTGCACTTCATCAGGTTTATTCTTTGTGAATTTTGAGTATGGAATGTAATCATAAAGTCACATAGAGACACATGCCATATTTGGGACTTGATGGATTATGACTGTTCTTGTGAAAGAAAGAATTAGGAAAACAAGAAATCATGATTGTATTTAATATTAAAATAATAAAATGTTGCCTATTTAGCCACATCTTAGCAATTATTCCACTACTCACTCACATGACATTGTTAAATATGTTTCTGACTAGATTAAATGTATATGTTATTATGGATTTCATGCTTTTTTCTTACTAGTCTAATGGATGAAATTCTTTCCTTTAAAACTGCGCCTTCCAATTAAATTTGATTTTTCCTTTTTCTCTTCATTATTTGGCATTCTTTGTCTTCTGACATAATCCCTAGCACACTTTATACAAAGGAGCAGTTTTGGTTCCCTTTTGTTAATTTCCAGTATTTTCTGACAAAGAGCTTATGTTGTCCACATCATCTGCTGCAAAGATTATTTTCACATCCAGTTCCTTTAAACTGTTTCTCTTGTAACAGGACCCAGGCCCAAGAGGTGTTGAACATTTCTGATGAGGAATCAGGTACCTTCGACGTTATGTGACTTCAGAGTGTACTCTGAAGCAGCTGAAACAATATTTGGTGAGGATTTAATAGACTTTTTTTGTGACACCTAAATGTCACACACCAACCCAAAGCTCCCTTCATTAGTTTTGTTTTCCATCTACATATTACAGGGAAGAGAACTGGAAAAACATTGAACCAACCAAAGGGTTTTTCTTTTCCTCTTCTTCTCCTCTGCTCCTATTTCCCATCTTTTGGGTTGTCTTTAATTGGTGGTTTGGAGGTTTTTTTGTTAGTTGGTTTGGATTGATTTTCATTTTTTTGCATCAGAGAAGGAATAAGGGAATTAGATCTCATTCCTATTTTGTTTTAGTAATAATCGTTCTAGCACACTCTTTTTTATTCCAATATGAACAGCATGAAAAACATGAACAACTACCAACTACATTTCTTGCTCTGGAACATCTCATATATCAAAATGTCTCATGAGATAAACAGGTAATTACCATGATCTTCAAAACTGAGAGTGTAGATATTTGGAAGGGATATCTGCTTATTGGTTGAAAATCCTAGATAAAATTATCTGGAATTTTGGGAATAGTAAAATCAGAATCCTAAATTGAATCTTATACAGTCAGTATTTTTATCTCTTCCTTATGCTCCCCTGTAAATTTCTCTTTAGAGAAGCTAAGAGGCTTTCTATGGCATTTTGTTTACATTCATGGTAGAAAAATTGAGACATTTTAAAATGTGTTTATACTGGATATTAAAAAAAAAAAGAAGAAGAATTAACAGTTTAACCTCCAAATGTTTCCCTACAGTCTTTGGAAAATAATAATCTGCAAACATATTTATTCTTCAAGTTATTCTCAAAATGGTCTGAAATATACTGTCCTTGTTTACTAATCCATGCATGTGCTGTTCTAACAACAGGTACCAGGTCTGAAGAACCTTAAAGGAAAGGGCTTATGCCTAAGACAATCTTTTCCAAAATCTGAGTTATAACCTGGGCTTCTGGGTTGGACACATTTCAGCTCTAACTGTATCACTTGCAGATGTTTCACTATCTAGAAGTGTCATATTGATATAAAATAAACCTGTCTGGTTGGTTTTTAGTTACTTTTTTCTCTCTCATTTTTTTCTCTTTTTTTTTTCAGAAGGAAGAGTGAAAAAACAGTTTGAGCCACTGGATATCAGGCAGCATGCTTGCTGTGCTAATGAAAATTTGGAACACCGTTGCAAACTGGAGTGTTTGGCAGAAGCAGGAATTTCTCTGTGCTGTTTATGAGGTATGTAAAAAGGTCAGTATTATTTTATAGATTTTTAGCCTTAGCAATATTTTTTTTTAATGATTTACTTTTTCTTGTTTTGTACCAGCCACGATTTTTTGTTCTGGGTATGGAATGTAACTTTTTTGATTGCCTGGCGTGTTGTGGGAAAATAAATTGTGTTTCAAAATTCCAGACACACTTTGACTGTATTATTAAGAAAACATTGCTCCTGGAATAACAAATGGTGGGGTTATTTTAAGCAGTTGTGTTACATTTTCTAAATCTGCAAAAGAATCAGAACAATAAAAGAATGATCAAGGCTGGGTTTCTTTTGTTTTAACAGACAGGTCATCAATTGGTCTATTGGCAAAACTCCATTCATTGTAATGGACCTACATGAATTTCCAGAAGTTGTAGATTTGGGCAATAGCTTCTGAAGTGTTTCAGAATCATTGTCTTTCATCTGGCACTGCCAACAGTACCAATTACAAGATCATTTTTGTGATGCTTATCTTCCCCTCCATAGATAAAGGGCAGTAAGTGCTCCTTTGGGCCACTGGACAAATGACATTGGCCAATGTGAGCCAACATAAGAGTGTGAAGTGAGACTCTGAATGTGCTAAAAATACACTGAGCCCTATATCAAATACAGGTAGTCTGTTTTTCCACTGAAATTCAGATGTTTTAAGTGCAATATTCACTTGTGAAAGGGATGATGTCTTCCATTTGGAAAAAATTGAAGTCTCTGAGTTTGGACTCCTCTCTTTCTTCTTCATCTTCTTAGTGATACTTCAGAAGAGAAAAAAAAAATCCTGAAGTTCCATTCTGCCCTACCAGGTGCTTAGATTTTTTGAGAAGCATTGGTACATACTGTCAAATATAGACAAGGAGCTGCGAAGTGTTGGTGGTTTCTTAAGATTGTATTCTTTCCTGCAGTGACTCTCCCAAAGAAATCTAACTACTCCCCTTTTGCTCGCAACATTTTTTTTTTTTGTCTAGGTACAGAACTGAATGTAAAGCAACACAATTAAAACCTATTGATTTAAGCAGCATCTTATTATTTCAACAGTCGAGCGGCCGTGCTCCCCCTGTGTGGCCTGCAGTCCATAGGTATAACACGGTTCTAGCAGCTGTGAAAACACTCTGCCTTCCCCGTGTTTAGATACCTATCTGTGGCTAGGGAGCAGCAGAGGAAGTCAAAACTCCAAGAATATAATGAGGGTAGAGAATGTACAGTCGGCGCATTTCTCCCGAATCTTGCTAAGTAAAGCAAGTTTGAAGACTTGTCCTTTTGTCCTGCCAAGTTTACCAATCTGAACTTTCTCAAAGGTTGTGTGTGCTTAATTTCATTCTTCTAAAGACAGGCCCCTCCAGTCCTGTGAGACTCTGGCTCAGGGCTTAAATCTTCCTCCCGTAGAGGCTGGTGTAATTTAGTCCATACAGAGGCAGAGGTCACAGGGTTAAATACAAAGAACACTGGTGGTTCCCCAAGAAATATATTGAGTTCTAATATCTGGTTTTGAGCTCACTGGAAATGCGCAGCGGGTACAGAAAAGAGTTTTCAGACTTAAATCAGGGGTTAGGCTAAAGGTACCCACCTGATTCAGTAGATGTTAGGGAGTTTCATAGCAGGTGATCAAGTTAATCAAGATTTGAGGAGCATAAAATGTAAATTCTCTTTACCATGATAACATGTCCTTTCCAAAAAAACTGTCTCTGGAAAAAATACTTTCCTTTTGTTTTTCCTTCAATGGTATATTTTTGGCTTTTTGAAATAAGTGATCAGTCTGGAAAAATACAAAGCTGAGCATGACTTTAGTAACTGAATTTAGAGATGTATTTGAAAAGGCATCTCCTCTATCGTCTTCATTTTTCCTGCCTTTTGTAAATCAGGTATTGGAGAAATGCCTTAAAATCATTCTCTGATCTTCAGGCTAAAAAATATGTGGCACAGAAATCCTGGTGGCATTTCAGTCATCTGATGTGGATGTCAGCACAACCTGCAGCCTCCCCTTTGGAGAGGAGCTGTTGTCAGTACCTGCCTGGAGATGAATGAACAGATCATCCAGGCATTTTGGCATCTGTCAACCCCTGGGGCTGTTACAGCATGTGTGCATTTGCCATTCTAGCCTTCGAAAGCAGCTACTGCTGTTCTGTAATTCACAGCCTATTTATTGCTAGGGGACGTTTTTATTTTCATTTATTTTAATTTGTTTTCTTTATGTCATTAAAAGCAGTAGCGAGGTCTATAAAACAAGCAAGAGCTTAGATAAACACCACAGCAGGCTGGTGAACTCTTTTAGGGACCCAGTTTTCATCCACAAATTATAAGTAGCTACTCAAACAACAGGATTTTGGTATGATCTATATTATTTTCTCTCTCCAGTTGCAGATGGCTTCAAATCACTATCACCTTTGCAGCTGGACCTATCACATATGCAGTTGATCATTGCAGGTCCTTTCCTACTGAACTATTCTATTCTGTCTGCTGTCCCCATGGAGGTGGAATTCCTTCTCTTGACTGACTTTTCTACTCTCAAGTCATGGATTTGATTGTCAGTCACTTTAGTCCCTGTTAGTATCCATTTACCAAATACCTTTTAACATAATTCCAAATTCTCATTGCAACTTTATATTGTATAATTATTATTTCACAGATTTTCCAGGCTCTGCAGGCTTTGCTTAAAAACAGACATGGCAAAACACACAAAAAAAGCCCCCAAGCCCTCTTGCTCCAACAAATAGACCTGTTGAGGGAAATATTTTATGCTTATGCCAGCCAGAGAATGAATAGCCAGAAACTTTTCTGTGTTATGTTACTGATGAATTAATGAAATTATTTTCAAATTGGAGGAATTCTTACTATGCCAGTCTCAAATTTTTTGGTGCTTGTTCACTAACCTTTAGAGTTTAGGTACTCCTATTCAGTATTTATATATTTCTTGTGTCCTTATCATCATAAGGGGATATGGATGTACTTTAAAGGTGGCCATCCAATATCTTGAGAACACAGTGGGATGGATAATCTGATGATATTTGCTTCATGCAGTAAAAATAACAGCAATATGATGTCTCGGAGATCACAGGCTAAGTAACTGCAGGATGGCCTCGATGTTTAATGAGTACCTGAGCTGGTATTTGGAGGGGTAGCACAACCCAGAAAGGATCATCTTAGACTAAAATGGCAGAGTGCCTGCATCACTCTGGAAAAGATGCCACGGGCTGAATCAGTTATTTTGTCACTGGGTCTTAAAATCGGTCTGTTTAGGGGTATAGAATGGCCTGGGTTGTTACCAGCATAAACTGTGAAATTGTTTATCTGTACAGCAGAAAAAGCTGCCTCACTTGTGTTGAAGACAGAGGTCTGCAGAGGTTTGGAAGATTTCCCATCCCTTTGACTTCCCCTCAAGATCCACCTTGTTCTTGTCCTCGTGTGCTACCATGAGCACTGCTCTGCTAGCACAGAGCACAGCAAATGTGTGGCACGTAACGCACACTCCCAGCAGATGAAGCAGTCAGCAACATCTCTACTCCCTGCAACTCTGCTAGCCAAGGCTCCTCTTGGCTCCTTGTGTCCGAGTCAGAATTCCCTCATCCGCTTGGAATTCTTGTTTTAAAAACACAGAAGCTGATTTTAGAAACACTAAAGCCAATGAGAACTGCGAGAGCGCTGCACCTCTGGGAATCCAGCCCACATCCCTTTTGTTTTGAGTGTAGGATCGATCCTAAATGAGAAACCTTTTGTATTTTGGAAACTAAGGAGGAGTTGAAGAAAACTTCTTCATACTTGGCAAAAACAGAATTGCTCTTGATGGAGACCAAGCATGGAAAATTCTGGTCTGAGAGGATTATGTTTGTCAAAGTTATGACAACTCTGAACAGAGAGTTTTACATAGAAATCCCTCTCATTTTACTGTCTACAGTGACAGTAGAATATATTTATGCAAAAAAATAAAATATGAGAAGTTAGATTTATACTCACCAAACAATTACTAGTAAGCAAAAACCAAAACCAGATCAGCATAATGATGTTTTTGTCAAGCACAACAATTTTGGTTTGGCCCAAACACAGAGATATAGATTTGGACTTTCTGTCACAAGTTGCCAAACATTTGTTTTCATTTATATCTCTGTATTTGTGCGTGTGCATATTGACAAAGGGGATTTGACTCCAAGAAGAACAGAGTTATTATCCAAATCCTAACACAAATCCCTCTATTGACTTCACTGGGAGTTGGATCAGCACCTTGGTGAGTATGTTCAAAAGAGAGTGTCCAGAGTTAAACTATCAGTTCTTCATCCAACTCTCATTGAAAACAATTAAGTCTTTCCATTAATTTCAATTACTCTTGGATCTAGGTTTAAAACACAAATTTTGTCTAATAGGACATATGGAGGCTATCCTATTAAGCATGTTTCAATCACATGAGGGCACAAGAATTTAAGGACAGAGGGCTGAAAGCCAATATTAACTGAATATTGGAGGTTAGAAAAATGCAAAATTAGTAACTCTTAAAAGGGCATGGTTGCTGCAAATACTTCATTCTCTTTAAACCATTTTTAGTGTTTAAAGATGACTGAACTGTGCCTGCCTCTTCATTGGTTCTGGTTCAGAAAAGCATTCAGACAGCAGTTAAGAAATGCAACTTAAGTGTGAGCATAGCTCCTCTGTTAAGGAGGAGAGGAATTAAACACATGCTTTAGTGATTTCCTGACCTGAGGCTTTTATTTTCCTTCTGTGAATATTAGTGAAAGTACCTTTTTGTTCATAAGAACATTCATGAAAAGCACATTTTGAGCCCCTGGCTCAGATTTGCTTAATCTAATCAAGGAAGAGAAAGTCACATGCTGTATATTAGGTAACCAGTTGCACAATTTGTGGGTGACCATTAAATCATTTCAGATAGTAAAAATTGTAACCTGCAGCATGCTCTCAGATAATTCATAAACATAATACAGACCTGTTCTCTAGTTCTGGATGTTCTCTCAGGGAGGAATATTGGAAGACAAACACAAACTCCTGAAAGAAACCTAAGATAGACTGTTTTCTTATAAGGTAAAAACCTCCATAATTCTCTCCAAATGTGGAAGGAGCTTCTATTATCTGCATTGCTCTGAAGTTTTTCTGATTGAATACAATTACATCCAGGCTAAACAGCTTTGCAAACAGTTGTGCTTAGACTACATTTGTAGAAATTACAAAAGTACCCACAACCCTCACAGACACCTTCAGGTACCCTTCAAACAATATTACCAATTTTATTTATGTGGGCTGAGATGAATATGGCATTTGTGTGAAAAAAAGTGCATATTTGTAAAACACCTTTGGGAACACACGGGAAAGCAGGGTTTTTTTATGGTTTATATGTTTATGTGCATATTCCATATGTTCTACTTAGGCAAACATTTAAGCAAAGATTTCTGTGTCAAATGACCTCATTTATTGTTTGTAAACTAAGCTATCTAATCTGGCTCAGTGTCTTTTCATCATATGGTGTAAGTCAAATAAACTCATCTGTTGCTCGGGCTTTCAACTGCAAAGTTAAACACGAGCTCTGGTCAGGCCAGGGCCAAAATGGAGCAGAGACCCTGCAGAAGAGTGTTTTGGGCCCCCCAACTCAGTGCCATGAGATTACTCATTTTTCATTCTTCTACAGGAAATGCTTAGCTCAGTTTACCTCAACTGGCTATAGCTGATGCCAACCTGCCATCCAGGATCCATAAACACCCTGCAAATGGGGTAAATCCAGGAGCTGCTAGCTGGCCCAAGCATCTCTGTGCATGTGTCACAGGAAGGCTCTCTCTGTCAGTGCAGAAAAGCGTGTGTCATGGCAGTAGGTACAATAGGCTGAGGACACAGAGGAGCATAAAGATACTGATTTCGTTTTTCCTTTTGCTTCTACCTAGAAATACCCAAACTGCTTCAGCCTTCTTCTACCCACATGTGAACAGAGAAAAATACTTTCTTATTTTCTTGCTCAGCAGAAGCCAGTATGTCCAGTGTTTTGGGAAAAAGAATTTTGTAGGTTACTTGAATCAACAGGTAGGGTACATCCTTTTGTGGTGGAGCAGTCTTGAGTGTATGTGACAAATTTTATTTTCTTCACCAGTGGGATGGCAACTCTGGGAACTGGATCGACTGGGGTTACATAAAGAATCAAGCAGGTTTATTGAAGATCCTGGCTAGATATAAACTCCATCCTACACAGGATTTACTGAAGAGCATTCTGTAGTTTTTCTTCTACTCTGCTGAGCATTTTTTTCCCCAGGGTCTGCAGTTTGATGTTAGTCTGTTACAACTACAAGGAATATTAGTCAGTATTTCTCTGAAGTTCTGTTTCAGGTCAGAAAGACTAATCTCCAATTAATCCCTGTCAAGTGTGAGGTGTTTTTTGAAGACTTACAGCCAGCCAGTGGAAAATAGGCATCGGGATGTAGTGGACTTCAGGTTTCTGATCCCAGGCTTTTCCTTTCAACTGCTGAGAAACCAGAGATTTACATCCTTGCCTGTTTGGGGAACAGAGTTGCATATGGAGGCCACACGTTTTACTTTACATTTCTCTTCGGACCTTTTAACATGTACCCTGTTAAACAGTGTCAATGGGTTCGATACCATAATCTATATGGAGCCTGGAATGAGACACAGCTATGTTTGGCCCTTTGCCACAGAAGTCTGGTACTGCCTAAATGCATAAAAATTACTTGCATGCAAGTCTGGCCTTGGGCTAGACTCCCTCAGGAGTGAAGGAGATGGCAAATCCCAGCACGCTGTGGGTACCGTGAGCGTTTCTTCAGCCTTCTGCAGCATGCTTCTCCCTCTGGATGGAGTGTGAGGGAGAGGGCCTGCACTGGAACAGCATGGTCATGTTCTAGAGGGTGTAGGGAGAGACCATGAGGGACAAAATAGCTATAAAATCATAGTGAAGTGAGCCCAGTGGAGAGAAATTTCCTCTAGGTTAGTACTTGAAGGTTTAAGACAGGGGCCTGTTGCTTTAAAGTGCAAGGGAGGCAGATCATGACTTGAGACTGGAGACAGGAGGAAACATGGTGTCTTGTGGTATACCTTCACTAAAGTGCCCCAGTCTGACCCTAAAAATGCAGAATGGTATTATCTAGTAGGTAGAATAAGGACCAGGTTGAACTAACTCCTTCTAGACTTGAAAACTGAAACCGATTTCATCCGAAAATACTCATCTGGGGCAGAAACAAAAGTTATTCCTGGGAAAGACAGTTTTATGGCAAGAATTATGTGCTTTTTTAGTTAAAGACACAGTGTTTCACAATGACTGTGACTTAGTGAAGGTCATCTACAGTAGACTGCATCATCATCCTCCTAATTACAGAGGATGACTAATCGTGTATCCTCCCTTTTCAATTTGAAAGTTTGTTTTTGAGCCAGCGTGGGTTTGATGCCAGATTTTCCCGATGTCTCAGAGTTCTGTGAACCAGCATTTAGCTCATTTCTTTGTACATCTCACAGTGTAACTTCAGTATAATTTAGCAGCAATATCATGATACAGTTGTCTGAAAGAAACTGAAATATGGGACACCTTGTATGTTTGGTGTAGCAGACCATGATAGATTTGATATTCTGTCTCTTTATTTTATATTATATACAATTATATGTAATTTTCTTTATTAAGATCATGAGGTTTTGCTAGATTCAGTATGCTAAGTGTGCAGTACTCTGTGCAGAGGAAAATGCTTTTCCTTGAAGCATGAACTGAGGACTAGAAATTACCTCTGTTCATTTACATGCTTATGAAATAATACAAAGGAAAAGTTTCCCCTTCATTTAGGAGAGGAAGCTGCAGTTTTGAATCCATCTTCAGTCTTCTGGAGAATTTGTCTTTTTGGGGAATGCAGCATTGTTTGTGATTTATATTTCCAGTTGTCATTAGTATGCATGAGTGTTGCCTTTTCTTTAGTAAAATATAGAGGGATGTGTATAATTCTTGTATTTCAATCACACATTTGGCCTTGGATTTAAGGAAAACTGAAGAAAAAGGGAAAAGCTTTGAAAAAATCTGCAGTTCCAGCTCTATTTCTATTGTTCTATCAACATACTGCAAGCACGAAAAAGTGAAACAATCAGGAGCTGAAACTATGCAAAGAAGAGTGGCCAAGGGCCTTGTAGGTATGGGACAGGTAAATCTCATGGATTTTGTTAAGAGCCTGGCTTAAGAAAGCTGAAGACATGGATGGAGGTTATGCAATTCATTTGAGATTGTTTTGTGTCGCTTTTTTCTGTTCTCTGCATTCCATGGAGTCCAACTAGGACTGGTATTTTCAGTGGGAAATGTGGCAATTATGTCCATGCATATTTAAAATTGGTTTTAATTCTTTTGAATGTAGCTACTGTAAATACACAGATTTTCTTCCCCTACTGATTGTATGTGATGACACTAATTTGAGATCTAAGATTCCACCAACTCCCTAAGATCTGAATGCTGTTAAGAGAAAACACTCCCTTACCTGGAGGTCAACAATTATGAGAGTTTCAATGAAGGCATTAATATTCAACAACAGAAAAAAAAAATAGAAAAATCTTTGCTTTAAGAAGCAAACAGTGTAAAACAGAGTTAACAAAACAGAAGGCAGAATAAAATGAGCAAGATTCCCAAGTTTTCTTGGAAGTCTTCATGTAGCCATGCAGATAGACATCCATGTGACTACTGATTGAGATTGACATAAATAGCTGATGTGAATGTGGTGATGAAAGCGATGGAGATCAATAACAAGTCACAATCCCATTATGGAAGTAATGCATTCTGCATAATGTTCAAGCACATCTGTCCCCCCAAAGAATGAAAGCTGGTTTAAATCGTTAGGCAGAAGCTAGCATCTTGATAATGGCAGCCCTACTTTGCTTCCCAGGGTAATTATTAAACTGACCAAAGTGTTTTGTGGATTTGATGGTCTGCTGAAGATATAAACATACAAGGGTTTCTGCAAATCATCAGTGAAGTGTTATCCAGCTTCTGCAGTACTCAGCCACCAGCACTGCCAGGAACGCTCATATCAAATTAATTACGAGAACTGTGAAAACACCACCAGCAGGGACCACACGAATGGCTCTCCCTGCAACATGACACTCCAGTGTGGTGCTTCCACAAAGCTGAACTCGGTGCAACCCCGTGAACAGCACTATGAATTCTTGTGGGTTTCTCTTCTTGTTTCTTATAAAAATGTGTGTACTGATCAGTGTCAGCTCTCCATACATTTTCCACAAAGAACTTTTGCCCTTAAAGTTATAATTAGCTTTGAACTTTTCAAATGGTTAAGATGTGCTTGTTGTCCTTCTCTTTGAGGCCTCTCAGAGGCAGCTGATCATTCCTGGAGGTGTTGCACAGGACTTCTGTGTACTGCTGTGTCATCAGTCAAACACATTTTGCTGGGTAGGGAAAACACAGATCACAATGAGGGCTGTGTGCATTTTCCTTGACTAGAGTAATGGTGCTTAAAAGTGTGTGGAGGACAGATAGGCAAACAGCAAAGCTACTCTGTGATCAAGGAGAAGTGTGCTGTGAAAGTCCATCTTGCTTCCTTAGGTTGCCCTGCGATGTGAGATCATTGGCAATGAAGCAATTTTGAAGAAATCACTGGTTGTGGTGTTAACAGATCAGGTTTTGCCTGCCCAAAGCAGATGCATGCTTTCTGAGGACAGGAGAACAAAGAAGGGGGGAAAAGCTACACTTTTAAAACTGTCTCACATATTCCTTAAACATAATATAAAGGTCTGTTCAATACATATCCCCTTGTAGAAGGAGGCATGGCCTGTGCTGGAGCTGGAGCAGAAGAACTGAGAATGCTGGCAAGCCAGGTGCTGATCCTTGAGCAACGTTGTCTATAGCGACAGGTAAAAAATACAGTTCTCTTTCATTGTATAATACCACAGTGTAGACAGAAAGTTTGAGAAAAACAATTCTCCCTGACAGTGAGGACATGGATCTTGACCCCCTTTTTCCCCTCACTGCTCTCACCCTGATTTAGAATTATGAGTATTTTTCTCCAAAGATGATAACTCTGTGAGGAAGAAATAACACAAACCACTCGGACTTCTCCTAGCAGGGGGAGAAATGGGCATAATGGCGTGTCCCGTATTGTGGTCTGTCACTGATGGTTTCATTTGAAGTTTTTATTGGAAAAGCTGTGTAGGGGGAATAAAAACTCCAGCAAACAGCTTGCCTGATACTTTAACTGTAAAGCATACAGCAAAAAAAATCTCTGACTGGTAAAAAGTGTTTCTGAGCTCTCACAAGGTGTGTTTTGTTTGTAACCTTAGGGTCTAGAAATACCAAATCATCAAGTCTGGTACTTAACACTCTCCATGCCAACAAAATAGACTTTTAGTCTGGGATGGATTTTTTTATGAACAGTTTATAATCCATATCAAAATAAGGATTTATAAAGGAAGTGCTGACACAAATTTAGAACAGAATCCAATAAAAACCTATGACTTCTGGTGTGCAGAAAAGTGTAGAAGGTCACAGCCTTTGTCTAAAGCCCTCCACCCCCCAAAAAAAAACCCCAAAAATTTGTCTCATTGGAATGTACATAGATTTTGTGGTGCCAAAGCCAAGAAAATGAGGGAATAATTGAATTTGGCCCCCAACAACTGCAATGCAAATGTGTTCCTCTGTGTGTTTTACAACCTTTTCTTGTATAATAAGTGACATGATATTACATTCTGGAGTGTAAGAAACAGTTTTTGGATGCACAATATTAAGGAGAGAAATAAGATATTAGGAGTTAAGTTAGAGTGAATGACAGATGGGGGAGAAAAAACAATTTATTTAATGTTATCTGCACTCGAAAAAACCCAGAAATTGGGGTGTGTTTCCTTGCTGTTTTTTCAACCAAACACAATCTGTAGCAATGGTGCTGTGTGGCAGGAAATTATCTGAAATAATGAACTGGTCAAGTACGCTAAAACTGATACCCTTCTCATCAGCATCCAAAATAGGAAACCTGCCAAAAAATTCTAATTGCAGTTTACTCTGTCCAAATTATTACTTGCCAAGAAGGGCTTTGAAACATTTGGCAGAGTCTTCTACCAGGAGAAAAATGAAACAAAAAGGAATGAAGTGGAACACAATAACGAAATATCCCTGCCCCCTTGAAAAATAGCAGGTTTGGGGGTTTAGCCCTTTCATGAAGAGTGGATAACTCTATAACCCAAACTAAGTAACAAATCAGAAGTAATTTATCAAGGATAAACAAATTGGGCTCAGCTAAAAAGTCTTCCAAACTTAAAGGTGTTTCTTGTTAGAGCAGCTGCTTTAATACTGTGATAGCCACAAGGTGTGTTGATATTAAACATCAAATTAAAAGAATCTTGCCATACATTTACCTTGGTACCCTGCTATGATCCATGAAGTAATGTACAGAAATGTCACTGGCTAAGCCAAATCTGAATTAAGCAATCATGACATAACTAAAGAAGAGCTTCAATGGAGTTCCACAAACTTGCATTGCAGCCCCAGGCAACAAAGACTATAGCCTTTGTCTCTGGGTAAGAAAAGTGAGTTAAACTGTTTTTCATCTGGGACTAGCCCACAAATAAATAAAATCCAATTTTTTTTTATATATATATTTTTCATTTCAAGGATTCAAGGCTGTATTTTCTGTAATTTTTCTTTTTGATATAATAAAGTATGCTGAAAATAACCTTCAGGCTTTCATACCTGTTAAGCCCTTGGTGTTGTGTTTAGGGGGTACCTTTGACCATAGCAAGGCAGGTTGAAGGTGTTGTTTCAATAAGGTGATTTTGACATCATTACTGTTCTTCTCGCTTACCAAATAAAATCCACAGCAGATTTGAGCTGTGCAGATACATTCCAGTCCTTCTAGGGCATCACCTGCCTGGGCTCTGCTGCCTTGGCCACAGCCCTACCGTGTCTTCCATTTCCTCCAATTCCTCTTGCTCTGTCAGGGCTGACAGTGGGAAGCACAGAGTGTTTTTGGGTCTGGCACTCGTGTGCCAGTGAGGGCACTCCTGCAAGAGGAGGGAACAGTGCTGGCCACAGCCAGCTCCCTCCACCTTTGCAGCTCCCAAGGGAGGCCAGAGGGCCAGGAACTGATTAGCAGACCCAGGTCAGAGATTTTTGAACTCTGAATTTGGCAGGCACATGGAGGAGGAATGGGTTTTGCAGTATTGTGTTTTAAGATGCGTTTATTCATAACTACAAAAGCTGCAGACATATTGTGTTACTGCATCAGGATCTTGAGCAGATGTTTAGATTTTACAGAGAAGGATGTATGGAGACATTTTCAGTTTTCCTTTAATTTTAAAAAAGTTCATTGTTATCTTTGGTTTGACATACTAACACCTACAGGGAGACAATCTGCTTCATTATGTCAAATTGCTTGAATATGAAGATTTTTTTAATTAGCTTTTTTTCCTGAACATGCTAATTAAATTGAGGTAAAGGAATTTTCTCCTGCCGTGACACCAGAGCCAATATGTGATTGAAAGGAAACAGTAGAGGAAACAGTAAAATTTCTCAGGCTTTTCCATAATGTGATCATATCTTAACAGAAGGATTATGTAACTGATCAGTTTATTTGTTTCATAGTTGCTTGACTATCTCTAGTTTCCATACATATTTACATAGCAGACTTGATGAAGCCAGAAAAATTGGTACTTGAAAAAACTGTGCTATAGGGAAGGAGTGATGTCATCTTGCTTTCTTACTTTTCTAGTCTTATGATTTATTAGGGTTTTGGGTTTTTTTTAAATAGGAAGGCAATATCAGTGATGGCATTGTCCCTGTGAAACACTGTGGGTCAGTGATCTCTGCCAGCCCCCACACTGCAAAGCATATGCACGGGGAACATCTACCTGCACATTTTAGTCCAGCTCAGGACTTTTGAAGAGAATCTACCAGTTGTCCACACTTACCTTGTTTTGATGTGCATTGGCACAAAGTCTTGGAGAAGGTGAACGAGATTCCTTTCCAATGAAACTGTGCTGGAAGATACACTCCAGCCCTGCAGCTAATGCACTCCAGCTGCTAAAGGGCTTTCAGGCCATGGAACCTGACTGGTCCAAAGTTTAACAAATAACCAGCCAAACAAAAGAATCTGCAAGACTCACAGTCCTACCGCTTAGTGTGTCGACTTCGGGTCCTCAACCGCAAATTTCTACCTTGAGAAGTCTTTCTGTTGGTTGTACGTGCTTATCCTTAGAAAAAGTTGCTTTTAGAGAGCTCTAGTTTCAACTTTGAGAACTTTTTTTTGAGAATATTTCTACTCAGAGTTTGGGATCTGTGTTGCCTTTTCTAATGTGTTCTCTTTTCTAATGTGATTTTGGATGTTTAAGAAGCTTGAAGCTGTCTGGAAGAAGAAAATCAATCTTAAGGAAAATGCTTCAATTTTATCTATCTCTATTTTGCCAGTGGCTTGCAAGACACAAGAAAGAAATCTGTAGAAAAATATAAAATCAAAGTTACTCTGTTCTCCAGTAAATATTTAAGTGATATTTTTTGGTGTAATCTGATCTGAGATATGTATGTACACCTTGATATTAGGTATTAGAGATAAAACCTCTAGACACTGGAACAGTGTTTCCAAGTATGGAACAATGCACATTCCCATCGAACTCCATGAGATGTCACACAGGAACAGAAGTCTGCACATGCAGATCCTATTCTAAGGTCTGGTCCTAAAATACTGAAGAGGCTGAGTCAGAGGGTGTGGGTGAGTACCTAGGCAAAAATATGTGTCCTCCCCTCTTGGCCTATGTCAGACTGTTATCTCTGCTGCTCATGTCACAGTGCAAAGGAATCACTCTTCTGTGATTGTGGTGCTGTGATTGTGTTATTCTTTCTAAAATTCAACATGGTATTTCCAAGCTATTATATAAGCTATTGCCAAGCCTCCATGCATCACATTGGCCTTTTGTTGGAGTCAAGTAATGAGAAAATATTCGGGATTGTAAATGAAATGGCTTGAGAACTGAGATCCCTTTAAATATTTTTTTTTAATTTCTCCCCATTCTGGCACAAGGCAGATGTGTTGGTAAGTCCAACAGAAACATGGAATATACAAATATTATTTAACATAAATCATGTGGGTCCCAAATTGCCAACAAGATGCATCAGACATAATAGTTAGCACTTTATATCCTTATAATAGAAAATAGCAAGAGCTCTAAGGCTGAGATTATCCTAAATAATGATTGTTCAAGCTCTCTAGATCTCTATCTGCAGAGGAACTTGTAGAGGCTTGTTGCTTCTGAAAGTAAGTACGTTGTATTTTAGTAGTATAAATATGGAATTAGGAGTCTCAGAACAGGTATCTGAGACTAACAAGTTGGTTTTTTTCTTCTAAAATTTGCCTGTTACAATTTTGGAATAGTGCTATGACTTCTTTTGTTCAAATTCTGTTCAACTACATTTAAAGAATCTGCACTTCTAGTCAAGGGAATAATTTGGTTTTAGCGAGCAGTTGGCTTGAGTTGTTACTGATGGAGTTTTTTATATGAAAATATAAAGCATCTAGTTTATTATAAATGTAAAGTCCAAATGATTTATAGCCAGTGTCTAAAACATGATTTAAGACTTTTTGATTCCTTACCAGTTCTGGGATGGTTTGGCAGGTAGTCAAGTCTCTGATTAAAATTTGAGCAATCCATGTTTTAGCCTATACCTCTCTGTCTGTATCCTAGTGAGAATGGAAAGACCACCAAAGGTAAGAAACTGTCAGTAGAGGTCTTGTCCTCAGCCCTTCTGAAGGAGGCAAATGGAAAAAGAGAAGGCATCCCTGGTTGCTTTTTGCAAGCTTTTCAATCTGTAAAGTAAGAGCATGGTCTTGACCCAGCTGCTTCTACTGGGGTAGCTCCTGGAACTCCCTGCAACACCTTCTCTGTCCATTTTTCTGAGTTTCTTAAAGGGAGTTCATCCCAAGTGAGTTCACCCTATGTGAGAGGTCAGCTCTGCCAGACAAGAGACTTGACATTTATGTCTCAGCAAGAACATTTGGTTCGCTGAACAGGACAAAGGAAGTGGGTGTGATGCTGAATAGTGGGTGCTACAGAACCAAATATCTGGGCCATGGACTGTAGTTGTACGTATATTTCATATGGATGTCTTTTAGTATGCATTTATGTATATGCAGCTGTAGCAGTACATACATATACATATATATTTCTGCATTACAGGCACTTAACCTGTTCTTTGTTATCTTTGTTAATTGACTTTTCTGTGCAGTAGGTTTGTCTAACACAGGTTTTTTTGCAATTAGTACTGGATATTGTGAGAGACAGCAACTTAACCTGGGATTTGGTCCATCATAACATCTTGGATAGACCTGAGAAACTAAGGAACTTTGCATGAAAACAGGTGCCACAAATGTTACTGATACATTTGGGCTGATAGGGAACTGCCAAGTTTCCTGTTTTCTCTTGTCAAGCTCCCTGTACCAGGGTGAGTTTTAAATGGGAGAATTTTAGGACTCACTTTTGTGTATGTGAAACCATATATTGAGGAGAAATTTGATGTAACTGCAGATCAATGAAAATGTGTGGTTTGGGTCTAGAATGACAGTAGATCTTGAATCTAACTTTAGGAAAAACATAGTACTGTTTCAAGAAAGACAAAGGAAAGAGAAAGGATAAAATGGGCATGCCAGTTTCTTGTGAAACCAATAAAAATTATTCATGCTTAGATAGCATTTAAAAGACTTCTTTTAAGTACATGGGTCCTTGCCTTTATACTAGCTGGGTCCAGTCTGGATAGATGTACTTTATACACTATGAAGCTAATCACCCCATCTTGAAAAGGCAATATTTATCCTATTTTTATATTTTTGTTTGCATAACACCTCTGAAGACATGATGATGTAATATTGGTCGCACTGTATGCCAGAGCTGTGGAATCATTCCCAGTCCTTTCCATCTTTTTCTCATGCCTAGATTCCTATTTGGAAGACAAATGTCCCCACATATTATAAATATATAGCCCTGAAAAAGTTTAGTGACTCTGTGTACTCTCCATTTTTATCCTGCAAGGGGTAAGTGGAAATCCTTTAGGTGTGTGTTGTGT
This sequence comes from Promerops cafer, assembly GCA_013398275.1. Lineage (NCBI taxonomy): Eukaryota > Metazoa > Chordata > Aves > Passeriformes > Nectariniidae > Promerops > Promerops cafer. Next base: position 117,225 of record VZSE01009681.1, read on the forward strand.
ATGTTAATGTTTTGGACTATTGCTTACCACTTCTGAATAGTTCCTTGCTCATTTTCTCTAGCCAACTACTCATAGATCTTTGCAGATTTTAGAGCTAAAAAAAGCCTGCAAAACTGTAAACATGTTCAGTCATGTGGGAATCTATCAATCTAGTACATCTTGGAAATGCAAACCATATTTTGAAGGAAAATGATAAATGAGAAGACAATATGAAGCTAAACCTAAGATTGCACTTGAGGTTTGCTTAGTCCTAACTTGGCAAGCACTTAGATCTTTTCTTCTGCTGTTCCATATCCATGGTGCCAGCTGTGTGACTCCTTCCTTCCCGTGCTGTGTATTCCTCCTGTAGGCTGGCATTCTTTTGCTGAGAAAATCAGGAGAACCAGAAGGGACAAGAGGAGTTATTGACTTGCCTGCTGATGGCAAGGTAAAAATTTTATGCGTGTCTGCCCAGTCTGAGGTATGACTGCTTGGAAATAGAAGGGTGGATAATAAGTGCTAAAGAAAAGTTCACACGTCATGGGGAACATTTTAGGCCATTTCCCCTGGAAAACACAAGTTACACCATCTATCATGTAGTGTCTCCTTCTCATTCTTTCTTTCTTCCTGAATCTCTCTACTTCACTTTAGTTTCTTTGCTCATTTTATTATTAGGCACTTTTACAGGAAACAGGATTTATGGTCTCCTTTTGCTAATAAATGTTAAGGAATATGACTTAAACTGGAGAATACACAGCAGGAGATGATGAGCTCTTAATAAACAAATATCCTGTTTTCATGCAAATATTCTTAGTAACGCAAACAAAACAAAGCAGAGGAGGAAAGGCAGCCAAAGTGTTATACAAGCTGTGTTGTAATTAAATAGGAGGGATTTCAGAATTTTCCAGAGGGCAAGAAGAGTTTCAAGTTATCCTTCAAACTTTTCCAGCTCATTCCTTCAGATGGTTTCGACCCATAATGTTGGATGGAGGGTTGGAAAAGGAGAATTGGAATATTGACAAGGTAACCTGAGAACGTCACAAAATTCTCAGTGCCTTGTCTTGTTCCATATCTTCTCCTCAGTGAGAAACTCTGACCTTAGAACTTGGCAGACTATATAGCTTGATGATTTTGGAGTTTTTAAGAAGTTTCTAAGGTCATGTTATTGTCCTCATTCTGGTGAAAATACCATCTTCCTCTGCAGCCATAAACAGGATTGTATCTGCAAAAAGTATTGACTTAGGTAATTTGTGTTTAACGTTGATCCGTATTAACCTGCTGGAATGAAACTTAAAAGCTTTACCGATGGTGTAATAGTGGCATGAAGTCTGGGGAGTGATTAATGAGAAAGGAAAATCTAGATCATCTGGTCATCTGGATGCAGCAAATAGTGTGTCTGAATATGACCAAATACCTCTTACATCCACGAGCCAAGGGGACAGCTCTAATTACAGGAGTAGGGTCTCCAACTTGGAAAGAGTAAATAAAGAATTGGGAATCAAAATGGATAATACCTGATTGCTACCTTCTGGACTACTGCTGTGGCCAAAAAAGCTGATATGATCCAAACACAAGTAAGCAAAAAAATCCAGGGTCTTGATGCAGTGTCTGTTGGGTTTTAGTGTGCCCCAATGCCATGAATTCAAGTTGGATGGTCAAAAGCTGATCAGAAAACAAATGTTAGGATCAGGGAGGGGTTAGGAAACATATGTGTTTTAATTTATGTTTGTATTATTTTACCTGACTATGAGAAGCTTAATGCGTATTTCAGTCCGTGCTGATGCATACTTCTAAGGTGAACAAAACTTGAAAATTTGGGTTGCCAGTGTAGCAAAGAAAGCTGTCAGAAGATTCAATGACTGCATGTTGATACCTGGATAAATTTAGATTAGAAAGGAAATGGACAGTTTTAGTCACCATTGGAGAAATTTTCTAAGAGCGGTTGTGGAGCCTGCCACACTGCTGATTTTTTACATCAGAAATGTGCACTTTTACAAAAGAGAACTGGAATATTCCCATTCATCCAAAGTGTATTTTTTGTTCTTTAGATTAGCTGCACCAAAGACAAAAATTAGTGTTAGTTTTTGCACACTTTGGATCCGAAAAGCTTTGACCCAGACTTTGGGCCCAAGTTAATTTCTGAACTTTTGTGGCTGGTCCATATCTTGCTCATAGCTCAAACCAAAGTTTAGCTCATGAACATGCTTTAATTTCAGAAACAGTCATTTATATAGCCAAAATTTGCAGCTGGCTCCATACTTTCTATTGTGTTGAAACAATATCTGGCTTCAGCTATCTTTAAATATGGGCAAAGTCTGGATTTGAACTTCACAGCTTCAAAGCTTCTGTTTTTTCTGCGTTACCCTCATGGGATTGCAGGCATATACCATGAGTACTGATTTATAAATGCCACATAGTTACTGACTTTGGCAAGGGATAAGGTCTTCTATTTGCTGAAATGATGCAATTTAAACATTTTAAACATTTATCAGTGTATTTCCAAAACATCCGTACCGTCTTTGGAAAGAGCATAGGACAGATATAACTCAGTGATATTTTTATATCATCACATCATCATCTTCTTTCTTTTGCTAGCTTTCATTTATATTCAGAGAAGAAACTATCTCTGAAAATAATAATTTCTTGGAAGTTTATGTTTGCAACCAAACTAAATTTGTTTTAGTCAATAGTGTGATGAGAACAACACCTAGAAGAGCTTAGTGGTGTGGTCAAGGTAGTTGTAAGTGGAGCAGGAATGTTGAGAGGCTTGAAGCTGAGGTACAAACTCAACTGCTCAGGAGCATGGAAAATGGTGGAACAGCCATCCTGACAGACACATGCACATATTCTCCTCCCTCGTTTGGGCACTTCTTCCTCTAAAATTTGTCGTATTTCTAATATTAAGGAAAAAATCATAGCTTGACTATTCTTCATCTCAAGAAAACAGCTGAGAATAATAGAGGCTGGGCCGACAAGTCCAGGTTCCTAAAACTTGAGGGCCAAGTATATATGGAGATGTTTGGTTTAGATAGCTCTCAAATACCATCTACTGTGTAGGTCCCTTGGCTGCAGGTGCCACGGCCTCAAAAAGCTTTAGACCTCATGGTAGAAGACAGAATGTCACTGCTACAACCCTCTCTTCTCTGTTGTCCTCTTGCCATTTAAGTGACAACGTTTGCCTGATTAACCTACTGACAGGCATTTTAGCCCGAGTTCTTGAAGTGAAGGTTGATACTTGAAAAATGTTTCTTACACCATCAGGTATTAGTGGCTATTAAAAAACTTCTTGGAAACAGTGTTTTGGAAGTTTTGAATTTATCAGAGTACACCGACCTCTAAAGTTTCAAGACATGGTGGCTTGGGAAAAGGTTCCTTTGTGCAATTTAGGCCACAATAATTTGATATATGTCCTTTAAATTCGGACTAAGAATCCTCATGCTAACACCTTCCTTGCTTTCATTTTTTAAAGCTATAAAACCTATTTAATTCCTCTTATCCCATTTAATTTATTTTCTTACAGAAAAGAAATACAAATTCATTATATATTTCATTATATAGTCCTGATGATTTTATTTTATTTATGATCTGTTATTGATGTATATTGATTTGTATTTTATAATCCCACTTAAAGGATCAGTTTTGTTTCCTCTGTGGCATGAGAAAACACTGAATTTTGATTGCCAGATACCACAGTACGTCCAATAGAAAAATGTTGCCATGCAGCACATTCAACATTGCTCCCTTCCCTATTGGACTGGAAAATATTTTAATGACTTCAGTTTTTTAAATACTGCCAGGACAACTATGGGCATTGCATGCTTTCAAAAATTCAAATAAAACACATAATTCCGAGTTAACTCAAATTTTTGTCATATAAACTTTTGATTAGGAATGAGTAAAAGCTTAAACAAGAATGAAAAAATGAGTATAAAGCATCTGTTACACAGTTTATGTAACCTGATCTGTGGTAGATTTAAGTTCTATGCTGAGGTTTATATCAAATTGCATGTCTGATTTAAAGGGACATTATGCACTTTAAAATTTCTGTATTAATAGAGCTTGTAGGTGCCAGGGATTGTTAACTTTTCACTTCAGTGTGTTCCCCCAGTTCTCTTCCATTAGGATTCAACTTGCTTGTGTGGAGGAAGATCTCTGCCCATGGCTTGTATGTCCAGCTTTGCACTTTGCTAAGTCATTCCCCAGTTGCTGGCCTTTGCAGTAAAAGCATCAGCTGAAATGCTACTTCCACTTTCTTTCATCTACTCTTCTCTCTAAAAGATTTTAAATAAGTTGGGTTTTTTTAAATTTCAGATCAGCAGCTTAAGCGGACTGCAATTTCCTTAAGCTGAACTTCATGAACTGTTGGATTTTTTTTCCACAAATACTTATACCAGAAAAGATGCATTTGGTATTTGTTTTCTGTCCTTTCAGAAATGTATTTCTCTTCCGGTAACTTGGAAATACTCTCCAGAATACTTTGTCCAAATATATGATGTTAAATTTGGCCCTCAGAATATGCATTCCACTGTAATTTTTGTGTGACAGTTTTTGTCATTTGGTATAATGGCTTCTGGGCCTACACTTGGAACCCAAGACTCATCTCCGTGTCAGCAGTGGAAAATGTATGTAATTCTCTTGAAAACAGATGAAGATCTAAACTGGCCCTTCGGTGAAAAGCTGCCTGTTTTGGAGATCATTATTTTTTCAGGGTTGCGAGGTATTCTGCTAACATTTAATTTCTGTTTAGGGAATCTGTAATGATCTTGATGTTTTGCTTGATCTGCTTTCTCTAAGAATTGTTGTACTGACTCCCTGGAGCCCATTCAAATGCTTTTAAACACTTCTTTTTCAAGCTTTTTCTCGTTAAGATGATGGTCCTGTGTGATCACAAGGGTGATGTGAGGGCCGATATTCAGGAATACAGCACAGTTTGAGTGTGTTTTGATTCAATGTGTCTAATACTCCCCTCTCTTCATCTTGCTTTTTGAATATGTCAAAAATTCCTGTATTATTTAAAATATGATTATATGATGTTGCTGTCTGCTGAATGGTTTGTTACTCTCAAGGTGTCAGCTAACTGCCCAAAAAATTCAGTGAGCGGGGAACGATTAGGAAGGAATACAAAACCAGGACATCTTGTCCCACTACATAACTCCAGGGTGTGACATGGAAAAGGCCAAAGGACAGTCAGCTCAAACAAATAGGGAGAACCATGGAGAGATGTGTCTTGACTGGAGCTAAATATGTTTGGAGAAAGAGAAGGAAACACACCTGCAGAAACAAATTCCTTAAATTTTTGAAGTCTTTCATTCTATTTTTCAACATTACTTTTTGTGCCCTCAAACACACCAAAGTTTTTCTACAATTATCTCTTTATTTATTATCCTGTTAGTTCGTCTGGTACCCCTGACTCCATTTCACCTCCAGAATGAACACAGTTGTTAATCTTTGAGTAATTGTCCTTCCTTCCTCATTGATATTCTTGGTGAGTTTTCTGGCACTAAATTAAAATTTCTTGTTCCCCCCTTTGGAGGCTCCATCTGCTTGCTTGTTTCTCTTTTCAAAGCAACCTCTTCCTTTGCTCCCTCACTGTGTGGACCTGGGCAATACAATTAATATCTTCTCTTATTAGAGCATTTCCAGAAGGATGCTTGTCTTCCCTTCCCTTAGAAATATTTCTTTTTGAAAGCTCATCTCTAATACTCGTATGAAACCATTTCATATTGGGCAGCAGCTAATGTTTTCTTACTTATTGTTATTCATAGAAATAAAAAATCTTGATGTCATATTGTATCTGCATTTATATAATTGGTTTTTTATATTGATGGATGTTCTGATCTTTTGTGTCTGCTGAAGAGGATGTGGAGGAGAAAGAGGGGAATGCAATAAGGAGTAATTTTTTTGTATAAGAATGATCAAATCTATACAGCTCTGTGGATGATTCAGGAAACAGAAGGGTAAAGGCTTATAAACTGACCAATGTGATGGGGAAGGGAGAGAAAGAGGCAAAGATTGCTTGTTGTCTTTTCTAGTATAAGAAAAGTCTTACAATGCAGCTGGCCAGCAGCAGGCTCAAAACCATCCACAGGGAGCAGCTTCACACAAAGGAGTACTCTGGCCTGGGACACTGTGGATGCTTAAAATTGACTTGGCTTCAAAAGGTGATCAAGTAAACTCATTGAAGAGACAAAAAGATTGCTCTGATTGGATTCTGGTCAGGAAGATCCTTTTTCTTGCCACTGGAGATTGTGAGTGCATTGGGGAAAATACCACTTCATGCTCCCCAGATATCTGCTTGTGGCTACAGGAGGACACAAGATGCTGGGTTGGAAGGGAGAATTTGTTTCACCCTATTTATGTATTGCCCAGAGAAATTTACTTCTCTCGCTACCTCAGTTGCTGAATTTTAAAATATTCAAGTAGCCTAAGCTCAGATTTGCCAGAAGGCTCTAACTTAAAATACGTAATTCCCATTGTCTGCAAGGTCTTATACCACCTTGTGGTTTATGCTGCTTATATCAGTTGTCCCTGAAGGAATGTATCAGCATTTTTTTGCTTTCATTTCTCTGCTCCCACATGTTTCCACGGGGCAATTTCTCCTGCCTGTTGTATCTGTTTCCATTCTTGGTATCTGGCCAAGCAGGCCCAGTTGCACTCCTGACTTGTCTTAAAAAATGTGTTCACTCCTCAGTTTCTAGCTGGTCTCCAACCTTCCACTTCCAAACTGTGCATTCAGTCTCATCTTTCCTCCTTCAGACTTAAGCCAAAGTGTCACGGAGGATAAAAAGTGTCATTACAAGTTCTCTTCTTTAATTGCAGGAAGTGTATTGCTCAGCTGCATGATCCAGTGAGCTGAGGAGTCTTCAGGGAAATTAGCAGTTCAATTCCAGCTTCCAGTTCATGTTAGACTTGCTTAAATAGACCTTTATTTATTTTTTTTTTTAGGATTCTGGGTGGGCCAAGTATAGGCAGATTTTTACAGGTGTAGTTGAAAGTCTATCCTTGACACAGAACAACTTTCCTGTCTAATGCAAAGCTTTGTTTCACAACCAATTTAATAAGCAAATCTTATTAATTTTTTTTTTTCAGCAGAACAAAAAATCCTGTGTTTTCCCCAGTCTGTTCCTTAGAAACAGGTAAATGTTTTTGGCTGAATCTTTCAAAAGTTTTGTGAAGCAGGCCCTCTGCTTTGGGAATAATCAGTGCCTAAAAGTCACGCTTGGCAGAGTCAAGTGAGAAACGTTGTTGTAGGAAGTACTGAGCTTCTTTAACATTCAGCAGAGTTTCAAGTCTCAGTAGTAGTGTATTTCCCAGAGCAATGTAATGTCTGGAACTTTTCTGAAATTCTAGGTGTAGCTTTGAAATTAGATAGAGCTCTAGTAAACTGATTCTCTAGAAAACTTTTTATATGGTAGAGTCTACCTTGAAAATGTTCATGACATGAAGGTGTCAGACACTTGTATTTCTGGACAGTTTGTCAGCAGAGTGCTTGAAACCCTAACACTGGTTGCATGTAGAGATTGTGCAGGAGGATAAATCAGTAGACCAAAATAAAATTGCTAGATTTTTTTCTTATATTCTGCTATGAATCATGTCCTTATGTCAATTAAAACCATCTGTGCATGTCCATTTTCAAATGATTTATAGACTTGCATCCTCTTCTCAAACATTCCAAGGAATCTTAACCTGGTATGTAGATGTTCTCCATTTCTTCATAACTGGAAAAAAATGCTGAATTAGCTGAGTATGGCACATTCATCCCAAGGATTTTGCGTGGTAGAAGATAATGAGAGCCAGTTGTGAAATCTTGTGATACTGTGTTATAGATTAGAGTTATAGATGTTAGAGTTATAGATGGAACAGTGGCAAGGCCTTTAGCTGAGGTTGCCTTAGTGTGAGAGAACAGTGGTGGGAGCTTATCAGGCATTCTACAGAAATCTCATTTTTTTCCTGAAGAACTGATACAAAGCCATTTTCTTGGACCTTAGCATTTGTGAAACAACAAATTTCTTAGGGGGAAAAGGGTGCAAGCCATCAATTCTTACAGTTTGTCTCTGTGCTGTGTATAAGGAAACAGACATCCTTGACAGAGGGTTGGCAACGGCTTTGAGAACGTGTCTGTTTTGAGCAGGAGAATGCATTAGGTTTGAAGGGCAAGGTTTTGGGGTGGCTTCTGTGGGGAACTGCTGGAGGCTTTCCCTGTGTCTGGTGGAGACAACACCAGCTGGCTCCAAGACACACCTGCTGCAGGCCAAGGCCGAGCCCACCAGCGATAGTGGTAGCACCTCTGGGATAACAGATTCAAAAAGGGGCATTAAACCTGGCAACAACAACTTCAGTCAAGGAGAGGAGTGGGAATACGTGAGAGGAACAACTCTGCAGACACCAAGGCTGGTGCAGAAGGAGGGGCAGGAGGGCTCCAAGTGTCAGAGCTGAGATTCCCCCTCTGGTGCAGGCCATGGTGATACAGCTGTGCCCCTGCAGCCCATGGAAGAGCAAAGATCTACCTGCAGCCTGTGAAGGACTCCACGTAGGAGCAGGTGATGCCTGAAAGAGGCTGTGACCCCATGAGTAGCCCTCCACCTGTTTTGTTTGGTGGGATTTCTTTGTGATTTTTCTTTTTATACATACTCTGTAACCTCCAGAGACAAGAATACATGGCTAACTCATGAATCAGCAGCTGGTATTTCAGTTACTGTCATTGATGAGATCACAGCTTGTGTCAAGTATGACAAATTCTTCAGTAAGTGATGCATAAATAGTAATCAGAGCAGCAGTAAAACAGGAGCTGTTTCCTTCCTTTCATCCTATTTCACTGTGTTGAATAGGAAAATTCTCTGTCTTTCAGCTTCTGATCTTTTAGTGTCTTTCTGAGGTTCTGTTGGAATCTGATAATGTAAGAATCCCTTGTTTCAGTTTAAAAGAGGGGAAGAGAATGTGACACTAAGCAGTGTCTCTCTTTTTTTTGGTGCAGGATTTTTATAGGTTTTGGTAGTTTTTTGGTCGCCAGAACAGGACAATCATACAAATCATAATGTCAAGAAATAACATAAAAATTTAGGCCCTGGAGTTTGGCCATTATAGTAATTAAGAAGGTTTTCCATCTGAACTGTGTACGTAAACTTATCCATTGATTTAAGTGGAAGCTTACGTGCCTCTGGAAAACTTCCTAATTATTGTTGCAACCTTTTTTTTTTTAATATATGTTCATGAATTTTTACTTTTTTAATATTTCACTTATCTTCGTTAAGCATTCCCCTCGTGTGTCTTTAGTCAATATATGCATTCTGCAACAAGAATTTATTCCTAGGAATTTGTCCAGATTCACAATCACACTTAAGTCAGCGCTTTTATCCTTAATTTCTTGAGTCATGTGGTAGAGAACCTTATGTTTGACATCGTGGAGCTTAGTGAACTTGGCCATTGAAACACTGGTTCCATTGAAAAACATCTGGAGGGAAACCAATAGCCCAGTATATCCTGTTAGACTACACTCAGCACTATCCAGCCTCCTGGTCTTTCTCTTTGAGTTCTGCCTTGCAAAAACTTGGCTGTGCTCACAGAAATGTACAAACATGAGAACAAAATGGATGCACTCCATGTTCCTAAAAATGTCATATCTTGGCTGTGCTGAAAGTGTGTGTAAGTGTACTTGCTTGGCTGTAGCAGTGACAGGTTTTTATGTTGCTCTTTATCATCCTGATGCTGAAGTTGAAGACTGAAAAGCCCTACAGAAACATCTGGTTCTTTTGCCATTACCTCTGCACACTTTTTTCCGTATAGTGTATTTCTCATGTTTTACTTAAATAGTTCAAATGGTCAAGTTTTTGTAATTTTGGATCTCTCCAGTAACGTATGACATGGCTTGCCTAAAACTAACAAATATTATCAAATTCGAGTTTCCTTTTCCATTCACCATGTTCCAAGTTAATGATCTGGTGTTGTTTACATTCTTTATTTTAAAACAAATCAAGGAGTTGATTGTGGTTGTAAGGTTGGGGTTTTTAATTACTTTTTAAGAACAAGAAGAAAATAGGAAATAAAATTGTTCAACAGAGTTTCTGTGTTTAGATTTGTGGCTAGTTAAAAACATTGTTTTGTCACTGGTTCTGAGAAACATATTAATAGTACTTTGTACTGCTTTTGAGTCATACAATATGAAAACAGGGCAGGATACAAGACTAAACAGTAGTCGGTCACTTTTGTATCCCTGTATGGCACATCATAACTGGAAGCTCTTTGGAGACAAATTTCTTTGCTGATTCACAAAAGCTGACAATTACTCAAAGTTGTTTTGGGACAGAGAAAACCCCACCAGTTTAATGGTTTTCTTTTTCATGTTAAGTTAATATTTATGTTAACATGGCTCTTATTTATTTGATTACCTGTAAATACCCAACCAGGATTAAAGAAGTTTCCTTATTCTGTGCATGATATGTAGCTCATCTCCTCTGTCTGACACATGTGGATTTGAGCTCTTCCATTCTGTTAACAGCTCCCAGCATATTGGTATCTTCCTTAAGAAAGAAAAAAGAGAGACTTTAACAAAAGTTTTAAAACCATTGATATCGACCTTAGACATTTCCCTTAACTCTACACGATCTACAGAAAAGTTAGCTAAATGCTCCTGATCTATCCCTGTGGGATTCAGTCCAGATCCATCAGGTGTCTCTGACAGAAAAAAGGCTAAAACCAGACATCTTGACTTTGAAGCCAAAAGCAGCTGATGTCTTTTCACATGAGCGAGACAAACATTTCTATTCATCAGTGGCACTACAATCATGCATATGCATGTGCACGTATTTGGGATTACAGGCACTAGTTCTCATGTAGTGAGTGTTGGTGGGGAGCTGGCAGCAGCCAGCTTTCACTTTCCTGTTTTTTGTGGTCCTGCTTCATCTGCTGCTCCTCTGGCCTCTCTCCTTTCCACTGGGTGCAAGGGACCTGGGAATAGAGGAAAAGCACCAACATGTGTTAGGTTTTTTTAGCCAAACAGCAAAGTCAAAAACTTCATGAAGTTCTCAAGGGCAGCTGGAAACATCAGGACAAAATTAAGTGACATTGAAATACCAAAACTGAAAAATTATAGTAATTATTAGAAATTTGAAAGGAGAATTATTGCTCTTCCCACTGAAGCAGTGACAGTTGTGTAGGTGCACTGTGGGCCAGAATTTGTCCTCTGTACTTTGTCAATTTATCAGTCATATGTGTTCACAGTCCAAATATTCAGGCTATTTACTGCTGACTGAAGAGTTCAATCAGCAGTAAATTTTGCATACAATAATATGTTAGTACTAAATCTAACTTAATGTTTTTAGCTTTATCCAGGATATTCTGTAAATAGTTGTTAATAAGCTTGAGACATGGTTACAGCAACACGCAGAATTACATCCATTCTGTTACAAAAGCGAAGTTAACTCAAAGAGTAAGGGGCTCCTACTTCTATCTGTGGTCTGTCTTGAAAAGTCAGGAAGGACAGTGCACAAAACAGAATAAAGAAAAAATCTACTGGGGTGGAAATCTGTTAGCTCAATTTATCGATAACCGGGAAGAATGGAAAACTGAGAGAGGCAACATGATGAATGCAGCTTGCTCTACGCAAAGTGAGACTTTAATCAAAGATAGTTAAACTATTGTCTGCCCTTCACATTCCTCATCAGTATTCTGCGTTATGCAGTGGGAACATCCATTAATTACAATGGAATCATTACTAGGTAAAAATTGTAACCATGGCTATGGGTGATGCACGACAACTTGCAATGCTGCTCGCGCCGCGAAACCGCACAAAGAGGACCTACCGCCACTTGTGCATGTCATCACCGCATTCAGAGCCTGATTCCTGAACTCTGTGATTAAATGCTGCAGAATATCTTCCCCCACTATTCTCTCTCTCTCTCTCTCTCTCTCTCTTGCTTGCCTGCTTTTATTTCCTGTGAAGATTTGGACCTCTGTTCTTTGCATCTCCTGCCATGGCTCAAAATCCCGCTTCTTGGTTCTTTCAACCTGCCACGTCCAATAATCACGCACAGAAAATGCTTATGCAAGCCAGTTGGCTTAGATTTCTGTCTTAAGGGAAGAGTGCATCTGTTTTTTGGATTAAATCATGGTTATAAAGTCGTGCTTATTCAGTTGACAGAAAAAAAATGCATAATTTAAGGCTTTCATTTGCTCTTGTGCTAAAGGATTTCAGAGCCTCAATTCACCCTCATTTTATCCTTCTAGAGCAATACAAAATTAGAGTTCATTATGGTGATCCAACCTCTCCTTTTGTCTTGATTGCAGACACATTAAGCTCTTTGCCAGAGATGTCGACTTTCCTGAGCAAGCCTTTCAAGTCTTGCAAACTATCTGTTGTTTTCCCAGTAGGCTAATTAGGGTGGATTAACGCCCGTCAGATATGCCCTAGGGATGAGCCAAAAGCTGAAGGGGAAGGTAAATTGCAATGCCAAAAACTTCCACCTTTGTAAGGCCTGAGACACAAGGTAAGAAGCAAAAGGAGGGAAGGTACAGTTGCAAAAGAGGTTGTGTTCCCCGGCAGGACAGCACCCTAAATGTGGAACATGATCTTGTGACTAGAGCTGTTGATTTTTTGCTTGGCTCACTCCAATAGCATTTGTTTTGTGATAGAAATGCAGGCAAATTTCAAAATAAATTGTGACTTTGAATACAAGAAGTTTAGTTAGAAAAACATCAAACTGGAAATGTCCTCTTTGGAGAATAACAGAAAAATATTTCATTTTCCTAACCAAAAGAATTAATAGAAGTCATAACTGTTTTGTGATTGATTGATTGTTTGTTTTTTTTGTCAACCAGAGTCTGTGATTTCTTTCAGGAGAAGTTTAGCTAAAATAGATTTCACTTAGATCTCTTCTCAATGAGACTGAAAGGAAGAATTAATGGAGATACCCTTAAACAGCTCCTAGAAGATGTCTGCAGGGATCCTGTTCTTTTAAATGGTATGTTAACCATGATTTCTCTGTCATTTTAACAGTCTTCATGGTCAGCCTACAGGGGAAAAAGGAGCATCTAGCACTTAACTAGTCTCTGCTTAAATTAAAATAGGTCAGATCTGGAAGTGTTTACTCCCTTGTTGGCTAAAGGGACAGTTCTGATGACTGGCTCATAACAGACATGTATACAGTGGCATTTGAAATGGTATAAGAAGAATCCTGCTTTTAAATTTTTGAGGCTTTCTCAGTTTCAGAAACAAGCAAAGCTGTCAAAGGAAAGGTATTAGTTTAGATTGGTCCCAAACTCAGGAAAAGCCAGTGCTGTTTTGTGGCAAGAGTGTGAGAAATCCTGGTGTTCTGTGAGGAAGTAGGGACTGACAAGATCTGTGCTACATCTCTGTGCATTGGCTCCAGCAACAAAATTGGTACCCTGGTTCTCAGAAATAAGAGTGAAGGCTACATTGCACATAACTGGAGAAAGTATTTAGGGTCCTAGGCTACATTTCAAATAGAATTAATACTATTATTCACTAATTACTAAGAATTGGCCAGAATTACTGCATTATGTTTAATAAATAGGAACTAGAAAAAAGAGTTGAAGAAAGTTTTAACCACATTTCCCTTAAATGCCTGTAATAGATTGAATTACCCAAGACAGTAAGGAACGAAACAGACAGAACAAAACAGAACAAAAGGAAAACTTGACAGAACAAAATGAAAATTTTCTCAGCTCTGATAGGTATATTTGTCTTCAGCAAGTAACTTCAAGATTGACAGCATCTTGGTTTGTGTATGTTTGACTGAAACATGGTGACAGGTAGGTGTGCTCTGGGATTTACAAAATAGTTGGTATAACACAGATTCACGGACGTAAATCTTCCAGACTGTTGCAGCATCTTGCACACCGAGTCTTTGCCACTGCAGATTCTCTGAACTTTTCCTCTGACAGCCTGGCTCCCACCCCAGTCCCGAGGTCTGTACCTGTCATGGGAAAAGATTCATTAGCCCGTGATGTGCAGTAGCTGTGGGATCCCTTTGTACAACCTCAGCATCCTGCCTTGAGGAGTGAGCACTGCAGCAGTTAAAAGTTGTAAGCTGGGCCTCTGCTATTGTGAGTGTTTTATGAAGAGAAGAGTGTCTGTTATGTTTTTCAAGTTTGTTTTGGAATCTCAAGGACCTCTTAATTTGGAAATTCCCTCAGTGGCTGTATCTTTTTTTTTCCCCCCCTCTCTCCTAGTGATTTTAAATGGTGGTAGTTAAAAGGAAATAAGAAAAGTGTTCATTGTTTATAAGGTGTATAGAGCCAATCATCATGTTAATTACATGTCACAGGGTAATGAATAACCCCTCACTTTTATCATGTGGGGAGCAACCTGGGGTTGGTCAGATGGGGCTTTGTGCTTTAAATGAACACCCCCAAACAAAACTTTGCGCCACTCCAATTATGTGAGGACAGACTCTGGTTCAATGCCTTCTTAAGTCTTAAAGCTTTACAGCTGTGGGAACAGCAGTTAGACACACACTGTTCTGCAAACACCAGAAGTCTAAGCTAAAATGCAAAGCATACATTTTGTAGTGCTGATTGGCTTTGTAGTACTCATACATATGCGCTGAGAGCCCAGCAATGGTGAGAAAATAAGTTAAAAAAAAAATCTTCAGAGCCGAAAAACTGTTATGATTATAACATATTATTGTATAATTGCCTAATTTTGCAACTTTGGAGAGTGTTTATGTTCTCAAAATTAATTAGTGTGGAGTGTAACTGCATTTAAAAATGTCATTCCTCTCAAAACTATGTGGTTAGAATGTATGCCTCAGTGAATGTACACATCATTATTATTGAATATAAAAGTTTATAGTTCATTACACGGAAAATTGCAGTTGAGGTATTTCACAGCTTCAAGAACAATTAGTATCCCTGACTGAATTATGGAATGATTTTTTTGTGGGTCAATAAATTGAAATAATTTTTATTTGAAATGCATTCAGACAAATATTTATGCAAAAGGTAAGTGAAGTCAGTGATTTAGAGGAAAAAAAAAAGATGAGAAATTATGGAAAAGCAGCACAAAAAAGAGCTTAAAAATTACATTTCTGGAAAATACTTCTTACTGCATTTGGGAAAAATGTGTCCACCATACTTTGGACCTGATAAGATTAGTTTTGTATCCTTTTGAGGGGCCTAATAATAGTGGAGCTTGGTGTTAACCCTTTTCCTTTATGCTAACCTCTGCAAGTGAGGTTGTGACTTCAGATGCACATGGGTGGAGGGAAGTGACAGTGCTCTGGCATCACCTTGTGAGCAATGATGTTTAAGGATTATGTGGAGGTCTGGGACTGCTTTTTCCTCTCTCCAAATCCTGTAGGGAATCCTTAGCTGCTAGGCTGGTCCACATAGACTTTCCTGCTGCTAGCAGCCCCGAGCCAGCCAGTCTGCATGTCCCCACAGCCAGGAGATGGGGACAGGCTCGGGCAAGGTGCTCCACGTGCAGCTGCCGTGTCTGATGTCTGCTTCCAGCTTCATGCTGCACAAGAGAGATCCCCCCACTTCTGAATGTGGCCTCGGTGATCTCTGAGCTGTTTCCTAGTCTTGCTCTGATAGCTGCTGGCAGCCAGTGGGGCTGCTGGCAGGAGCAGGACATTTGTTCCTTCTGGTGATGGACGATTTGTGAGTGCCTCCGTCTCGGGCTGCTCTGTTTTTCCTCTTGGAGGGCTCCTGGACCAGAGGAAGATTTTCACACTGCTGAGACTCGTGAAATGTACTGCCAGCTCCTCAGTTCAGGTGAAATGGCAACTTCAGCAAAGTACACAAGCTTTGGCACTGCAGCTCCAGGTTATCACATTGTACCCTTTGTAGACAGAGAATCACAGAATCATTTAGGTTGGAAAACAGATAATCAAGTCCAACTGTTCTGTCTCAATTTGAAGTAACGATAACTCCTGAGGCCTCAGGTCAGGTTGTTTCTTCTTTCTTGGCTTTATAGGCTTTCTATATATCTGCAAATCCCTGGTTCCTCTAATGTCAGCTCCTGACATTGAAACCACTCATTTTCTTGCTTTTCAGTTAAATAAAAATGTCAGTAGGTGATGACCTATTACACCAGATAATGCTAAATGTATGGATTATGACCTATAGCATTTTCAATAGGCGATTTATCATTTTGACATAGTTTTGGTGATGTGGCGTAGAAATTGCTGATCTAAACCCATTTTTGGTGCAAAAAGCTTGAAATCATGCTCGGTCATCTGAAGCCCATGCCATCAAATTTTAAATTATTAGGAAGAAGTGATTTTACAGAGGTGCATGGGATGGGTGAAGTATTTTATATCAACCCAAATAAACTAGAATTACAGTCTAGAACTTCTACACAAACGACTTCTGCCCAGGATAAGCTAGTTGGCCAGCTTTCCTGCACTGACTTAACTTTTCCTGGTCCATGAATAGAACCTGGTTTGTGTTTCTGGCATAGGAAAGAAGCCTTGGCAGTTGCTCTGCTACTGCTGCTCACTGGAGACCAAAATGAATGTTGCTAGCCCTCTCTGTCAATTTTCCTCCATCCCTAAATGACCCATCGAATTTGTCTCTAATATTTCTCAAGCAGAACAGTTTTTCTGAAAAAATGAACAAATGAGCAACTTACTCTGGTACAGTTTTGTCAGTCTTTTCCCTGTTAAGTTGCTCACTGTGGGAAAACAAAGTAAGTATCAATGGAAATGTGTTTAATTATGATTTTCAATATACAGATATGGTTTTGGTTTGCCTCAGTTATTCATGGTTGTTGTATCCAGTCTCAGTTAAATATTGTATGAACCAGAAATATGTTAATGGGTGAAGTCTGTTTTATATTTGCCACCTAACACAAAGATGATGTTCACCACATAAATGCACTTTTGGACACAAATTTCAGGAGCAAACCATATAACCGATATAACTTTTTTTGTTTTGTGTTGGTTTTTTTATTTTATGTGGGTGAAAATTGATGGTGGCGCGGCATGGCATATAAAGAGACATTATTAGCTTTTAATTTTAGGAACTAAATTACATTTTCATTCTGACTCACAAGAGGTTTTAACAACCTATGCTATGCAGAAAGCTAGATGCCTGGGTCAGTAGGTGTGAAGTAATTATTTTCACATTTTCCTTCATATATATATATAGAAGATGCTTTAAGACTCTTACTCAAAAAGCAAAACAAAATTGTAAAATCCAACCACCTCAAAAATCTTGCTCATGCTGTCATCATCCACAGAAGTCAACAACAAAACTCTGCTGGCCATTTCTGTGCAGTCTGTGGTAAAAGTATGAGACAATTCAGTAACGTAATCATCCTGACTCCGTCTCTCTGGAAAGTTATCATGTAGTTGAGTCACATTTTTGCATTGTGCCATAGGATGTGGCTCTCATGGGAGCCCAGTGGTAAATTCAGCCTTTTTGAGGCCTCTCAGCAGTTTCTTTTCCCCTTACAAACATCTCGGTGCATTTACCGGTACCCCACGTTTGGACTGGCACCCTCACGCTTAGTGATGCACAATTCCTTCCTGCTGTGGCCTTCCTTTTGTGCTTCTTGGATAACCACTGGCTCTGGAACATCCTAAATGGTCAAAACTTTCCCGAACAACAGCACAGGGAAATAGGATTATAACCATTTTCCTATTTATGCTGGCGAATTGGCAACTTGTCATGGTCTGTATCAAAGAAGTTTGAGTGGAGACGAGCCTCGTAAATCGCATTCTATATTCCTTTTTCCAAAACCGCTTCAAACTTGATTTATGATACACTTGTATGTTAAGCCTCATGACCTTTTGCTTGAATATGGCAGCTTTCCAAAACACATGAGTATGTTCTAGAAATTTCTTTTAGAATTTGCTAGAGCAAAGTCAGGGTTTTGGCGGGCCAAAAGGAAAGGTTAGATTTTACTGGCACTGATACTTCCAGAGAGGAGAGGCTTTTACAATCCAAACCGTGTGACAGAACAATGTATTTCTGCTAAATTCTTGCCATGACATATACTACAATTAAATTAATGTTTTAAAATCTGTCTTGATGTTAAATTTTAATATGCAGGTATTTAAAACATAGGATGATTTTCTAGAAAAAGAAATCATCTTTGCTGATGAGAGATCCTTGTGACACAGCCTGGAAACATCTGATAGTTAATGCTGAGGAATTAGGTGCTCTTTTTGGGATAGGAAGAACTGAAATTTTATATCAAGCCACTGAGGAAGCCCAATTGTCCAGCCTGTAGATAAAGGAAAATGTAAGTCAAGTGTAAATTGGGTGAGATGATGGGTGAGATCTTAAAAATCAATTGCATAAAATTGTCTCTGTGTTTTGGCTTTTTTTTCCTCAATAAGCAAAACAAGAAGTTATTGTGAATTTCATGGAATACTTTGGGGTCAGGCTTAGGTACTAAGCATACAGTAATTCTGGTGTGTCACCTCTTCCAAGTGCATGCAGGGGGAGTACATAAATGCCACTGACCCTTTTGCTGATTTTTGATGCTTGTATGTTTTACTTTTCAGCTATTTTGGAAAAGAAGGACTCCGTACTAAGAAAAATGCTCCATCAAAAGCTTCAGTGTTGTTTTTTTTTTCTCACAGGGATTTGCACTGTGTTCTTCCTTCTGTGACCTTCAATGTCTACGAGATATCTATGAGAAGTACAGAAAAAAAAGGGTCAACAGCAACTCTCTAAATCTCATTCTCTAAATTGCAAAGGTTATTTATGCTGTTTTATGGGTTTCTCAAAGCTTCACTAAAATGAGCATTTCAGTGGAAAGATGCTGGAAAAAAAGCTGAATCCCATTTGAGACTGGATTAATGCTGACCTAGATTAATGCTCTTTGGAAATCCCTTCGGAATATCTCTTTTCTAATTACAGCCTTTTGTCTGAAAAAATTGTTTTTGCAGATATGGCCAAGCCTCAAAAGTGTTTCCTGATTCCAGCTAGTCACAAAATGACTGTTTTACTGTTTCTGGCCAGGCACATACCTACATCAGGATAATGCACTCTTACTGAGTGTGAGAATACTGCAATCTTGTGTATGCAGAGACAAAGCTGGGTGTGTCCACTGAGCATCTTGACACGAGACAAAATGCAAGTTTTCTTGCTAAGCTACTGCAAAGATCACTTTTTTTTTTTTTGAACCACCATTATAAAATCACTCATAAAGTCAGTGTTGTCTGTTGGGGAGACTGCCTTCCAGTAATCTCTTATTCCATTTATTCTTTATAGAAGTAGAGCAGGGCAAATTTTATCCCTGTGCTAGAAGTGTTGGTAAAAACATTGTGAAATTTGGACTAAAGCAAATGTTGGCATGTTTAGCATAACATTTGCATATGAAACACAGGTCATGGACCTCTAATATTTTTAATCGCACAACTAGGTACAGGAAAATTCTTCCTCTTTTGGATGTACTAACCTAAGGGCTTGTTTTCGTTTTTGTTTTTTTAATGGTAACATTCAATGTACATTTAGTCTGATGTTTTGGCCTAGATGAAACAAAAGACTCCACCTACATATGTAAAACTGAATATGAAGATATTTATTTTCACATTA
Source organism: Promerops cafer (assembly GCA_013398275.1). Lineage (NCBI taxonomy): Eukaryota > Metazoa > Chordata > Aves > Passeriformes > Nectariniidae > Promerops > Promerops cafer. The sequence continues at coordinate 136,713 of VZSE01009681.1, forward strand.
TTTACCCATGTGGTCTTTATTTTCTTTTAAAAGTCTTCCTGTGAAACATGAATGCTGGAATAGGGGTTGCTCTGCCATGTCCTGAAGCCTTCCTGTCCTGAGTACAGCAAGGGAGGAAGGAGACACAGTACACACTTGTGAACTAAATTTTGCCTTTAGGTGCCTCATACCAGTCCAACAAGAGCCTGCTCAGGTTGGGGCTGTCTTGAAACTGGAATTCTGTTCTTGCTAAAGACGTGGTCTCAAATGACATTGCTTTGACTCAGAAGAAAACAGGTCCACTCATTTCCAGAAGATTAATGTGGATGTTCTTCCTTTCTTCTCTGGTGGCAGAAAAAATTTCTGTCTGTTTATTCAGAATAGAAATAGAGTTTGCATTTGTTTCATGTAATGCAAAGAGATAAGAGACTTGTTTATGTGAAAAATTGCTTTTCTTTATGCAATATGGAAAGTGAAGTCTCCCCCCCATTTCATAACTAAGTGTCAGCCTGGAGCTTGGAAGGGGTTTCTAGCTTCAGAGATGCATTATCATGTTTTTCAATATAGGAGCTGGTAGAGAGAAACAAACAGTTATTATCTAATTGAGTTTGTTTTAGATCAATGGCTCACAGATAAAAGCTTTGTTATCTGGGTCACGTACTGTATTGCATGATGTATTAACTCTGCATTTTGATTTTTCAAAAAGTTAAGAGTTCTGAGATGTTACTGATTTCAAATCCACATGTACCATTTTGTCTCCTTTTTATTTTTTTTTCTTTTGCCAACACTTTAGCCTGCTTTACATTGTCAATATGGTAAAGCTGTTACATTCTGAGCATGTCTACATTAGTTATAGTGTGGACAGAATGCAGGTCTCTGTTAGATGATGCAATGTCAAAACACCCAATTATTGCTCAAATCCAGGTAGCACTTTTGGGGCTCTCTTGTGGATGAAATTTATTTTGCTCGTAATTGCACTGCCCTTCACAAATTGAGATGACTGCTTGCTGTTTGTAGCTGCCTGTCTATGTATCTGTCCTTCCATTTCTGAGTAGCACCTTTTACATTTGTAATTTGTGTTCATAAATTGAGTCCGAATTTAGAAACTAGGGATATGTAATGTAAAGTAGTATATTTGGGGCTTTTATATGTCAGCTTTATTTATTTAGCCTTCAGACTCATAAAAGTAACAAGGTCTTGGAATATTCCTATTTATAAAATGTTTTTTGATACTAGATTACTACCTCAAATGAGTGGATAGTAGATGCAGTTCAGTATCTCAGAAACATTCAGCAAAACTGAGTTAGACCTTATAGGTAAAGTCAAGTCATGTACTCAGTTTGCCTTGGGAATCCAGGCACTGTGAGAACACTTCCCCTTTTTAGTATTTTCTGTCAACTTATTACCTCTCCTTTGTGATCACCATTCGAACACTGGTGGCCTAGGGAATGCAAATTCAAGGAGTGAGGCAAGTTTAAACAACAAAATACTCCCCCAACCCTGCATGATTAATCACTGCTCTACTTCAGGGACCATATCTATTGTCATTTTCTGCATGTTAAAGCAGTTACTGCAATTGATGGCATGCTGTCTTTATAACAGAATCCAAAGGAATTTTAAGCCATTAATCTATTTGCATGTGTTTTAAATTATCCCATGAAGTTTAGCAGAGGGTTGGCAATGTCTTGTTCGAGATTGTGAAGGGCCCTTTCATAGCAGTTGCACACATTGCTCTGGTGTCCCGTGGCCGAGGCACAACTGAAGGCTGCTTTACCTGGTGAGAGGCACACAAAAGTGAATTTGGAGACTCCATTTACAGTAGGATGCCATCAGGTGTTTGGTCATGGTGTTTTGATCAGGCAACAGTTGAAGCAAGGACTTTTTTCTGGACCCAGGGGGAGCTGAGTCATTAGCTATCAATGGGTACAGCCTGTAATTTCCATAACTGGCTCCACACATGAAGCTGAGTGAGTAAACCCCTGGTTATTTATTTGCCTGTTCATCCTTGTCATAAGTGTGCTGCCCATCTTTTTCACACCTGAAACAACAAATTTTCACCACAGGGGGTCAGAAAGAGTCAAAACGAAATGGATACCCTGGATCCTTCTGCAGTGCCATCTTGTAGGTGCCAGAGAGTTGCTGTTTTATTATCGAGGGGTTTGGGTTTAACCTGGCACAATGTAACAGTCCTCTAATATTTAAAAGTTTCATATGGCAAGCAAATTACTTCTTGCCCAACTTTTAGTTTCTGAATCCTCTCAGGCATAATGGTGGCTGCACCCTGCAAATCAGCTGATACTATCTGTGTCTGCATGTGTTGCAGCAAATAACTACACGTTTTCAGATTTGCTGCTCTTATTCCTCTGCTATAAATCACATCATAAAAAGATAAGTCTGGCTATCATCTGCATGAAAAATACTTCAGTCTACTCTATCTGTAGTGTGTGTGTGTTTATTAATACATACCTGTGGGCATTTTACAAAATATAAATTCTAAATACAAATTTATGTTTCTATTCCAAGGTGCCATCTAAGTAGTTTTTTTGGTATTTTTTAAGCAGAGAAATATATACTTCTTTAGATTCCTTTTTGAGTCTGCTCAGAAGCTCTGCACTTTTGAACTACTTCTTTTTTTTTTCACTGCCTTTTGTTAAAATAAAAATTTAGATTTTTAGTTTCAGATTTACATAATATAAATAGCAGTTTTCTCTTTAACTTTTCTGACTTTAGAAGAGTGTTCTCCCTTATGTTATCCATGCTGTTGCCAAGGGTGTGGGGAACTGTTCCTCATTTTTCTGGGCAGAGTGTAAGACATGACTTTACCCACCACTTCTTTGGACAGCTATCCACAGAGGAGACATGGTACTTGGAAAATTTCCTGGTTTTGACATAGCTCCCAAAGTTCAAGAGGCTCATTGCTTGAGTCAGCTATAGCATTTGAGTTCGTCAAGATCTACGTAGATTTTAAGCTCTTTTTTATTAGAAAATAGGGATTATGGTTCTTTTTAACTAACAGTCGTTCAATAATGTAAGACCTTAGTTTCAAACATAACTTGGGTAAAATTTTCAAAACTTATTCTTTTTTGTAGTTACAGAACATAAGACCAGCAGTGATGAGAGGACTGAAGACAGTCTCACAATGTGGAAACTCCCACCAGAGCAGAATTGCTCACAAAGGCCTTTAAATCTGATCCATTTGGATGGAGATTATAATCTGAATTTTAATGTCAGTTTTCTCAAATGTGCAAGACTGAGACAGTCTTTCCTCAGTAAGCCCCAATATGATTTTTTTTTATTTTCAGACACTCTCAGCGCCTCTCCAACCCCCCAGGGGCCATATATTTTCTGATGCAGGAACAAGAACTTCAGTGAAGTTCCTAGGCATTGCTGACCTTGAAATTCTCATATTTGGGGATTTTGCTTTTGTAAAATACCCATTTTGAATATCATTTTCTGGGAATACTGAGCTTCATTTGGCAGCAGGTGCCCGAGGGTGACGCAGTAACAGGTTCTATGACAACTGAAGAAGATTCAGAGAAAGGAACTGTGGCAAGAGGAGAAAACAAATAGAAGTATGTTTTAGAGAAGGAAAGTATGTTCTCTACATGAGCAAAAAGTAACTTTTGACCTTTCTTTTGGGTTCAGACAGAGGTTGCAGTGTAGGTAGATTCCTAAATCCTTGTAAGAACTGATTTGCCTAGCTCTGGAGATGCTTACTGCAGGGCTTCAGCTCCAAACTGTTTCTAGCCAGATTCCATTTATTATCAGCACATTTTGACATTTCAAGTAAAACTGTGCAGGTTCTATTTCTCACTTTCTATTAGTGATTTCTGTAGAGTTATGAGCTTTTTCATTTTCGGTTTTCCAACGCTTCCAACAGATGTCTTGCCAGCAGTTAAGATGATTAAAGGTTTTTGAAGAAGTAGACTGCTGCAGGAAATCTGAAATGAATCCCACTGCAGTGCCAAAACTCTTTGGAAAATATATGTATATCCCCTTCCTGAAGAAATCTTCCACACTATTGCTATTTCATTGCACTTCTGTGTGTTTTTTTTTCCTGAACTAGACAGAATAGGTAAGTGAAATTCCTACAGGTAGGATGAAAAGAAGGTGAAGAAGAGTGAACTTGTGGCTTAATCTTGGCAAAGTGTTGGATAGCATCTATAGATATGCTGAAAATATGCATCTAAGCCACTGAATGCGTTTCCACAGATCTTTCTCTGATGATAGCTGGTACCCAGCTATTTTTTTTTAGAATACTGCTCTTGAGCATTTCCATCTGGCTATGAGTTTTCAACATTATTTTTGTTAATGCAGGCTTAATCATTATAATTCATTCCCTTGTCACCTTGAAACTAAATTAATGCAATGCACTCTGGTATATGGAGCACTGTTTGATTCATATTTGTCATCAAAGTGTCCACTGAGCTGCAATTGAAAAGTTCAAACATTACACTTATATGAATAAGCAAAGGGGTTAGTGTATTTTCAAACAGCATGTTTTGATGACAAAATATCTGTGCTTCAGTTTATTGAAAGGAATTAGTGCAGTTTTGAAAGGGTTATGTGATGTAGTGGCTGGCATGGTGAGGAACTGGATTTAACCCAGGAGATAGTTTCCTGTGTTGGATTTCTCTCTCAAGTGTTGGGCACTGTACAGACAAAACCCTATTTATCTGGCTTGAAATGTTCAGAGATGTTCCCTTTGCCTTCTTGCTTCAGGAAACAGAAATGCCTTCAGCAGTACCCAAAAGTTTAAAACCTTTTGTGACCTCTTTCTCTTGCTTTCGACAAACTGTTTTAGAATTGTGCATTTTTAAAACTTTTTCATATCAGTGGCAGGCAAGGTAGCCACAAGACCATGATCCTCATCCAGGCATTGGGAATGTGGAGCTAGCAAAGTTGAAAAGCCAGATGATAGTTTGCTGATTTTTCCCTTAATATTTTTCTATTGAAGAGCCAATTTTAATTATTACCTAATTCTATTGAAGCTTAGAAGATTACAGGAAAAATAAAAACCCCATTTTTTTTTCTTGGATTAAAAGTGTGTTTTCAGAGGGTGCTACCTGAGCATTGTATAAAAAAAATGACATTCTGTGTTCTTTTTTCCTTTAGGTCTGATCTTCCTCACATTGAATATTGAAGACTACTTGTATATCTGAGGTGATATCTGTAATTTTTATCGATCTTGAAGAATTTTTCCTTTTAATTTTTCACTATACTTGAGAATGACCTTTAGGAGTCAGCGTATAAAAAAGTTTCTTGCCTTCGCTCCTATGGCTGGCTAACCAAATAATTCTCAAGGTGTCTTGAAAAGATAAGGAGAGCTGGTTCTTCTGTTATCAAGATTTTACCGACCATCAGTCACTACTCTTTAAGAGCATATTTTATCCAAATTTTCTATTCAAATGGCTTACAGAACTATGCTGAAATAGTTAGAAGATGATGAAGAGGAGCTTAAAAATACTGCAGTGCAAGCCAGGTAAGCAGCTAAATGCTCCTTTTTCTTTCTTTTCCAGATAAGCCTAAGTTAAAGGCAGCTTTACTTTACCCCTTGGGAATGTTGTGTTTAAAGCAGCCCCCGCTAATCCATGAGTCATTATGGAACAATTTACAATATATCCTTATCCAGGCTGCACTCATCCATAACACAGTGTGGGACCCGTGTGGGGGGATTAGATATTAGGAAGAAATTCTTTACTGTGAGGGTGGTGAGGCATTGGAACAGGTTGCCAGAGAAATTGTGGATGTCCCATCCCTGGAAATGTTCAAGGCCAGGTTGGACAGAGCTCTGGGCCCATCTCAGTGGAAGGTGTCCCTGCCCATGGCAGGGGGTTTGGAATTAGATGATCATTAAGGACTCTTCCAGCACAAACCATTCTGTAATTATAAGAGTCTATGATATTTGTTTCTTTCAAATTACTATTAAGCAGTCCTAATGACACAGATACAAATTAAATCTTCAGCTGAATCACTCATGTAGTGAACAATCTTTTTAGGCACTCTAGGGGGAAAAAAATTTTAGTCACGATCAGTTTTCATCCCATGGCTGCAAGAAACATACGATAGAACATCAAAACCTGCAATTTTTGCTATAATGCTATTTAAATTGAGCCCATGGCTGTGGAACTCACTGCTGTTGGGAACTTTTGCAATGAGAACTATAGGTTTTTGATTGCATATTGAATCTAGTCTGCCCAGATATTTTCAAAACTTTACTTTTTCCAAAATGCAGCCATGTACATTACAGTACTTAGTGATGTTTCTGTTGGAATTGAATTTGAAGATCTCTGACTGCCACACATCAATTTTATTTAATTGGAAACAAGTTTACTTTTCCCTAGGCTGGACTGGGACTGAAACATTTCGGCCCTTGGTATTTGCTACCAAAACCTCTTGCAGGTAGTTAAATGGCAGCATTGTGATAGAGCCAAGCTTGTCTTTAACACTCCTTCCTGCAATTTTATAAACTCTGGGCCAGACTTCCAATTGCAGAATTCTAGCAATTGAAGCAATTAGCAGCAGCTGAAGTTCTGGTCTGTCAAAAATAAATCCTAGGATTTTTGCTGCAGTTTTAGATATCACTTTGCCTACATTGGAGGAGATCCTCGGTAGTGTTGTTGTTGACTTGTTGTTGTTGTTGTTATTTTTATACGAGTTGCATACTAAGGGAAAAAAGTACTTTTGTATTCAAGCTTTTATTTTTGGGACTGTCCTTTCAGCTTTATTAGTTTTAAACAGTGCTACTTCCATTTATAACGCTGCGCATTGTTCATCTGTCAGCATAAGATGTAGGAGCAGATGAAAGGCAAGGAGCCATATATGTACATGAAGAGTAGCCTGGGCACACGTGTAAATTCTTTGTCGTTGTGGTTGGAAGCAGAAGAGGAGGGTGAAGCTGCTGAGGAAGCAGTTGTGCTGAACGTGCACGGCCCACGTGCATCACGTACTGTCCCTGGAACAGCACTTGTGCTCTGTGCTGTAGGCGTTCACAGCAGTGCATGTAGGGGAGAATGCACACAGTTAATATAATGTATGAACTGCAGTCTGTGTACATCTTTTCTGGCTATTCTCCCAGTTCTGTGATTGAAAGTCCTGGTCCAAGTCCCGCTGAAATAATTAAAACTTTTTCATTTGTTTCTTCAGGGCGGGGCCACACCTGTGCATTGATTCAGGTGCACTTTGACGTAGGGCCCAAACTTACTACTGAAGGAAGGGACAAACCCTCCCTGCCTTTAGCAAAATATGCCTTGGCATCGTGGAAATTATGAGACTTTAAATGTTTTAACAACTGAAGCATCTGTGTTGTGCTGAGCTCTGAGGTAGCATCCAAAAGGATCACAAGATACCAATCTGATTACATTCCTCACATTGGTATGACAATGGTCTCTCCACATATTGTTTCCATCAGTGCTGCAGTCATACCATCAGAGTGTCTTAGTGCTCTGCCAGTTTATATTCTTGAGAAATTTTTGTCACAAAAATAGATTTTTCCACACTCTTCAGTATTTTTCCTAAGTTAATAACCCACTTTGGGCCAAATTTGGAAAATTTAGCCCAAGGGCTCTGTTTTTCTTTTTTTCTTTCTCATTTCTGTTTATTTATTTTTTAATTCATAGAAGTGAAAGATGCCAAAGTAATTGGTGAACAGGATAGTCTAAAACTGTTAATACACAAAGCACTTTTACTTTGTATTCCCTTTTACCTTCAGGAAAGTTGTCTGCTCTAGTATTCTCTTGCCTTGTAAGATGAGAGCAGTAATGCTTTTGTATTCCCCTAACCAAAGTGTTTTTGGGATCACATTGAACTGGACATTCCCACTGATGAGCACTTTCATGCACGAATGCCTTTGTTGGGCTCAGTGAAATTGCTGGTTGGAGTTGGGGTTCAAAAATCTCTTGCTGAGTCATCTCCAGTTTCTGATGAGCAGTGAGGTGAGCACTTATGAGAGGAAGTAAGAGAATTTAGGCCATGTAACTCTTCCTGATATCAGTGGAAACAAATACCTAAACCCTCACACTTCAGTATTTGGAGTGCTTCACATTTTGACAGCTTGACAACTTTCTAACATTATCATGTTACAGTCCAAATCCCCTAGAACTCTGCTCAGTCTTTACACAGGCAAATCTCTGTGGCCCTTTAATAATGGCTTCTTCAGTAAGGTCTGGAAAACTACAGAAAAAGGAAAAGAAAGGATTGATTGGCAATTTACCTAATGAAAGGTAAAATCAAGTATGGCACAGTACACAGCTGAGTTTTGCCACAGGCAAATCAATGTTTGTTTTTACTATGAACATTTTAAGCATAAACAATAAAACTTTGCTCCGTAATTGTGAAAATCTAGAAAATGCTGTGTGATTGTTGTTTCCCTGTTTTTGACAGGTATTCAGTTTAAAGGACAGGATTATATGGGGTAGGAGGTGGGTGATTTTCTATAACTGCCAGATGACGGGCAGTCTACAGGCATATCTTCTGGTTTTTGTTTATAGGTGGATCATTTGCTATGAAATTTACTTAAGAGACCAATTTAAGCATCAGGTTGCGTTCTACTGTTCAGCAATTTCACATTGTAAGTGTCAGAAGAGCTTTCAAAGCAATGCTATCTGGATCTGCAATTTTCTACTATTCATTCATTTTTTTTCCCCTAGACCTTCTCTTGCTGTCTCCTCTGTTTGTGATAATTCTGGAGATACCCTTAGAGTGGGGAGCCCTGGACTCTGTAGCTTTCCCAAGCCCTAACACACGCCTGCTCCTCATGCGTGACAGCTGAAAATCATCCTAAGTGAAAACTGCTCTGTGCTCCTCTTGCTGCAGCATGGGAGATGATATGTTGACAGTCCAGAGCACTGTGCATGATAGATGTGGAGGAGTGTCGTTAAAGGGCTTGAAGGGTGTTTATTGCCTATCCCAAAAAGTTTTAGTGCTTGCAGGCTGTAGCCGTCACTCTGGCATGGCAGCACTGGAAACTGCAGTTCCTGCAGCACAGCCCTAACTGTGCTGCCAGGTGTTCTGAAGGGATACTGTCCTGTCAGCACCACAGATGTGTAATTAAACAGAAATCCTTTGTTTCTGTATGTTGAAAAATAATTTATTGTTCTCCTTGTGTTCATAATTTTACATGTAGCAAACAGTGTTTAATCAGTTCTTTCCATTCTGTGTTTAGTTGCTGTAATAGTACATTCCACGTCAGAGAATTTGTACTTTATTTGATGCTACTCACTCTTGACTAGTATTATTTAATTTATTTATTAAGTGCTGGCAGTGCACTCCATAGGACCAGATGGTCAAATTTTTCTCTTCCAGTGTCTACTGAAAATAATGAATGATTTTGTAGATGTGTAGTTGTGTAGTCTGTGGTTGGGGTAGCTGATGACTGACAAGTTTTTTGAGTTAGATCTTCTAACTCTAGAACCGCATAATTCATAATGAATAAGTTAACAGGCACTTGGTGGGAGGAGTTGGGAGGAGAATCAGAAACCTAAAGAAATTGTTATTTTGAATGCAGCCTAATTCCTACATTGTCAAGGAGTTCTGAGTGTGTGTGTGTGATGTATCTGAAAGAAGCCATAAGGCAAAGGTTGTGTGTTCAATCAGGTCTTTGGTGCTGGCTGCTTTATCTTCTCTCTCAGATGTGTGCTATCTTAGTTAAAGCTGTAGAAGTGTTGAGCTTACTGCAGCCTTACAGACATTCCTCTGGAAAACAAAACAACAGGACATCCATTTTTATGTGTATTCCATGCTTCTTTGGAGCAAAGTGTGCAGGCAAATTCCACCATTAATGGTGTGTAGCATCATTAATGGCTCAGGCCAGAAGCATCTTAAATTGTGCTGGTGTTAGGATAATTTAAAGCACTCATACAAGTGGTTGCTATTTGAATGTGTCCCTAAAATGTATGATAAATGCATTAACAGATTTGGACCCGAAGACTTCACATAAAAGGTGGATGGAGAGGGATCATGGGGTGAAAACAACAACTTCTAAACCATGAAGTGATAATGAAAAGTAGACTGGCCAACATACTGATATTTCCTTTAGGAGACTCAGGAAGCTGTTTTTTGGTTCTTGTATTTTACAAAGCTCTACCTCTAATCTCCTAGCCGGTTTTTATTACTGAAATGTAATATTGCAGTTCTATTTCTCCCCACTGCTCTGGGGATCTATATTCCTCCTCATACATGTTGTCTAAAGGAAAGACTGTTCTCTTGTTCTACAGATGAAGCCTGAAGTGGCAAAAGAAATGTGTTGGTTCTTTCTTCCATGGAAGGAGACAACATCTGGAAGACAATCTTTAAATAGCAATAATTACATCCCTTGGTTTTCCCTTTCATAGGAGGAATGTGAAAGTTATATTAAGCTATATTTATTGTCATTAGAACTAACAATGATGAGGTGAGCTTCTAGTTTGTATCAGTTTCTTTCTAGAATTTATATCCCAAATTGTTGTTCATAATTTCCAACCATTTCTTTCCTGAAAAAAAGCTTAAATGTCTTTTTCTTTATTCATATTTGAACTATATGTGTTAAGACAGAATAAGCAGCAAGTAACAGAATTATTCTGCCACTGTTCTCATCTTTGAACTACATTGATTAGGATAAGTTATGGAATAAATCCCACATTATGGACTAGTGAAAAATGCAAGTGGATTCTGGATGAACCTAGTGATTTTGTGCTATTATAACAGAGATGAGCAGGATCTTTAGGAAGTGCTAAAAGCAATTTGTTTCTAGCCCCTGAAACCCAGCCTAGAAGAAAAATCTGATTTGACTTGCACTTTTCACAGTTCTATTAAAAAAAAAAAAAAAGTAGATTATTAAGGCCTGAAAGACTTCTCAGCCTGACACATCCCCATGAAAATTCTTTCATTGAAAATATATTTTTTCTCAGAAAAGGTGTCAAAAATGTTTTAAAAACTCACAAAACCCCCTTTCTTTCAGAAATAAAGCTTCAAGGCTCCAAAACATTTGAGCACCTCCATTTCTGTAGGTGCAGGGTGTTCTACCCTATATATAAAAATACATAAGCACATGCTTAACTTTTAGCAGGTATTAAGTCCCGTTCATTACATTAGGACTTAAACATATACTCACATCTCTGAGAAGCGGGTCCTGCCTCATGTTAACTTCCAAGCTGAAAGTTTCATAAGGTGTTGAAGGTGGTCCAGCACTCACTGACCAACAGATCCAAATGCTGCCAGTGCAGCAAGCCAGAGAGAGGCTTGGTTTAATCGGATTCTGAGTTACAATAAATAAATTATAACAAACTCGACAGAAGCCTCTGGGCTGGGTCCAGCCCTGAGGCCAGACTGAAATTTCTCATGTAGCAGGTAATCAGTAAGATGAGAAACCAGCTGCAGGAGAAGGGCCTCTCTGTGAAACAAGAAGGTACTCTGAGAGCCAAGTCTTGCCCCAGTAATCTTTCCAGTAACACTACAGTGATCCATGCTCTTCATTATCTGGTCTTCAAAGGACTTGAATTAATTGGAAAGGAAACTGATGGTATTATTGGGGCAGGTCACCCAAGTTGGTTGGTTGTATGAATGAGGAATGGGTCATTAGATTTGTCCCTTACTTTTCTAAACATTTCAGTATAAGCAAAGCTTGTAGGTAATTTCAAATGAAGGTTATTTGGTTAGGGGGAAAACGATTGCCAGACTGGCATTAGCCCCTCCAGAGCATTTAAACTGAGCAATGTGATGACATTTCAAAACCATCTGGGACTATTTTTTTTCATTATAGTCTCCAAAATGACCCATTTTGCTTAAAAACAATGAGGCTGGTGTTTCCTTGTCCTTTGTGATAATGTTTTTCAAGCAGCTGTCTCTAGGGTTTGGTGCAGGCTTTGGCTAATAGCTCAAAAATACCCAGTCACTGGATTGATTGATGCACGTAGCTGATTGTATCTGTCAGTCTGCCATTTACCCTTTATTTTACAGACTTCTTTCCAAAAATCATATTGGAAGTGCCTGAGTGCTGTGGAAGGGTTTAGAGGGAAGGGTCTGAGTGCAACTCGAGTAGATTTTGTGAAATACATGATGGCTTGTACTGTACATGTGGATTGATGTTTCCAATTAGTTTTCCCAGTGACAGGTCTGGGGGGATCCATTGCATCTCTGAGAGTAGCCAGCCTAAGTCAGTCAGTAAGAGAAAGATACTCCACTGGAGATCAATTCTTCTACCCTGCCTGCATCCCTAATGTTCTCCATCTACTGAACCAAATTACAAGGTTAGATGACTTTATGCCTACTTTTTCTTCCTCTAGAGTTTGCTGAGGTAGATTTTATTTTTGCAGAATCTTCCCCAGTGGATGCATGGGGTGGTTATCTGTAGATTTTTTTTAAGCTTTGAAGTTTGGATTTTGCAAGAGAAACACTTATTTTAATGAATATTTTTTAGAACTGAGTTCCTAGCTTTTAGGAATAACCAAATAATAATATTTAGTAACGTGTGCTTAATAAGCAAAAAATCACCAACTCTCTGAAAATTAGCTGAATTCCCTTCTGTTTTGTAGATTTTTTAAATTTTTTGTCTCTGTAGTAAATATGATATTTTAAAAAGTACTGCAGAGGAGAGGTTGCAGTCCAAAAATGTGGACCCTTTTGGGTAGCAAATAATGGCTGGGGACCAGAAATGCTGGTTTGAATTCTGGAACTAGATGAGCACAGTGATCATTACAGAATCACAGAGCCTGCAGAGATCTATATGGAATCATAAAGGTTGGAAAAGACCTCCAAGGTGATCGAGTCCAGCCTTTGACCCAACACCACCATGTCAACGAAGCCACAGCACCGAGTGCCACGTCCAGTTTTTTCTTGAACTCTTCCAGGGATGGTGACTCCACCACCTCCCTGGGTGGCCTGTTCTGATGATTAGCAACCCTTTCCATGAAGAAATTCTTCCTTATGTCCAACCTGAACCTCTCCTGGCAGCAGCTTGAGGTCACTTCCTCCTGTCCTGTCACTTGTTTCCAGGGAGAAGGATATGGAGAAGATGGTATTTCCAGCTCACCAGGGGAACAGATGCTTAAAAGAAGCGTGGCAGTCACAAACCGTATTAGAAAGATGGGTTCAGCTTACAGTCCTGTCATTTTCTCCTGTGCAGCCTTTCAGCTTCCTCTTTAATAAAATTGAGCAGTTGCTATTTATCTATTTCTAGCAAAGGGGAGTAAGTAGGGTTGGTTGAAATTGCTTCCTTTATAGTTGGCTGTGCAAGAGAAAATTGATTTTCTTGACCAAATGGAATTTCCACTGAAAGTCTACCTTCTGTGAAAATGTTTGATCTTTTTGCTTTAGCTGAGTGCCGCGTCCCACACTCTTTCCCTTGGGTTTCTAAGTGGAAAGTCATCATTTTCTGGGCTTGCAGAACTGTAGGCAAGCAATAGTAATAATAAAAATTCTGGTTAGATATTTTCATGAGAGCTTTTTTCGTAGCACTCAAGGTATAATTACTAGAAAGAGCTGGATTACAGCTCAAGGTCATCTCCTACTCCCAGTTTGATGCCCTATTCTGAGATGAGAGTGAGTAGTAGAACCTTCTGATAGTTTTTTTGAGTGGAAAGTTGTGCGGTACAGCCCAGGTCCACTCCTGTATTTTTTAGCGTGGGGGCTGCTGGCAGCTGCAGCTTGCTCTTAGCAAATTGTCTGTGAAAAATTGCTCATAGCTAGTCCCTAAGAAGCTCTACTGAATGTGTCTTAAGCCTGAACTGATGTATTCAATTCAGGTGGATTTTCAGGCAGAAACCTAAGAGTGCACTACGCAGCTTGGTCTATAAATTCGATTTCTTCTTCACAGCATAATAGCACTCCAGCTTTTCAAAAAGGAGTCGGGACAGAGAATAAAGATAACTCTGGACAAGATATGTCTCAAGAATTTCACCAGGGTATCCTGAACATCTGAGTCTAAGCAAAATAACTGGCATGGAGTATATCAGGCTAAAATATCCATTTTGAAAAAAACTCATGAGCAACTGAAAACAGATAAAAAGGATTCTTTGGCAGCCATAACAGTAGATACAGCTACCACTTAAAACACAGATATTTCCAAACTGTAAGTGCTTATATCACAGAGATTACCCTATCATCACAGGCTGCCATTTGTCCTCTTATCAACGTAATGTGAAATCCCAGCGAGGGTAACTAGAGATGAATCTTGTAGATACTTGGCACGCCAGCCCTGCCGCGTCCGTCTGCGGCGCTGTCGGAACACGCGCTGGGCACGGCCACCACGTGGTCTCCGAGGCTTTCCAATGACTGTGGGGTCATCCCCCACGCCTGGCCTGCTGCAGTCACAAACATTTCAGCACTCGCCGAGCGCTGGGTTTGTCTCCACTACGCTTTGAGTAACGCTCCCTTGCACAGGAAACAATAATCCAAGAGTAATTTTCTACTGCTGTTACTACTCTTCTAATAGGAGCTCATGCGTGGTAATTAGGCCTCTCAAATGTATGTTGGAGCGTATTTTATTTTTTTCCTAGCCAGTTTTCTTTTTTTTCTAGCCAGTTTTCTTTTTTTTTTCTATTCTGTTGGGTAACTTCTGAAAATATCTTACTGCTTTTTAAAACCAAATCCTTTGTGATTGGTAATGCACAGCTAAAGACATTTGGAGCATTAAACACCCCTGTATGTAAAATCCCTGGAGTTTTGCTAAAGTATGGCTTAAAATTACAATGAAATTACAGAGCTGGAAGAAGAATCATAGGTGCATAGAAAAAAGCTAATACAATTCTTTACATGTCTGTTTAATAAAGAATCTTTCAGTTCTCAGTTTAAAAAATAAGAGTAAATGTTCATTAAATTTGGTGCCATAATATGCGCTACATTTACTGAAGAAAAACATGAAGTCAATACCCAGGGCTGCAGTGTGTTCAGAAAACAAAATAATTAAATTGATATTGTTTCCTTTTTGACAGGGTCTCCCATGGGAAGGGATATTACTTGGCTGTAGCAGTAATGGCTCTCTATCTAGGCGAAGAACTATTATGTTAAATTAAAACCTCTCTGTATTTATCAAAAGGCCAAAAGTAATAAACACAGCTATGGCATCAAGACTAAAGTGCTACTAGGCTATTACTTCCTTCACCAGAGTATCATTTATAATTCAATTTAGACAAAGAGTCTGCTCCTCAGGGATGCGGAGTTGTGGTATTGACACAAGAGGCCTTTACTATTTGGGCACAGAAATCTTACTGTTTTGTAGTTACTGTGGTTGGAAACAGTTTTGACTGGGAAAATAACTCCACAAAATAATTTCAGAAATTTTAAAGAAGTAGATTATTGAAAAGAATCTGTAATGTATTGTTTATAACAAGTAACGCTAATTGAAAGGCATAGCTATAAAACAAAGGAGTTTTAAAAAGAAAAAAAACAAAGCAAGACATGAACCTGAGCAACTCTTGCTCTTGGGGTCTTTGTTTTTTTTTTCTTTCACTTAACTACTAATCAAATTATTGTGGCTTTTTTTGTTGTTTTGGGTTTTTTTGTTTGTTTGTTTGGGGGTTTTTTTTTGTTGTTTTTGTTTTTTTGGTTTTTTGTAGCTAGGGATTTTAGCACTAGAAACTTGGTGTGTCCTTCAGTATAGTATTTTGCTTTGTGCAGACCATGTTCTCCAATTTTGAATTTATAAAGAAATCCCTTAAATTGATTTACTTGTACTGTATTGAGCAGAGTACAAGTACACCTATCTGCCAACTCATGGCAGGCAGATAGAAATTCAAGGTACCATTCAAAATTCATGCAACAGGTTGCATGATAGAAAGTCTTAAAAAGGAAGACCAAAATTTGAATTTGCAGCCATTTTCAAACATAAGTGTATTTTTAAAAAATCCTGCCATGAAGTTAAGGCAGTTTCTTTGGGAGACTGCCAGACACCCCAGTAATGTCTGTATATAATACACCCATGCATAAGAAAAACAAGAAATAGAAAATCTGATACATCAACCACTGCCAGCCAGTAATGACCAGTGGAATTCAGCTAACGTAGACAATTTAATTTCAATGCCTAGTGGGAATTTGATTAAAGCAATTAGAGAAAATTCTGAACATAGTCCAAATCATGCATGACTCTATTTCATTTTATTTTCTTTAAGCATTCTTGGCCTCTGAAAATATAGGTAGTAAGTCTCCTGAAAACTTTTAAGCAGGGTTATAACTTTGTTCACATAATGGTGACATTGAAGTGAGTGAGGCTACTTGCAAAAGGGAAATTATATATGTGTTTAAGTGTTTGCAGGGTCTCATGCTAAGTGCTTGGAACAGAAAGTTCTTCCACAGCCTGCCCAAACCCTAACCCTAAATACAGCTGTTCCTTTCCAGCAAAGTGTGGAGGCAAAGACTGATCAGCCTTGAGGAACAGAGAAATTCAGGGGCACAGTTGCAGACCCTGGGTTCAGGGTGAAGTCAGCAGGGAAATTTAGTGATTTCTTAGGAACAGTCTGCTTTTGAGTGTCTGATTGTTATTATGATGTAGGTGGAAATTAAGGGGAATAAACCTCTCGTAAACATATATGGGGCTGCAGCCACGGCTATGACATCACAGGCAGCCAATGGAGTTACTAACTCCATTTTGGTCCATCAACTTCTATAGCCATTAAAAAATTTTTATTATTCTACCACATGAATCTGGACTGCAGCCACTCACCATAAGACAGACTGGACTAATAAATCTTTGGCACATATAACCACCATGTTTAATATAAAACAACCCCTACACTTTTTTTAATATGATTTATAAAACAGAACACGAAGCTACCTACACGGTCTTTTCTAGCTACAGCAGATACTGTTATTTATTGCACATTTAATTACTAACAGCAATTCAGTCATGCTACCTGACCTTAAGGCCTTTTGATTACCTGATCCAACATATTTCACATGATAAAAATGTCAGGCTTGGAGAAACCCACCAGTCTGGTTTTCTGTGAAATCTAATTATAAGCAGCAACGTTAGGAAAAGGTTACCAGTTTAAATAGTCAAGGCAGTTATTCATTTGCTAAGAGTTAGTTTTGATTGAAATGATAGCTGAGAGGGCACCATGCAGCCTGGTAGGATGCTATGAGCAGTGCAGCCTCATCTCAACCAGACTCATTTTGGCAGCTCAGCTTGAATTTGGGAAGCTCAGCTGGGCCTCTGGGAACGCAGTGCCATGGGTAAGTACGTCCCTCTCCCTACACAGCCTCCATCTCCAGCCTCTGCAGAGCCAGGAGCTGGACTGGATGATCCTCAGGGGTCCACTCCAACGCAGGATATTCTATGATTCTCCGGTTATGGGAAAGAGGAGCCAGTGAATCCATTCATGGGAATGGGCTCAGCCCTTCCCTTAACTCCATGGTGCCTTAAACGCTCTGTTGAACTGTAGATATTGAGATGGAAATTGGCATGAGCTGCCTTGCAACAGACCCTGTGGATGGCTGGGGAAACTGACAGGGTGAAATCTCATTGATACCGGTGAGTTTAGGAATTTGTCCCAGTCTAAGAGTTTTGGAATGCTTTCCTGTGCCTTGCACCTTTGTCTTGCCCCATTTCTGTGTTTCAGTCGAAGTAAAAAGGCTCACGAGCACAGCAGAAGAAAGGAAGGAGCATCTGCTTGCGGGGAAACTCTCCTACACTGTGAGTGACAATAATAATAACAAAAGTAATGACAATTTCTCCAATTTTTATGGTGACTAAGAGCTTCAGCAGGACGCGTGGATGAGACTGTGTCTGTACAAGGCAGGTCTTGCATAAACAAAATCAAAAGAAAAAGAATTTTGGAAAAGTAGAAATAATTTCCTGAGAGTGTTGTTTTAAGCTGTGTGACACCATGCCTTAGAATAAAGATGAGAGATGAATTTTAGTATAGTCATTGTATGACTTTTCATCTGAACAGAATTTGATTTTGCTGCCTGTTATATTGTATAAAACTGGAAAGAATAATCACGTAATATGATGGGTATTAATTCTGTAGTTATAAATCAATGCAGTATAATTTTTCTCCTGGGAAATGAATATACACATTTTTTATATATTATAATATGCCACACATTCCGTGTCTAAGTATGCTCTAACCTACACCAATACTTTCTGTAGTACACTAGCTCTTCCCAGTCTTTCTTTTTTGTGGGATAGCAGATGAACCAAGATGACCTCATGCTGCAGCTTTGCTTCTCTGAAAAAATGAATCTGTCAACAACATAAGAAAAGTCTCATAACTGCAGGAAACAAAATGTTCGCAGGAGCTGGACTAAGGCTGTGGAACTTGCTGCCAGACAAAATAAGAATGACCAGCACATGTGCCACTCTAAACACTCAGTGCAAGAACCCAATTATTCAGAGTAGCTTTCCCTTGATAGTCCTTTCAAGCATCCTTAGACTAAGTGCTCTTTTGGTTGTAAGACAATGAAAAGCTCAAAAATGTTCAGAGGTTACAAAAAAAGAGGCAACCTCACACATAATTTCCCTGGAAAATGGCTAGACATTACAGCAACAGTCTGATACAGTCCTGGATAAATAGATGATTACTAAAAAAAAACAAATAAAGCAGATAATTTCTTCCTGTCTGTAGGAGTGGCAGGCAGCACTTTGAAACATTTCTAAAACCATATATGAACTCTCAAACCCATTATAATCCATTTATATGTATTATTGTTGCTTATTAACTCTCCAGAAAATATGAATCAAATGTGCATTGGGCAGTAAGCAGTGTGTCTGTGGTCATTTCATGTCATGTGTTTCTCCTAAAAATGCTGTATAATGGCATGCACAGAAATTGAATACACACCTGCAGTTGATGATCTCCTATACCTTTAATTTTTCATACCTCTTGTATGGTTGTGTGCAAAACCCCACAGCTCCAATTAAGTTTAAACTATAACAACTTAATTGAATTTAATGACCAACAGGAATATTTCCATGTATTTCTATTTTATGCTTCATGCCAATCTTCAGTAAAGTTCACTGAAGCACTGACTTGCGACGAAGATGGTCCCTCAAAAAGAGTGTTGAAATAAACAATCAGTTTAAATGATGCTTTTCCATTTCCCAAACTGTCTTGTGGAAACAGCTGCTAAAAGTATTCAGATAAAGATTGCTGTCACGATCACTGTGTGGTTGACATGAGCGAGTGGAAGAGGGCTAAACCTTCCCAAGAGATGCTTTTGCTTGAAATGATCTAAACACAGGAATATCTGATTTCTCTCATTCCGTCGAGTGTGGAAGATGTATGCTGTAAGACGTGCATGGTATTTGGACGTTAGTTTGGGGTTAGCCTAACTCTCCTTCTCCCTGAGTCACAGACCAAAATCTTCGTGTGATCAAAAGCCACAGGAGAAGCAGACTCTCCACGGAGGGCAATGGGAGGTCCTGGAGCCATTCATGGACAGTAGCTGACAAAGCTCCCAGCGGACTCATTAATTTACCGTGAAGGTCTAGCTCATGCCAGCCCTGTTGCTGCATCCCTGAGCAGCCCATTGATTTTGGCTTTAGCAGCTGCTGCTGGCTCTTTTCCTCCCATGGCCAGACATGTGAATTCCTCTTCCCTTTTTTTTGCCAGCACGGTCTTCTGACTGGCCATGTGATTCAGCTGTTGATTTGGGCCACTGCTTAACCATTTGTGCAGGGCCATTCTTGGTGTGCCTGCAGTTCAAGGAGGGTGTAGGCTACTCCTGTGCAACAGATGGCCCTGTTAGGTTTATAACTATTTATATCTATTTTTAATATTATCATCATTTATTCTATATTATAGATTCCATATTCTATATTATATAATTATTATATGTTATCCATTATAAATTTTTATCTATTACCATTTTTATCTATTCCAAGACAGATTTGGATCCAGCCAACAGAATGGTCATGTACTTCAGCCTGTCAGGAAAAAAATGGGTATATTCCTTTCCTAAAACAAAACTAATTGGGCTTTTTGTTGTTACCAACAGGAATATAACTGGAGCTGCACAAGTAAATTTTCTTAAGACCAAAGGAAGCTGGCAGGGAACCCTGGAAAGCCACTTCTGAACTGTACAAAGCAGAACAAACCCCAGCACTGAAGTACTTGAAGGCAAATGGTACGTAATTCTGTGGTAGTCTAGACCTGGAAAGAAAGAAAGAATTGAAGTTAAAAAAAATCAGCTCTGACATAAACAGTGCAAAAACATAACTTTTAAATAAGTAATGTCTCAGTTTATTTGCTTATATACATTTTCAATTATCTCTATATATTTTTTCCATATACACAGACACACACATTTATATATATGTATATATATATATATATATGGTGAGAGAGAGAGAGAGACTAATCTAAAATACCTTTGAGGACTGAAAGCTTGCTCAGTGGTGGTAGAACCAGACAGGCAGTCTCCAGCTGCTGGCTCTACTTAAAATAAGAAATCTTCAAAAGACGCAGTGATGTGAAGCAGTAGAAAATATCAAGGGAAAAACATAAGTAGAAGTGATATGTTTTCCAATTTTGCTGGCCAGCAGACTACCTGAGGAGAGATCCCTGGTGAAAGGATCCTTAAATATTTTGAGTGCCTCCTCCTTTCAGGAGGGGAGGCACAGGGACCTGAGCCGGAGTGGAGCTTTTAAGAGACTCACCTTCATCCTGACCTGCTTTTTCCCTGGCTTCAGGCAATAAAACAGAGGAGTTCAAGTGAGCCACAGCTTGAAATCTGGAGACCCCTAGGCACTGGGTAAGCTTGGGATAAACGACTGCTAATGGCACAATTATCACTCCCAGTCACAGGAGATAATCCTTGTTTTAACTTTTAAAAGCCGATGCTTTGTGTTGCTTCCCACAAAAAGGGAAAAAAAGTTAATAGCTCATCCATTCAGGCCTGTATTGTAAAAACTCCAGTGTGGTTAAGCAATGCTTACAGAATAAAAATGGCGAACTAAAGCAAGAAGAGTTATTTAATAGCTGGGGACAAGATTTCGGCTCCTAAGATTCCCTGTGGTAATACCAAGCCTAGAGGAGAGAAAGTGGCTTTTGACAACAGCAGTTCCTGAAACAGCTTGTGCAAACCAGAAACACAGAAAGAGAATTTAAGAGAAAGAGAATAAAGACATCACACAGCCGCACACACACACACAAAGTGTTCCCAGCTATTTCAGACCAGGAAATAAAATGCTCTGTACTCTAAAAATGTTAAAATGCAGCGTGAAGCAAAGAGGTAATGTGAGGCAAAATTAAATGAAAGGGTGAGGCTTTTCTGAGCATTGGCTATAAAATCTGAACACTAAAAATACTTTGTTATCTTTTCCAAATCTTTCATAATTCTAAGAATGCAAGCAGCTAATTTTAATGTTAACTTAATAAAGTTAATTTGAAGAACCACATTTAAGGATTCGAATCTCACTATTATCTGTCAATGTTTGAAGCACAGAGTTTTTATTTTAATGGTGGTTTAGATTAATGTGCCTCTGATGAATTGAAGGAGTGACAATGGCAGATCTATAGAACTGTGGTAGAGATAAGGGATTATCTGTAAGAACAAGGTGATAAAGATTTCCAGTCGGGTTCATGCAGACTAAACTGGTGTGAGAAATTAACATTACAACTTTTCCCTTTGCATGTTTCAGATCTTATCCACTCCACTTTGAAAGGTGCAATAGCAGGAAAGAGACATAAAGCCCTGGGTTTGCTATGGGCACTGTGGCAATACTAGCAAAGCTCGTGCAGCTAATATGGGAATCTAAAGGCACACTTTACCACAGGATGGCTTTTAAACAGGCAAATTTGTGCTGGTTTTACTGTTAGTGGCACCCAGGCTAGCTGGGTTAAAACTCAGCTGTGTTGGTTCTGTCCACAGTTGCTGGAATGAGGCCTTTGCTGGCTGCACAGAAACATCTTTGAGATGAGGACAAGCCCTTTGTCTCTGCTGTGCATGCACATACAGGCAGGAATTAACATGTTCCTGTGGTGCACAGCAGGTATGTTTGTGGCACTGTTTCTTTATCAGGTATCTGTTTGTAACTTGCATTATAACAATTTAGAATGTCTTAAAAAATCCCAACCACACAAACAAGAAAAATCACCCAAAAAAGTCACAGCCCAAACCCAAACAAACTTCCAAAAAATAGGATAGTTATAGAAGCTGATTAAAGTGATGAATGTGCTACTCAGTGTTTATCTGTTTACTGTATAGCCATTGATTTTTTGGTGAGGAAAATTATTCACTACCAGTGGAGCTTTATTTAAAGATTTTTAACTCAGATTTCTGGAAACTGAGTGATATATAAAGCTTGGAATCCTTCTCAATGATTTATTGTAATGTAACATTTGCTGCAATAAACTACGCCCTCAATTAGACCTGAGCAACCACATTTACTTTAATTATATCATGGTTGTAACTGAGAGTATAATTTAGCCCTCTGGGAATAGAATATGCAATTAAAGCTCCACAGTGCAGAACAGGCAGAAGAAATTTGCCCTTCAGCTGGAGCTGTCAGGGAAATTATAGGTTGTTTTGGTTATTCTCTCCAACCTTAACAAATCCTATTAATGACATAGTTGCAGTGTGTAGTTTGCAGTGTATGGTGGTTGGTAGAACAAGTACTGTTTATGCTTTTTCTCCTGGTATCTTGCAGGTGGACAGAGATCAGGAATTTAAGCTCTTGGGCATTGATGTTTTGCTCAGGAAATAGGAGAACAGGAGCTGAGTGAACAGGATGGGTGCCTTTGCAGCTCTACAGAAATTGTCAGTTGTGGTTCAGCACCAAGCCCAGCCAGGGGATGTGGAGGGCTTGGAACTGAGGGACTAAGGAATAATATGTGCTTGTTTGAGGTAACCCCATAGTAACAAGCTGTTGTGTTGCAGGGGGAAGCAAACAAGGAGCTGTAGGCAGATCTCTGCGATAAGAATGAACCAGTTTTTCATCCCAACTGTGCTTCAGCAGAAAGCAAAGAGTTGACAGCATTATTAAGCTATATTGATAGCCTGTTCAACTCCTTTCTGTGTGAGTGAGAAAAATTAGCTTAGCTTGTAAGAATAAGAAAGGAGCATTTCTGTCTTGCATTTCTTATTTCCAAAGAGAGATGCCAGAGGGAACTTTTAGCCAATATACTGGGTTATTTTCATGTTTGCTTTTGGTTCGTCTTCCCAAGATAAATGGGTTTGTTTGTCAGTATTCACATCTGGTGGATTTTGAGGGCTTGAAATCAGTGCAAGATGAACCATGAGGGCATTGGAAGTTGAAGTCCCCGTGGAAAGGCTACAGAACAGTTGGGGACCATCATGAAAAGCAAGCCAAAAGCACTGAGGCTATGTTAAACCGTACATGACAGTGCCCAGGGGACATCAAAGCCCATGGTGTTCCTGCAGGCTTGGCACTTGAGTTTCACAGTGCTTTCCATGGCAATCTCAGCTCAGTCTCAGTCCACGTGCCCCTAAGCTCTTGCAGTTTTCATGTCAGAAAATTCCTCAGGGAAGGATCTTTGTGTCTGCTTTTTGACAGCTGGCACTGGCAGCTCAGGCAGGTCCACAGAGTTTCCCCCCATTGCCTAATCCACACTCTCCACACCCTGATCCTGCTGACATGCATTTACAAAGGGGCACGATAAAGAAATTCCTTCTGTGCCCAAACACAGCAGCCTGGCTACTTCAGGAGTAAAATGTTTTCAGTGTTGGTACCCAACTCCTGTACTGCAAGTATTTTCTACTTTCTTTGTCAAGTAAGGAACTACTTTCCACACCAGTGCAATTTGTGTGTACCTACCACCCTTGACTTTAAGTCTTTCCTCAAATAAGTTCCAAGTTTAGTTGAAGTCCTGCTAAAATGATTAACAAAGCACAGCTTCTTGTGCTGTCCTCTTTTCAGTCTTCCATGACTCAGGCAATTGTGCTTCACTGCTTGTATCTGAGACTCAGAAAGTCCTGAAGAGTCAGACTGGCTTATAAGTGTATTTAGATCTCAGACTTGAGAGGAAGCCTAAAATGATGAGAAGGCTGAAGAAAGTAACATCTAAGTGAAAGACAAACCTCACAAACCCATCTAAAATGTGAATAGCTCCACTATATAGAAAATGTATGTGGTATTGGAAGCAATAGGGAAAAAAAGATTTATTTAGGAGTAGAACTTTCACCCATTGGTTTAAATTACATGATGGAAAGGAAACAAGGGGAAAAGAGAAAATTTTGATGAGGAAAAGAAAAACTTCTTAAAATTTGTGAGTCTATGGAAACTTCTCAGTTATTATACTTGAAAGAATTGGCCTGAAAATTTGTAATGAAAAACACCATTTGTAAAATTTGAAATGAGCTGTGAAAACAGCACTGTGCTAAGTAAACACTTAGGAAATCAAGACTGCATTTTTTTTGCTGGAATAAGACCCAGTTTATTTCTCTTTTCATTCCATTCATCTTCCAATTTTTAAAAACTTTTAATTAATGCATAAAGAAAAAGTACAACAGGCATATTCAATACCCTTGCCTAATAAACTGAGTAAATAATTTCCTGCAACATATGCACTTTTTAAAAATATTCTTAATAGAATATCTGAATGAAGAACTTGTTCTTACTAACTTCTCTTGCTTCCTTTCACAGCATTGCATCTCTTGGTGAGGACCAACATAGAATAACTGTGCACTGGTACAGAACAAGAGAAGTGGAGAATAGTTTGAGTATGCCTTTTAATTGCAATTTATACCCTCTAGTTCATGTGTTGAAAGGGACAGAGGCTTCTTTATGCTACTTGTAATACTGTGAGGATGGCTGACTACTCCAAACTGAAGTGGAAAACTGAAAGAAACGCCACAAACTTTGTAATTAGGGTAAGAATAGCATTTTGTGGATGGGGTTCTTCACTGTCTTGTACTTGCTGACTGTGTGAAATGCTGTAAAAATGGAAGGGTTTGTGTCCCCTCTGTATAAATGATTGTCCAGTCTGAAAGCACTGGCTGTTTGCATGCTGTTACCTCACTTGCATCACAAGGTAACCAGGAGCTGGGAGAGTTTGGGTACACAGGAGACTTGCCTCAGCTTACAGGAGACAGACAAACCATGGCTAAAAGGAGCAAATGCTGAATGCTGCTTGCATAGCACTCTTTGAGAAAGAGCAGTGTTTAAAGACAAGGCTGGACACAGCCTTGCAGAGCCAGNCAGGAAAAATATCCCTAGCAATGTTGTGTGGCCTTGTGACTCTCATTGTCTTTATTGTGGCTGATTTGAAAGTCCCACGTAGATAGCCACTGCGAGACTGATTATCATAGAATCAAGGAATGTTTTGGGTTGGAAGGGATCTTACAGATCATCTAATTCCAGCCCCGCTGCCATGGACACCTTTAACAAAACCAGGTTGCTCAGAGCTCCACTCAAACCGGCTTTAACACTTCCAGGAGTGGGGCAACTTCTCTGGGCAACCTGTTCCAGTGCCTCACCACCCTCACAGTAAACAGCTTCTGTATAGCTAACTTAAATTTCCCCTGCCTCAGTTTGAAGCCATTGCCCCTTGTCCCATCACTAACTCTCCTGACAAAGGGTCCCTCTCCCACTCACCTGTAGCCTTCTCCNACCAGGTTGCTCAGAGCTCCACTCAAACCGGCTTTAACACTTCCAGGAGTGGGGCAACTTCTCTGGGCAACCTGTTCCAGGGCCTCACCACCCTCACAGTAAACAGCTTCTGTATAGCTAACTTAAATTTCCCCTGCCTCAGTTTGAAGCCATTGCCCCTTGTCCCATCACTAACTCTCCTGACAAAGGGTCCCTCTCCCACTCACCTGTAGCCTTCTCCAGATACTGGAAGGTTCTCTGAGTTCTCCATTCGGTCTTCTCTGGGTTGAACAGTTCCAGCTTTCTCAGCCTGTCCTCACAGGGCAGGTGATCCAGTCCTCATCAACCTTGTGACCCTCCTCTGGCCTTGCTCCAACAGTTTTGTGTCCTTCTTATGTTGGGGACACCAGAACTGTACTCAGTGCTCCAGTTAGGATCTCACCAGAGCAGTATGTAAGACTTTTAGGAAAGAGGCTCATTACTGTAGATATACTCTAGATATGTTTAAAAAACCAAATCCCAAACCCTTCCTACAATAAAGTGTTGAAAGTAGTCCCTTCAAACAGTGTTAGAAATAATTTCTCCTTCTAAGTGTTTAGAACTTTACCTATTTTAAAATACATAATGAGAGATAAGATCCTGTGAAAGTGAATACTCTTTCTTTTCCTTGGAAATTTATCTTTGTTCTTTTTTAATGACATTTTGTCCAGGTTAATGGTATCCTTGCTAGAGAGCAGAGTGCATGTTACTCAACATGGGTGGGGAGTCAGATTGCCAATTATTTAAATGAAACAACGGTTGAATTAGTAGGTTAGATGAAAACCAGATTATCATAATATATAAATTACATGACCACTTCAGAGTGCGTGACGCTGAATGGCTGTTTGGATCTGCTATCAGGTTCTGAGACGTTTTGTGTAAAATGCTGATTTGTGCTTGGCTGCTCGCTGCGATGCTTGCACACGGGGCAAGGAGAGGAACATCGAGTACTCCCATGCTCAGAGCATAAACTGTGCTTCTAATTCTGTGGTCTTTTCTTGGATGTGACACCTAGAGTGGGGCAGATTACGTTTCCAGTTAATGATCTGCAGGATGATATGCAGTGCTTTTTTGGCTAGTCTCCTTTCTGATGCTTAACAACTCTATACACAAAACCGGGACAAGAATTTAACCTACTCTTTGCCATCCATCAAAAGAACATTAATTGCATCTATTGAGGGTAGGAAGATTTGACAGGGGAGAAAAGGAAATGGTAGAAATTGTAGACCAGCCAGGTGCAAGCTGGCTGCCTAAATGAATGCGACTCATGCCTAAGTGGGCATAAGAGTTTCTCTGCAGACATATTGGGTGGTCAGACCCTCACCTGAATTATATGGCTTGGAATCAGAAATATCTCCATTTTCTTCCCTGAATTTACTCCAGATTCATGCAAGTGTAACTGAGATAAAATGTTAATTGTAGAGTCTCAGGATCTTTCTTATTTTAGGGCATCCAGGAGCCAGGACATGGGTTTGCTCATGTTGGAAAATGAGACTGTGCTAGCAGTCTGGGCTGGTTAACAGCAATGAAAGGGCTCTGTGCTGATTTAATTAACTGGCTCATTACTAAGAGAACTTAAGGGCTCTGTCTAGGTGGAGTGGTAAATTTGATCTGTATGAAGTCTTGAGGCAAGGTTTGTTAATTGTTTTTCCCTTGGAAATCATGTTGTCTGGCAGGTGGCATGTGCTCAACCCTCATCGTGACATGGATCCTGGGCAGAGCGGAGTCAGGATATATCTGGGACCAGCAGATGGTGAGTGATTCCAGGTCCTATACTTCAGACACAGACCTTCAGGAACTTCACATTCTAATATCAGGCTTGTGATATTGCTTTTGGCCTCTAGAAGTCTATTTCTGGCTTTGTCAGGCTTAGCAGTTCTCCTCTGCCCTGTTCATATGCTGTAACTCTTCTGACTTGCTAATTCAGACCAGCCAATAAAGAGGAAATTTTTGAGCATAGCCTTGTCACTAGGGGTGGAAGCTACTATTCATGTATTCGACTTCATCTCCAGTTGGATGCTCGTTTGATTTTAATTCTCTTAAAACATGTAAAAATGTAAGAAGGGCCTTGTTGGATCAGATAAGTGGAGAAAGAAATTCTGTTTAGGATGGTCATGTGAGCCTCTGAAGACCATCTCTTTCCTGTCAACATTCATAGTTGTTGAACTAGGAATGCTAGGGGATACATCCATGCCATCTGTGCCAGTTGTGGTGATATTCCTTCTTGTATTTGGTAGCACAAAATATTTCTTTTAT
This sequence comes from Promerops cafer, assembly GCA_013398275.1. Lineage (NCBI taxonomy): Eukaryota > Metazoa > Chordata > Aves > Passeriformes > Nectariniidae > Promerops > Promerops cafer. Next base: position 164,449 of record VZSE01009681.1, read on the forward strand.
AGTTTGAAATTTGACTGGATGTATCACAGTAAGTGCAGGTGGTGTTTGGGATATTCCTTTTCATTCTTAAATTCTACGCAAATTTCTTAATTTTTTGTGTTATAACTGTGTATTTCAGCACTTTATTTGGACTCTGAGCACTCACCAAATATGTCATACTCGATTATAGTCCTCTGTTACCAAAATGAAATTGAGCTGCGTTGTTGGGCAGCAGTGCCTTTCTCATCTCATCTTTTTCTCCTGTGTAGCAATGCAAAGGCTTTCCTTTAGGTCTATCTGCTGTGTTTCCCATGGCTGTCTCTCTCTCCAGAATCAAATGCTGCCTCCACCAAAGGATTTGGGAAGAGGGAAAAGAGGCTGGCAGTTTAGAGTCCCTGCAATGGTGAGATCCCAGACCCTGTATAAACTTTCTCTCTGTGGTCTTTTTCTTGTCTATTCATGACAATTCTGGCTTTTCCCATAAGTATCTCTAAATGGGTGTCTGCAGTGTCTTTCATACATCAGGTTTTCTTTGTCTGTTTCTTCTCTTTTAAACAGACAGGGAAACTTCAAGAAACTTCAAGAAGACTTACTGCCATATGTACACAGGCTGATTTTTGCAAGCTTTCTGATTCTTCAACCCTACAGCTTTCTACTCCTCTCTCTAAGTAGTTATGTGCTTGATTATTTAGTTAGTTGAGGCATTTGCTTTGTTATGATTTCATCTTTTGGACCAGAGGCAGCCTGAAGCAGCAAGGCAAAACAGCTTGTTATAATTTGACTGTTTTATCTCCCAGAGGAAGAAGGTGTTGTCCATCGTCAAAAATAACAGTACTGGACTTGTTCCAATCCAAAATATAGCTTTACTCCTGAATTAATGTTGTAAAAGTGTAACAGAAACATTTTTTTGCAGGAACACTTCTAGTGTCACAAGGAAAACTTGGTAGCGTGGACATGAGGTAGATTAAAACCTGAAGTGTTTCAAAACAGTTTGCAGAGGCAATTAATGCAACAGTTACTTAAGCTCATTTAATGAATAGTTCACAGGGCACACAGCATTGCAAGAAAAGAAAAGAAGCACTAATGCATTAAACTGTCACAGGAGGTAGGTCTTGATCAAGAACCTCTAGCTCTGGCACAGAAATAAATGTTGAGGGGTAAAAACGAAGGGAAGGGAAGGGAAGGGAAGGGAAGGGAAGGGAAGGGAAGGGAAGGGCCTGTCCCAGAAGAACTGGGATTCAGCACTAGAACTGGCAGGTCTGGGTCTAAAGGAGGAAAAGAGAAAGGAAAAATTATTAAGAGAGGATATTTGTGAAACAGGAATAAGAACTAGTATTGTTGTGGGAGGGTAAAGAGGATTGATAAGTATTTGAAAGCGTCTGTATGAATGCAAGATGCATGACAAAAGACAAAAAGCATTGGCATCATTAATGTAACTGGAACTGAGAGGGGAAGCAAAAAAATGTGCTAGGGATAATTAACATAACATATAGATCATGCAGCAGGGAGGAGATGGGAGGGAAGGCTTGGAGATAAATAAAACTGAGGGTTATGGAAGAACACATAAATTGCTTGAAAAAGATGCATGCGTGCAAGAAACTGCCTAGCTTCAGTTCCCACTGTCTGTAAGAATGGTTTTCCAGTTTTTTAATGGGTTTATGGGACATCTAAATAGGATAGCTTGGAGAATGCTTTTCTCTATAAAAGAGCTATCTCAGAAAAAACTACAGCCATCCTCACAACTGCATGGTATTTCTGATCCAACAGCCCTGTCCTTTGTGTCTGCTGAGCTTCCCAGGGACTTGTGGCATCCCCAGTTTATCAGAGGGCAGGTGAGTGACTCATAAATAGCAGATCACTGGCTGCTGAAGTTTTCGGTGAGGAGCACACAAATGGGAAAAACCTGGGGGCCATCATGCATCATGAGAGGTGAAGTCCAGCTGAGGCCTGTAACAGGATAAAAAGGACATGAGGGTTTCTAGCATGGTGCTTCTATGGTGTTTTTTCAGTATCCTGGTAGCATACTTCTGTAATTTCAGAATGAAAGTGGCTTTCTTCTCATGTAGTCAGTTCTTAGAAAATACTGAAACAAGAATTCAAAGAAACAGTGAAAATTTCTTGGAACAAAATACAGATAAATCTGTGAGCACGCAGTCGCATCTGGTTGTAAGGAGCTACTTCTTTTAGACAGGATGTTTAAAGTTGATTAAGCTTAACTGACTGCTGAGCTGTGTTGAATCCTCCCCACTGCAAGGTGAAGAAGTAACTCAGTTTAAAAGCTTTTCATTGAAGCTGATTTTAAAGCAGAAATGGGTAAAAGTTCCAGACAACATTCAAAGAGCTGAATGGTCACTGAAGGATTTATTAGTTTGGGTGGAGCACCATGCTAATGCACTTCTTGACATAGTTTTAAATGTAAACTGTCCATCTACTCCTTTGCTTCCTGTTCCAGCTGAAACCCCCCTAACTCTGTCCCTTAGCCACGTCTTCAGACTTGGAGGAATTGTCCTGTACTGTGATCTGAGTATTTACCTCCTGGGTCATCAATGGGGCACAGACTTTCTCACTCCTTATTCCCCTTGTCTCTGCTCCCTGATGTGTCCTTGTCTCATCTTCTTCACACTCAGTTTTGTAACATTTGCAGTTCTGCTGTTTCTGATGGAATAACTGAAATTTGGATTTGTGGTTGTTTTTTGTTTTTTGTTTTTTTTTTAATTTATGCTCATCTTTCATGCCTGTGGCTTTGCACGCTTAGCTAGGCAGTGCAGTTTACTTTGTCTGCAGTTGCAAAGGCTTCCACCAGGTCAGAGGTTAATGCAATACTTGCTATTTATGTGGTATTTTTCTTAATGTACTGAGGAATATGTAACATGAATCTTAAAAAGATCTAGCATTCTCTGATTGCTAAGGCTGCAACAATTGATGTAACGTTTGCCACTTTGTATTTTTAGCAGTGAAATAGGCATAATTGTGGTAGATGCTATGTCCTTTTGCCAAGAGAAATGACAAACAGTGTTCTCATCTTTTTGTCTCAAACTCATTTTATTTCCCTTCCGAGAAGCCATATTTAGCAAATTGTCTGAGCATTACAGCTCAAATAAGATTTTTACCTTTTATAGGTTTTAGCTTTTCTAGTTAGACAATTTTCTGGGGGATTTCAGCTGCTAGAGAATGTTTCAGGTTTTAAGCATAACAAAACAAAGACATATTTTCTATATCTTGAGAATACTGTAACTCTCCAACAATCTTAAAATAATTGTTGCACCTCATATTTTCAAGTAACTGGCAGGAACAATAATCTTCTACAGCTTAGTACACTCTATTAAAAATGAGTAATATACATATTGATCATAATGCTTCTCTTAGCTGATGAGGCATCTCTTGGGGATGAAACCACAGTACCATATGGCTTTAATGTACTCAATATAGTTCTCCAAATAACCACTATAAATTATATTTCAGAATTATGCTGGGCAGCAATAGATTTAGTCTTCCAAGCTGTCAATAATACATCATGACTATAGGTAAGAAATTAATTATGCACAGGATGCCGTATTTAAATAATTAACAGCTAACCAGTCTGTTTTGTAGCTGTGGTTTGTGACACTTGGAATTACACTAACTTTAACATTCCATGATAAAAATGGGTGAGTAATGCACCCAGATAATTGAGACTGGTACAGGAAGCAGAATGCATTTCTCTAGAAATGTAGCTAATGTAATGCAATACAATTTCCTCCAAAAGAATGAGATCCAGCATCTTATTGCAATTTTAAATGTAAATTTTAAATGGAAACATTCTTCTGAATATGAAAGTAGTTTACTGCCCAATTCTGGCAAAGGGTGCCGTAATAAATAGCTGAATTCAAATTTAAAGCAAAGCTAAAGGCATGGTGTAGTTTGCCAGGATTGTATTATACATTTTTTGTCAAATGTTTATTTGTCAACAAGTTAAGTCATTAAAACAAATAAATTTCAATCCCTATCTGGAACAAAATCCACTCCATGAAATAAGCAGTATTACCTGTTAAATGCTAACAGCAATACTCTTGTTTCTGACATTACCAGCTGGCAGAGAACACAGTGGCCTCTTAAAATCTAAACCCAGAGGGAATAATTCTGAGACCAAGTCATCAGATTTGGAATACCTGCCATATCTGGACTCGAAGACCAGTTTCTGGCTCTGACTCTGCTCTTCCATGTTCAGAAGGTAAGGAAATGGGTAAGGAGACTTGCAAACATCTGCCTCATGATGAAAGATCCTGTGGCATTTTCCTAGGGTAGAAGTTCAGCATTTTGATGAACATACTGCTGGCCAAAATTTGCTCTCCTTCCACTTTATAGCAGTCCTTTTTGTGCACATTTTCAGTATGAATGGAGCCAATACTGCAGATGCTGCGTGCCAAGTCTGGCCTGACAACAGAAATTCAGGATAGGAGGTTGTCCTGGTTTAGGGTGGGATAGAGTAAATTTTACTCCTAGTGCTGTATTTTGGATTTAACATGAGAATGGCATGGGTAGCACACTGCTGGTTTAGTTGTTGCTAAGTCAAGGACTTTCCCCATGCTCTGCCAGCCAGCAGGACACAAGGATTGGGAAGGAGCACAGCCAGGACAGCTGACCTGAGCTGGTCAAAGGGCTATTCCATAGGCTGTCCCACACTACAGACCATCAGGCTCAGTATGTAAACTGGGCAAGTGTGTTGGGAGTTGCTGATCAGTGCCTGGGGATGGGCTGGGCATCAGTCACCAGGTGGTGAGCGATCGTATTGTGAATCTCTTGTCTCCTTGGGTTTTATTCCCCTCTTTCTTTTTGTTATCTCCCCTTTCATGACTAGTATTATGATTACTATTGAATTTATTGCTATTATTAAACTTTTCTCAGCCTGTGGGTTTTACTTTTTTCTGATTCTCACCCCCTTTGCACCAGGGGAGGCGTGGGAGTGAGCAGGTGACTGAGTGGTACTTAGTTGCTGGATGGGCTTAAACTACAACAGGGATAAAAACAAATGAAGAAAAGAGATGAAACTCATGCAGATTTTTGTTTTTCTTTCCAGGAATGTCATGGAGGCCTTTGCAGTTTTTCACAGGATATGCAAGAGTCACTGTTTTAGTATAATCACTAGCCCAAATAACAAATATAATGATGCATTTGGAGCTGGATTTTCACAAGGTAGGTAGCTTCTGTAATAGGCAGTCAGCTGTGCTCAGATTTTCTCTTCAGACTCTTCTGAAAAAATTTTATTTGAGTAAGTATTTGGGGGGTCACAGAGAGAAAGTGCAACCAGTAGAGTTACGTTTTAGTCCTTACATAGGTTGTCAATCATCATTTTCTCATAGGTGTAAGATTCAACTGTGGCTGCTGTCAGGAGCGTGAGCCTCAGAGATTTGCTGAACTCATCCAAATAACAAGGTCTCCAAGGTCTTGGTAACTTGAATAGAAAATCTAATTGCATATAGATTTAAGAAGCAGAACAAGACACAGTCAATTTGGATTAAAGCATGCTATGGTTGTCTTGACAGGGATTTTAGCTGGAGCTGCACATGATGGATGAGAAGGACTGTGAGTCTCTGTCATAAAGGTTTGAGCAGAAGATGATTGTGAGGTTTCCTTTTCTGGTAGGCTCCTCCTCTTAGTGGAATTACAAAAATGCAAGAAAACACCAAATGCAGGAATTTAAAGGTGAATGTCCCACTTCTGCCTTTCAAGTATTTCACAACTGGAGTATACAACCCTTGCACGAGGCCTTTGTACCAGTGAAGAACTCTAAAATAACATGTGACTAAACTCATGTGTAAAGGGAAAGTTGTCTTTTTCCCTTTTCTTTGCCATCCTTGTTGTAGTTTTGTTTTCCTCAGACTATTCAGTGCCACAGCAGCAAAGAGTGGAAGCCCTCTGATAGTACTGGCAATGATTTAATTGTTTCTTTCTGAAGGCTGCCAATTTCTGCAATGCTGAAACAAAGGTATTGACAGCCCGTTATTATAATGGAATAAATTTTGGTATTGCACCCTGGGGTGGAGAGGAAAACATGAATTCTTGTGAATCCATGAAGGGAATAGAAGTTTTCCCTATCCTCAGTGAATTTTATACCTCTAACATGATGTAAAACAAATATGCACCTATTCATTTTCTGGCTCTTGCTTATGGCAGCTTTTTAAAATATAAGATAATGTTTTAGAAATCCATATGCATGTGTGTTGGGTGATAGTATTGCATTAGAACAGAAATACAAAGCTAAAAATAAATTATCCTTGTTCTACACGTGGTCACAATCAGTATTCTCCAACTTTGCCCTCTCTAATATTACAGTACTTGTTGTAGGAGGGTATTTAAGTCAGTTTATAGTGTATAAATGTCATGCATTTGATGCTATGATCTCTGCTAGCTACCCTCATGGATAGTTTACTGCCTCTCCCTCCTGATATATCCAACAGACTGCGGAAGATTTGAGGCATTCAAGAGTTTGCTTGGCAAACCCCTGGAAAATTACGAGTTTTACTAGTTTAATGGTGTACAGACCTCTGTCTCCTCACCAACAAAACAATATTTTACAACATCCAGGATTCATGAGATCACACATATTTTCCCCAAAGCTGATGAATTACAGGTTACTTCTTGGAGTTGGAGACCAGAAGTGAAGAAGAGAACCAGATCCAAATGGCACAAAAGGTAAGAAGTAGTAAGCATTGGCAGTCATCACTTGGCAGGCGTAATGGTCAGCTGTGGCTGCTGTCAGGAAGGTGTGCCTCAAAGATTTGCTGAGCTCATGGAAATGACACTTCATGGGCTCAGCAAGTTGAAGCAGAGGCCTAATTACACAGATGTGAGGAAGTTGAGATAGAATCAGATGTGTTCACTTCAGTAAATTTGGATTCAGGCACACTTTGTTCACTGCTGTTGGTTTGGTTATCTGTTATCTGTGTTAGTGCGAAGAGCTGGACTACCTGAGAGTCTGTGCCACGGGCTGGTTGTAACTTTTAATAATTTCCATTCATTTTCCTTGTTAGGCTACATGGTCAGAAAGGCTATCAGTGCCCCAGTCCTGACAAAGTCTGAGTGTGGGCTAGTGCTGTTTGTAGCGTGCCATGCCCTCCTTGTCTCACATCACCCACAGTCCTTCTGGCCTACGTTTCTCCCTTTCTTTCCATGGGAAAGGACAGGACAGGAAGGTCAGAGAGGTGCTGCACCCTAAGTTTTCCCCTAGTACAAAGTCAGGAAATGGTTCTGGCTAGGTATTAACGATCATACGTTAGTCATAGCCAAAGGAATCATCCTTTTCTCACTCAAAGTGTTCCTAAGAAAGCTCCTTTTGTCCCATGGTAACAGCAATCTGAAGAACTATTAAGCAGCAAATGCACGCAACCGTGCACAAAACCAGTCTGAACGATCCCATCCCACAGATTCCTGGTGCGCTCCGGCTCCTCCGAGTCTGGCTGATAGAGCTTACATCCCAGACAGCCTCTGTGCTTTTGCAGTGAGGAGAACACTTTTAGGACTAATAAAGGGTGAGCAAATGAATAATCCATGTATTGCAGCTATGTAAAGGACAAATGTAGTGAATATAAGTCATTTGGGTAGTGTTTGGTATACAAATCCAAAATTCTCTCCCACCTCTTTCTCTTAATGTGTCTTTTTTTTTTTTTCCTGAGGTACTGCTAATTGCCTCTTCTATGTAGGAACATCTAATCTAATTCAATCTACTGGTAATTGGCATTACACTTGGCACCAGAAATATGAATGTATTTACTTAACACCTATGTCATGGGAATCAATTACCAGCAGTTTTCAGAAGACTGTCAAAAACGCATTCGCTGTTCTTGACAATATGACCATGCCTCAAAGTTTTAGGGCGTTTTCTATGTTCTCTTTATCTCTAATCCTGAATTCATCTGTATGTTTCACAGACTCATGCCAGTGAACATTCTGAGCTGCTGGCATTAATGATAACTATCATCACACTGAATTAGGCCATGAATGCACAAAAACTTTCAAGTGCAAACAAAATGGGGCAATATTCAAATAGGAATTTGTGGAATGCTATAGCACAGGGTTCTCCCAAAACAAATAAAGAACTAAAATTTCTCCCTAGCTATTTTTTTTTTTTTTTCACATGACGTATGAAACTGGGAGAGTATTATTTGTTCCTGTAAATTACAAGGCCCTGGGCACCCAGACCTAACTTTGGGATTGGCTCTAGTTTGAGCAGGTCATTAGACTGCATGAATTCCCAAGGACCCTTCCAGATTAAACTGCTCTAAGAATCACGAGTTACTCAGTTAGCTTCATGCATTATGAAGTCCTCCAAAGAGATTTACTTGCTTTGCTCTTTGTGAGTAAGAAACAAATTATAAAGAAGTAACGTGGGGCTTAAAAAAAACCAAATGTGATTCCAGCACAATATGCTAAAATCTTTTTTATTTAACACTAGAACATAAGTGGACTCACCTCTTGAGTAGAACTTTGCAATTCCTTACAGTAATACTTCATGAAGCTTTATATGGAGGAAATGAAAGAGTATGGTGTATCCACTCCAAACTGCTAGGATATTTGTTGTATTATAATTATCTACTATGAAATTTGGCTGCATGGACATCATTGATTTTCAAAATACTGTTGAGGGCCTTTTAATAAGCTCTAGGAGCTAGGGTTCAAAGATTTGGGTTTCTTCTGCAGCCTCAGTCCTGTGTTGTTGGCACCATGCAGGCGCCTTAGTTCAGTAGTAACTCAGACAGACAAGGGCTACCAGCACTGTTTCCTTCAGCACATGCACTCAGTTTTCCTTGGAGGATCTCCTATTTAAATTCACACTTGGCTCAGCACTGCTTAACTTGGGAGGTCTGACTGGCTCATGAGGCAAAATGATGAGGCTACAAGCCACTATATTTGTTTGGTTTCCATATATTTGAAGTCACCTTCTATTAATGACATATATTTGATTATAGTTCATCGGGCACTTCAAGAACATCATCTGGCACAGAAGTCATTTGAGAGCCTTCTTTATTAATTTGTTGCCTATGAACTTTCTGTCTTCCACCTTCTCCCAAAAGTCATGGACCTTCTTGAGAGGGTCCTAAGTGATGTCAGGGAGCCAGACTGCCTATAGAAGGGGTGGATATGCACACTTTTTGGAGATTGTGATGGAATTGTGCCTGCTGCAGTGCTACCCAAACAATTCCTCTGGTGACAAGGCTCTGTATGAATTCTGACATGTCTAAGTGTCAGTTTCTTATATGAACCAGTGAAGCAGGCAATGTGCTATAAATTGTTGCTCATTCCTGTCAAGCATACAAGTGCGTCAGCTGCTTGAAATGAGAGTTTTGCCTGGCAAGAAAGGTATTTAAAATTTGTCATTCTGTGAGTAATTTCATGAGGATTTACTTCTGAAAGTTCCTGCTGAAGAGATGCCTTTTAGGCCACTGAGCACATGTGCTCCATTAATGTATGCACATGCAGAATGGTTCAAGTACACAAAGAATTTCCTGGGTGAGTGTCAAATAAGTCTTTAAATGTAGAGATTAGTCCGAATTTATATTTTTCCCATTTATAAAAAGGCAAACATAATCAGAAAGAACACTTGGACATTTGGCTATGAAACACAGAAGACAAAAGAGAATGGGGAGGTCTCTAGGATCTTCAGGAGATTCGTTTGCTGACCTTGTTTTTTTTGTGATCCTCTTTTTTCCCTAAAATCCACTTCCATTTATTACATGAAGTCCAAAGATGGCAGTGATCATCTTCATCTGTTTTGTGGCAGGCTTTAAAGAGAGGGCTTCAGGTGTTCTGGGGCAGATGCAGCAGCATTTTCAGAAGTGAAACTTTTCTGGGAAATGCATGGGAAAGTTCACTGCTCTGAGTTTGCTCTGAATTAAGGAAAGCTGTCCTGACATGTTTCCTGAACCTTTAGGAGGAGTTAGCAAGAAAATGTCATAGGAATGATCTTTCTCTTTCTGAAAAGGAGCTCATGGCTGAAAACCATGCTCACACATGTTGCATAATTTCTGGTTGGCTTTTCTTTGTGTGCTTATGTGCAAAACTGCTATGGCTGTGGGAGAAGTCTCTTGATTCTGAAAATCCACTCTGACATTAATGATGAATTGTAAAGACCGCTGCGTTGCACTTTGCACGCTAATCAGTCTTTGTGTTTCTTTATATCTCGCACCATATGTACACTGTGACTTGGCTGGGATGGAAAACTCTAACTGGCAACACTTACCCTGATTGTTCTTAACATGATCAAACAGTAACACGGTTTGACAGAAATTTTATAAACCATCATGTCGTAAAACAAAACCAGCAGAAACTAGCTCGAGCAAAGAAGGTGTGTTTAAAAAGAAAAAAGTTAATGAAAAGCACATGAAACTGCCCATCTGTGCAATTGTACATTTTCATGTGTATGATGGCAAATAAATACCATAAACCTTTTCATACAGTCAATTTGAATATCTCAAAAGAAGTTATTTTGAAAGTTAAGAAGCAAACTACAGCAAGTGCTCTATAATTCACACTGTGAATCCACTGGTGGTAGTCAGGGAAGGATTTGTCAGGCAATATTTACCTTGCCCTTTCTCCTTTAATAGCTTTAAGATCTGTCTCTTACACATCCTTGGCCTTTGCTTGTTTGGTTTTTTATGTCAGCACATGTGAGTTACAACATGGAAAAGGAAGTTTTACAAACTCAGGGGATCAGGCGGTGAGATACAAGTCACCGTTTTGCACTAAAGAAGACAGCATGTCACATTGGAAATGTTTTTATTTGCAAAATGGATACTCACCCCTATCCTTAATAAGTATTTATCCCCATCCTAAAAAAAAATGTAAATCATCAGAATCAGACATTTCAGGGATTCAAGAAAGCTTATTTTAGCAAAATTAGGGTTGCAATGTTCCAGGTCTATAAAGGGAAAATAAGGAAAAGGAATCAGGAGAAAACACAAACACTCTGGCAAGTAAACCTGAATCTCAAAAGTGACAAGAAGAGGAAGTGTCTGTAATAAATCACGGTCCTGAAAATCCAAAAGGAATAATGAAAATGTATAAGTGCAGGGTTATAGGAATAAAATCCCCAACAGAAGTAAATTAATTGGGAAAATGTACATAAAAGGCATAAAGCAATGGTTCTATAAATATATCAGGAGTTAGTTGGAGGTAGTGGAAGTAACATAAAAAAAAATGTCAGGTCTAATATTTTTTACAGATACTTATTGAATGAATAATATGGGATGCAGAGTAGGTTAATAAGACCTTTTTCTTGACTTTATCAGCAAGGATTAGTATGTCCCTATGGTTAATGCTGTGATATTAATGAGGAGCAAGAGGGGAAGAGCCAAAATGCAGCCACATGTATAGATGATAATAAATGATGCAAAGTATCTCCCACCTGGATTTCTGTGGACAACTATGCATATAATTAAGCTTTTGAACAATCCTTAATGAAAGACTATAGGATTTTACCCCTTGGAGATTTTCCTGAGGATCAGTATGTGTGAAGGATGAGCAAAATACATCTCACAATATTCCTGAGCTGAGGAAAGGACTGGTTGAGTCATTTCTGTGAGTCCATGACAGTGAAAGTTCATTTGGCACTTTTATGCTTATGTTTGCCAAATTATGCATGCAGTTCATGTTGTGTCTGTGTTGTTTATTTTTCCTTCTGATGTCAGCAGCAAATGCAGACTGAGCTGTGATCCCTGTGGCTGTTTCACTGCAGGGTCACAGGTGCACCAGCGTACAGGTAACCACTGCCAGTGCTCTGAGCAGAACTCATTCATCCCTGTCATGAATTACTGTGCCAGCAAAGTCAGATAAAAGCTGCAGGAGGTCTGCTTTGAAAACTGGGATCATACAAATGCTTTGAAATGAGTAGAAAAATCATTTTCTGTTGGCTTTCACTTGTACTCTGTTCTTGATAATGTGTCAAAGTTGTCTTTTTAATTTAAGTATGTTAGTGGCTACATTACTACTATTGATGACTGGTGACATTAATTCACACTTTCTGACTCACATTTTCACCGAGTTACAAAGTATAAAATCAACTGTGTACATGTTTTATTTATAAACACAAGCAAAATGAATTCTCTTTCCATGTGCAAGTATTTTATTTCTGTCTTTCCTCTGGGCTTGGGCACTAATTTCTTGCTTTCATTCATGTAGTGAAATCTATTCATTCATTTCAAATTTTTTCCCAAATAATTCCCTCTTTTTCCTCTCAAAGCAGTTAAGAAGCAACATAATATTTGCCATCAGTGTCTTCTGATATTTGTAATTAACTGATCTGGTCAAACTTACTGATGTTTATTTTTTCCAGGATAATTGTTGAAGTTCCTATGTTAAATGTTTTTTTTTTTGGCTAAAAGCATTGACTCAGTGACTCCTGAATAGAGAACTCTCATGTGGAAAGCTAAGCACAAGGTATAATTACAAAACTGTAAATGAACAGATCAGAATAATCCTTAAACAGCTTTATCTGCTGTCTCTTGAGGTAGGAGAAAGAGTCATTGATGTTGAAGAGGGCTGCTCAAAGAAACTTATTTAAGCCACCCTTCAAATCTGTGTGACTGAAGTTCCTGAGTCATGAGAAGGAGCAGGCGAAAGGGACAGGTGGGATCAGGAAGGTCACCAAGGATGAGCAGGGAGGATTCTAGAGCAAAGAAAGATCTTATAACCTATGGTCAATGTTTTCTTTAGCTGGCATTGTTAACCTTGAATATTATGATTTGCCTGAGCAGTACTCCCCAAACCAGTTGGGTGGTATGTGTACGTGTGATTTAAGAGCTTGGAAAACAATTTTTCACATCACTTGTTTGGAATGACAATCTGAAAAGACAAACTCAATGCAGTGTTGGCAATACAGAAGGGATTTATGGGAACAGAAATTATTTAAGGGATGTGGATGCAAATAGCAAGAGCAACGTCAAAACTAATAAAAGCTAACAGGGCTAGATAAAGAGAAAAGCTAAGATATTTGGATTGCTGTTATATGTATGTATACCCCACCAGTTTTGGAGTTTGTTAACTCAGATTGGCCTTGGTGCTGCCCACCTTGAGTTTCTGTGGTTTAGAATTTATGAATACAAGCATCATGTTCCTCTGTCATGGTTCTTGAAGCATATGGCAGCACAAACAGCCATGGCAACCCCCCATCAGTTTTATGGCTTTTGTTTGTGGCTGCAAGTATGCAGCACATACAGTAAGAACAGACACATCAAAACAAAACAGTGCAAAAAAAAAAAAAAAAGTCTGTTGAAATTCATGTGAACTTTGGGGAGAAACATGATTTCAAGCTAAACCAAATGTTTCAGTTTGCTCTGCTTCAAATAAATAAAATAACCCAGTGGGACTACATCCCTGTAGTGAGACACAAACTTTACCTGCCAGTGATTTGAGGCAGATGTAGGCTCAGCTGGCTTGGCTGCAGTATGATGTGAAAGAAACACAAGCTTTTCAGGGTTTTATAGCTGGAGTTTTGCTGAGTGCAGCTGCTCCCTCAGCATATTATTAACTCAAAAACATGTTCATTTAAAAAAAAAAAAAAGAAAAAAAGAAGCAAAAGATTCCTGGCACTTCTTTATCATGCAGGGGATCTCTTGGGTTATTCTGAGGGGATGTATTTAAAAATTGCTGGAGTGGAGGATGTGATGCACTAAGATTAGTATAAACAAAATGGAATCTAAATAATCATAGTGAGAGTAAAAAAGAAGACAAAATGGGAAATATTAGACTTTTATCCATCTGGAGGTTTCCTTAATAGGCACCCAGGAGCCTATCAGGGACTCACATCCATCACAAGAAACTTATTAAAAAAACTCATCACCCCCTCTTCTCCCTTTATTTTATTTCAGTAGTGGCTGCGTAGTTTCTAAAGAGATGAATAATACTGTGATGGCAATAGTTTTGTAGACTCACAGGATAATTGAATGTAAGGCTGGAAAGTGCCTGCTGAGGTCTCTCCTGCCCCAGTGGGAGAATCAAGTACGTCTGTGTCTCTTAACACATTTGTCTTCAGGGCTTCCAGTGATGGAGGGCCCATGCTTTCCCTGGGCCTGCCTGATAGCTTTATTAGCCTCCCCCCAGTGCGTAGCTCATCTTTGCTGTTGGAGTTTAATTCCATAACTTTATGGCTGTTTACTCCTGGAAGTCCAAATGGTTTAAGAGCTGTTCTCATTTCTGTTATTTGAACACTGCTCTCACCTTCATCCTGTTTTCTGTTAATTAAGGAGCTTCAGTCTTTCCTTTCTCCTTTCTCACTCTCCCCTATCTCCTCATGTCCTCATCTCCTTCCCCTTGTTTTAGCATTTATTCTCATTCTCACCACCCCTTTGCAGACTCTCTAAATGGTGAACTTTGTTCCTAGTTTGGTGTTTCCAGGGCAGGAGTCCAGAAGCCTCCTGGCACAGTCACAGGAAGGGCTCCATCTCCAGTCTTTCACAGGCAATATTGTAAAACACATCCCGATGTGATGCCTGCCTCTCTCCACAGAACACAACTTTGATTTATGTTCAGCTTGTGATCCATGGCGCTCCTTAAAACCTCTTAGCAGCTGCTGCTTAATCATTCTTCATTCTGCTTTGTGCATACATTTTCCCTGATTTCAGCAAAGCATTTTGCACCTGACTTTATTTGATGCTAAGCAACTTCTGTAATTGTCTGGGTTGATACTGAATTTTTATCACATCCCAACAGACTAACAGTTCCTTCCAATTTAATATTTTCTGAATGCTTAGAAAGATTTACTGGAAGTACAGGTTTCTTTTCACCAAGGTTATACTAAATGCTTTACTAGACACTGCCTGTTAAGGACTGGAAAACATTTGGAAAATGCTATTTCAGGATGATTATTGGATTTAGCTCAAAAATGTACTGTCTGGGACAAATTTGTATGGAGGAAGGTGCTGTGGTGATACTATCAGCAGGTATTGGTTTGGAATTGGCTTTTCCACAAGAATCATATTCCAGACTGCTGTCACAAAGATTTCTAGGGGCAAGGGGACATTCATATGTACTCTGTGTTTAGAGAGCTGTGATGTGATAAATAAGTTTGTATGCTACCTACTTGTTCTGTGTTTATTTGTTTAACATGGAATAGAATAAGGCTCTGGCCTTATTCCACTGTAATACATGAGCATGTAATGAGAAGAGTTGGAAAAAGTGTGACTTCACTGAGTAAATCTTTCTGTTGAGTGAACACTGAGCATTGTGGTACACTACAGCAAATTGTGACATGCAGTGCCTTTCAAATTTACATAAACTAAAGCATTAAATGTTGTCAGAGAGCAAGCCTGCTTTCTCTACTACTTTTCTACAATTTTTGTAATAAAAACCCCAGTCTGGCATATTTTAATAATAAAAAAATCCCTGAACTGACAAAAACATCTTAAAATATTCCAGGACAGATATTCTGATAGCCTTTTACATGTCACTCTTTTAATGAAGCCCATTGATTTACGATGGACTAATGAAGTACTCCTGGGATAATGTGTGTGGCTCTTGCAGCATTTCCTGTGGTAGTTTTCTCTATATCTGCTGGTAAGCTGAATATCACTTGGAAAAAGCAGTTGTCTGTGGAGTTCCCTTATGCCATGCCATGGGCAGGACAGGAAAGATGAGGTTTAGGGCTTCACTTGCTTTTAATTTTCATAAGCAAGCTGGTCCTGTTTTTGTCCTGTCCATCAGTTTTCTTTGAAGGTGGTTAAGTGATATATTATTCTGTCTTAAATGAGAAAATATCCTAAATGTGAGCTCTGAGCAGTCTTTGATGTTTCCTGGAAGCCCTTGACTGATCTACCTTTATAAAAACTCATGCATTTATCTGTTTTTCTTGTACTGCATTAAAACTCACCAAATATTTCATGCATGTTATGCTGACACATTTTGTGCAAGCTACATATCCAAGGGTGTTTTACTGTGTTCTTACAAGAAGTAAGAACAAATGTCATCCTGCTTTAGGGATTTACAGGACACAGTTCAGCTGATTTCATTCAGTCTAACATAACCCACACTGTTCTCTCCCATGAAACACCTATTTAGTACTAGAATCCACACACCTGCTTTCTAAACCAGCTTCATTCACTGTTTGATTTATTGATCCATTAAGTGGGTTTTCAGACCTAGCAAATAGCCTCAGATAATCATTTCACTCCCTTTTTTCCTCTGGGACAGCAAAGGTCAGTTTCTGTTGTAAGCTCTTAACTCCAATCTGGAATTAGCTGGAGATCATTAGCACTCGATATAAATTCAGCAGAAAGCTTGAAATGAGCTGGTAGTCCATCTGGGCTTAAACAGGACTTCCATCCTGAAAGTGGAGGTAACTCTACCTCAGCTTTTTTTTTGTGAGTCAGAATTATCTAATGCTATTGTTGCTGCTGGGACTTTGAGATATACATATAAAGTTGACACTATTGGTTGGTTTTGGGGCCCAAAAAAAAAAAAAAGTACCGTTCTCTCAAATACACCATTGATGAAAATCACCCATGGTGTGTTTTCACTTTCTTCTATGCCCATACAGACACCAGTTGTACCTGTACCTGACTGATGAAATGAGAGCCTTAGCTTTCATGCTCTGAGGTTTGTTGGCATGAGAAACCACTAAATCAGTGAATAAAGTGGCAGTTCCTCAAAAATCTACAATTCATCTTAGTGACTCTGAAAAGGTTCTTGGCTTTTCCAGGCTAACCATCTGAATTTTTCAGATAACAGCATTCCCTTCTAGTTAATTTTTTTTTCCCCTGTTAGCAAGTGATAGATATTAATTTAATGTTGCTTTCTAGGTATTCTGCTTATTTCATATAGTCCTGTTTTCTGGGGAATACCCTCTTCTTATTGATCATCAGTGCTTTAAAATGCACTATTAAAATATAGTAAAGATTATTTAAATGCAAGAAAGAAAATAAGAAAAACAAACTCTATAGCTGAAACTAGGTTTCCCAAAAACCTAAGCCAATTAGTGGGCCAATGCAATTTTAGGGCCTTCAAGGAAATGAAACAGTTGTAAAGGTGTTGCTGCCACCCAAAAGGGTGACATGCAGCCCCCCATACAGGGTGTCCTCACAGGATGCAGGAAAGGCTCACTGGAGGCAACTGGAAGCAAGAACAGTTCTTCCAACCTCTGTTTTTTTGACTGTTTGCTTATCTGTGAGAGAGATAAGAAAGATGAAAGAGTCTGATGTAGGAGCTGGTAAAAGGGACAGGAGGCAGAGCTTAGTGTAGCATGGAGAAGGTGTCCTTGAGGAAACAGCTGTGGGGAGAGCATTTGGACTAAGAGGACTTTGGAAAAGTGAGTGGAAAACTGTCTCTTGTTTCTTGATTTTACTCGTGCTCAGGAAAAGAACACCTTATACATGTCTGTAAATGAATTAGGCAGCGTCAGGGAACACCTACCACTTTCCCTCAGGAATGGAAACAGCCTGTTTCAAAAAGTTGTCCAGCTTTTCCATCAAGTTTTGCATACAATACCTGGTACTTGTTCTCTCCTTCACTTTCCCTGCAGTGTAAGTGATTGCTACCATAAACTCAGGGCTGCTGCAAAAGAAAATCTTACTTCAGGCAGACATTTCCTGTTGAAAGGTGAAACCTTACATTTTAGCCGTGCTCTTACTTTGCTGACCCAAAAATAAGTGGCTCAGAGAATAGCTTAACCTTTTCGGATTGTAGGGAGGGGAATAGGCAGCCTGTACTTTGAGAAAAAAACTCATATATTTCTTCAGAACTTCCAAATACTTACAGAATTATCTATATATCATTTGTAATACCTAATGATAACTTATTTTTTAAAAAATTACAGATTTTTTAAAATGCAAGTTAGCTTTTTCAGAATCTGAAATGGCACCTGAAATGAGCTGTAGCACTAATAAATATTATTTGTTTTTCTCCATCATAACATTATTATTTTTTGAGGATTTAAAATTTCTTCTGGAATTTGAAAATGGCTTGGAAAAAATGGAATGAATAGGACTGTATTTTGAACTCAGAGGTGGTCTTGGGCTGTAGTTTGTATCAATTTAATTCCAGGATTTATCTGCAGATGGTATCTGCAGACTATTCCTCGAGTCTAATCAAAAAAGAATCAATAAGAATAATCTCATATTTGATTGCTTGCTCTTTCCCTGTTGGTCACTAAAGAAGGCTCTTTAATATCAGTATTTTATTTTATGAAAGTACTATTCTGTTTAATAGGAAAATGGAAGCCATTTAAAAATAAGTATTTTTTCCTAGCATAAGATGTGTTTCCTCTGTATTGTCTGTTGATTTAGAGGCAATCCAAATACTGAAAAGTTCAGCTGAAATCTCTTTTTTGGCTGCAGTTTATGTGAGGATTCTGTAAGAGAACTGTCCATGCTACGTGTGCTGGCATAAATGTACTGCCATTTTCATCTGCCATTTTTTGGCCTCCAAAGAAGAATGGTGGCCCCCTTATGAAGATTCCCAGTAACTTTTATTTTGCAGTCTAGCTGAGAACCTAATCCTAGGGAACACAAACCAACTTAACTTACATGGGACACCAGGAGAGGTTCTCTGGAAAGAAAATGATGTTGGGATATTAATGGGTATTGTTGTTCTTTAAGAAAGCCAACATTTTATGTGGAAAGAAAACACTGAGAACTAACATCCTTTTTATGTGGAACTCCTGTTTTTATTAGTAAATAACAGGGAATATAAATGCTTGGCAGTGTTGGTCCTCAGAAGTAACTCTATGAAAATTCACAGTTACTTCTGAGGAAGTAGAGCAAATTCTCTCTACAGAGAGAAAATTCATGTTTCAGAGTATGAAGGTTAGCTGTGAATTTAGAGAAGTGACAATAGGAGTAGGAATACAATGTCCAAACAAATAACTTTAATTGTGCATTTTTTCAAGTCCTGCGTGGTAAACGGGTCACACAGAAAAGCACTGTGAGATGTGTTTCAGAAGTGATGGGCAGCCTTCTTCAAAGGCAGCTTCACAGATACATCCCAGCTGAGACATGGTGACAATTTTCCAGGTCAGAACACACATCTAGTGATATAAACTAGTGATATTTATGTGTGTCTATGACAGCCATGGGAACTGGTTAACTGGGCAGCATGCTCATACATGAAAACAATGTTTTATTCCTTCGGCAAATATGATGAATTTTCCATCTTGCTGTTCCAGTAGGAAAGAATATGAAAGGGAAATTGTTTCCCTGGCTGAGATCCTAAATATGGACAATTCCTTTGTAAGCCTCCTTGACAAACAACATGGGCCCAAAATATTTATTTCATCATAGATGAACCTGAAAGAAGAGCAGTCCAAAAAGGCATAGTCCTCTAAAGTCTGTTCTCTCACAGCTGAACGAGTGCACTGAGCTTTCATGAATCCTGACAAGCATAACTGGGATTAGAATAAAGTAAAATATAATGGAAGTTCTTTGTGTATGGGAAAGTTTCCACAACAGAGAACATAATTTGAAAGATATCCTTATAAAAATGAGTGTAATTTATGTATGGTTTGCAATATTCTGTGCAAAATAGTCACATTGGGAAAAAGCCTGAGATGATGCCAGTAAGTCTTTTTGATTGAATATATATTTTAAATCTTTTTAGCTTGGTTAACTTTAATTTGTCCCTGCCATGGCCAGGGACACATTCTACTTGAGCAAACCTGATCTTTAAGGTGCTTTTCTAACCCAAATCATTCTGTGATTCATTCTGTGATTCAACATGAATTATAGTAAAATCATTTTCAGATATTATGATTCATTAAGAAAACTGATGTTGAAACTTAATCACTGTGAAACTTGGAAGAAGAAAATAGAGTAAGACTGCAGGATTGCAACTCTGAAAATGTATTTTATGTTTCATGTACATAAATATATTTCACAGGGTTTCAAATATGTCCTGAAAATGTTCAAGACACTAAGACAAGCGTAATTTTGGGAAAGTGACATGAGAAGGGTCCTTCAGCATTAATTAATACAACTTGTCATAATTATATGAATAAACACTTCCAGAACACTTTTTGAGAGTGTCAAAAGTCTTCTCCTTTGTCACTGCTTATTGGAGATGCCAAAATATTATCATGACACTTGAACAATCCTGCAGTCTGCTTGGCCACACTGGTGATACATGAGAAATAACCTGAGGGGGATTTAGTGAGAGCAAATGGACTGACTGGTGTTCCCATGTGTTTATTTGATTTACTTTTAATAACTTAGCACATAAATCATTCAGACCCAGCTACTCAGATTTAATAGTGAGCCACAGTAGCAACTCTAAAGATTTTTTTTTTCACTAAGCAAATGTTACTGAACACATATTCTGAGTTTACATTCTTTCCTCACTCAGGGATTGCTCACTTCAGAAATACTTTAAATTATAAATAGAAATTAGACTACCTAGTTCTATTTACTCTGCATAGTTATGATTTAAAATGTGATTGTATTCCAAAGGGCAACCTGGTATTAATATGGAAGATCTATATTTTTGAGCTTGTTATTGATTTTGGTTTAGTTTTTGTAAGTAAAAGGGTTGGTTTAAGTTGTTTTTTACCACCTCTCAAAAAGGTCCATCATCTTTTCCACTTCTCCTTTCCCCTTTCTCTCTTTGCCCTTTCCCTTTTCCTTTCCCCTTCCTCCTCATGCTTAACCCTGTGATTTTGGTTGCTCAGTTTGTGTGGTGGGTTGACCCTGAGCTGGACACCCAGTGCCCACCAAATCTGCTCTGTCACTCCCCTCTTCAGCAGGTCAGGGGAAAGAAAATATAAGGAAAAGCTCAGACTGAGCTGAAAGAGGGAAATTTATCTTGTTTAAGTGGAAAAATTACAAGTAGCTGATTAGGAGAAACCCCAGATCTGGTATATTCCACTTTTTTAGGAAGAGCAGATCTATGCTTTAAATAGAAGGTCTTTGCACTGTATCAAACAGTATCCACAATCAAACCTGGAATTGTGTGAAATTTCCTTGATTTCCTGACATACCTGTCAAAGAGAGGGGCAGTATACAGAATTAATACTGGCACTTGGTCATATCTGAATATACAGAAATTAAACTTTCACCAGGTTTTCTAGCATCCCATAAGGGCACAGGGCAATCCTAAAAGCCTTTCTTGCCTCCTGAAAACATTACCATGCCTTGGAAAAATCCATTCAGTTGTATTTCTATCATTAAGCACAAACCAAGGTAGAGCTTCTAGATCCAGAGTCATGGAGCAGTCCCTCCTTGAATCCAGATTGCATCAGGATCAAAATTCTCCATTCCATATTGGTCCTGAAGAGAGCTGGCTGGAAGACTCCAAAGTGGAGCCAGAGAATGAACTAAAAACTATGTGGACAACCAGAAGGTTCAATACTCAACTGAGACTTCTGGTCCTCTTTTCTTAAGCAGTAAAGGTAAAGATAATGATTTTTTAAGCAGAAAAGGTATGCCTTTGATTCCTGTCCCAAGCTGCCAAGGAAAATGTGGATCCCTCTAAATACATACCTGACACTCCCTACAAAGGGAGACTCAAGTTTGGCTTTCTCCACTTGTGCATTATTTTTAGCTTAAGTGAAATTAGTCCATCTGCTTGTTTTACTAGGAATTTTTAAGAAGAGCTTTTAAAAAAAAGAAAAAAAGTGCTCTTTTCTCTTTTATACTGAGCACACATTCATCCAGCCCATTTTTTCTTATTTTAAACTAAAACTAATTACATACCTTTTCCATACATAAAAGAAACATATGCATTTTATTATATTTTCATATGGTTGAGGCAGTCTTTCTTCACAATATACTACGGGATGAAAAAAAGAGATGCTCAGTGGATGCTCTTTAGAGCTGCAGCCATCTTTACGAACCCCTATTTATTAATTTCCTTTCCTTTTCTCCAGGGAGCCTTGAAGGTGGCCAGGGTCATCACAGCAGACTGAAAACTGATTTGAGGCCTCAGAGGAGGTAATAATGCTTTCTCATTCCTCCCTTGTTTAATCCTAACAAACTAGCTGTAACTCTCTGCAGATTAGTAACATGCAATACGGCATGGTAGGACAGACCAGGTTTCAGTGTGTCCTTAAACTTCATTAAGGATCTTCCCTTCCCATCTGATTAGAAAGATTTTTGTTTGGATCTGAGCTGCAGTAAAATCTGGGTCACTGGGTTAATGGACAATAAGAAACAATTAATTTATAAATCTGTCAAGTGATGGCGATGTGGAATAGAGTTTTAAGTCTGTGAGGATTTCGAGGATGCTGTTTTCCCTTTTTGTCTCTTGCTAAGGTAGAACACACTTTGCTCATTCCAGTTTTGGAGACATTTTAGCTCCCTAAATAACCAGCCATGCTTTCACTTGCCCACATTTTGTATTTTTTCAGCTGACTGTGTAAATCCTTTGGCTGCTCAGTGAGTATTTGTGAGCATAAGCAGTAAACCTCCCTCCGAAAGTGAGTGGCTGATTTTATGAGTGCTGAATGGGTAACCAAAACAATAATATTTCTCCTCCACTTCACAAGAGGGAACAGAGGGTTTTCATTCAAGCCATTTTAATCATATCACTATCATACTGTGCCCTTTATCTAGAACTAAATATCAGCCAAAGTTTACTTGAAAACGAGCCTGGGTTTTGCTCAAGTAAGCTAATGAACCTTTGTGAACTTCCAAGACTGGGCTGAATTTCAACTTTGGAACAATACTTGAAGCCAGGTGAGTTTTACTGTAAATATTTCCACCACGGTTCCAGCAACAATCTGAACTTGTTTAACTTGTTTAACTAAATGCTTTTGTAACACTGAGGACTGGATGACAGACTTTTTGTTATGAAAAAACCTGAAAAGTAAAGGCAGTGATAACATGCTACTGGTGAAACTATGTGCTACATTTCTAAAAGTGCAGATTGAAATGTTAAATATAAATGTTCTCTTTCGTCATCTCTACGCATTCATATATAGAAATAGAAAGAAAATGTCCTCAAATTTAGTTGCATACCTACAAAGATACTGAGTGTGCTCTCTGTTGGTATATAGATTTATAAAATCTAAGACAAAATGAACATTACTCGATACACCATTTCTAATCTCTATAAACCCCTTTTTAAGGGGTTTGAACTTAAATATAACTCCTTACAGAAAGGAAAGAGAATAAATGGGGGGATTCAGTGCAAGAAGTAAATATCACCTCAGAAGCAACAGCAATTTTTGCATACTTCTGTTAAACAGACAAGAGCATAGAAATCTGTGTCCATCCATAAAATCCCCCTCTGTCTCTACCCCAAAACATTACTTGGTTTCATAAGCAGATGGAGCTAGCATGGAGATGCCTTCTCACAGCAATGCAATTGCTTCAAGATGGACCACAGTGCTTGATAAAAATAAATAATGAATAAATAACAGTGTATGCTGGGCTCTTGAGTAACCTGCAATATAGAGATTTATAGAGGGATCACCCACCATTTTTCTGAAAAGCATTTGAAGTTTGTTCCAAATAGTCAAAAATGCAGTAAATACACATGACCAATTCCCTAATTTAAGGTCTGTGAGTATGGATGCAAAAGAATGGAACAGTATTGGGATAAGTACCCTCACACTGGTGCAAAACTGCTGTGTCTTGATGAAGAAACAGATAATTATCAGAGTAACATCCACCTGGAGCTTTTCTTAAGTGGTGGCATTGTAGTATTCCAAGGATTAATGTTTTGTAAGCTTCTTTTAATTTTTGAGTAAAGATTGTGTAAAAATTTTCTTTTTATAGCATTAATCTGTAGATTAATGTTTCCTGTGTTTTAATGACACGTTCCCCAGCCACAGATAAGTGGTATAAAAAAAGTTTAATTAGAGTCAGTCATAGCCTGCTGGCAAGCAATGACCTTACCTTCAACCCAACACGCTGGATAAAGAACTTGCAGTCCTTTTTGCTCTCTTAGTGTAAGTCTTAAGCCTAAAAGGCATAAAGTGTATTATTTTGCATATTCTGCTGAATGTTGACCATAATAACAGAACAGTAATATCTGTGTTTTCCAAGCATTTTTTTTTTTTGTTATTTCCTGGTTGGAATTCACTGAGAGGGTTGTGTGTTTGTGGAAAGGGAGACAGAGACACAGAGGGCTGAAAGTTCAGCAGATTTTTCTGAATTTTGGACTGCAGCTTCTGCTTTGTTGCCTGTACCGAAAAGCAAAACATTAGCTAGTCTAGCCTGAGTTTAATGTAACCACTGCACTTAAGGCTTCCACTCACCACTAACTATTCCCTGAGGCGTTTATTAGTTCAGGCATGTACTCCATAAATTACACAGAGGGCACGATACTGTGTTTCAGTTTATCATCTAGATATGTCTGCGTTTTTAATCTCTGTTGGACGATGGAAGCAAGGGGTTTACTTCTCTTACCATGCACTCTCCTGTTTCCTAGTAAAAAACAAGCTTTCCTAGGAAAGCTTCTCATGCTGCAGCACAGAAAGGAAGAAAATCTGTCTGCCATTATATGCTGATACAATTAAATACACGAGCTGGCTCGCATTGACATGGCTTGGCTGCAAGTCAAGAAGGTACCCATAAAAAGCCCTAAAATCTGTGTGTGCATGCATTCATGTGTGCCTGTCTATAAAAAAATAACTGGGACATGCCAATTATTTTTCTCCTGGTTTTAAAAAGGACTCCACACTCTTATCACTGCCAAAATAAAAGAAAATAAACCAAGTGTTCCTTTCGATCCGTCTTGCAGTCTTTATCAGCTTGGTAAACATACACTGGGAAACCAAAGAGAAACTATTGGTGTTCTTTAGCAGAAAGAGCGAAACAAAACCAGACTTTCTGAGAGTTTATGAGAGCATGTAAAAAGATAATTTCCTGCCAAAGTCCCTAGCTATAACTGGAAGATCAAAATGTCCTGATTGGGAGATTGTGTTAGTCACAAAATACGATATACACGTTGCATTTTGGAGCTATCATCTACTTAACACTTACTGTTGCTGGACTGGGAAAAAACAGCACATATGTTGCTACCTTATTGAGTGTAGCACTAATAATGAAAAAAAGGGCAGAGGAGGTGGAGGGGAGAAGAAAGTTACTGCTGGAAGTAGCCAGCATTGTGCTGAGAGGACAATGCTGGAGTGTGGGTGAAATTCCCTCCAGTTACCTCTGCATTGACTCAGCCCCACTACCTATGGACTTCTGGCTCCCTGACAGGAAAATGAGCCCTGCACCATTCTGCTTGTGCAGAGAATAAAACCAGCTCAGCCCGCCAGTACACACTGTTTTGCTCTACTGCCCTGGTGCCTCTGATGCTTTTATTTTCCAGTTGCTAGACTCGGAAACAGGGTCTGGTGCAGCTCCTGGGTTATTTGCCAGCCTGTCAGAGCTCTCCTGCAGATGCTGGAGGGGCAGTTATGTGTTCTAGTGCATGTATGATTAACCCAGGTATAATATCATCTCCTCAGCACACATGGAAATACTAAGTGTGTAATAATGAGTAGGACAGGTTGAAAGTTATTTATCAAAGCTGGTTTTTAATGTAAAACTGTTCATTTCGTGTTTTACTTGGAAATTCAATTATCTATGGAAAGAAACCCAAAAGGTGCCCCAATGAAAAATCTGTCTGGGAGTGTGGATTTGATGACTAGTGAAAACTACACTGGATTTTTTATGCACCCCTGTTCCCCTGTGGGCTGAGGGCTCAGCCATCTCTCATGAAGCATGAGGCTCAACAGGAGAAGGGATGGTAAAGCATTAAAAAGAAGTTGCTTGATCAAGGACCCTAATCAAGAGAGGATAATACAGTGCTAAAAGGCATTTTTACCATGATTGTGCTAATATTTTCTCAATCCATTTTTTTAAAAAACAAATGTCATACTTTTAATTTTTAATGCAGTCAATTTTTAATGAAATCAAAAGTTTGTCTAAGAAACATGGATTAAAACATCTGACTTTTATAAAAAAAGTTCTTGGGAAAAAAAAGGTATTTCCTGACTTAATAGTAATCAACAAAGCAGAGCTTAATTTGTGTTACAGTATTAACTGGAAATACTGTTATTTCTGCTCTGGTGCATATAAATGTGATGGATTCCTACTGTGAGAAGACAGAAACTACAGGAAGGAAGGGAGCTGCAACATTAAATCAGCCCTGTCCCTATCCTTGCAGCTGCTGGTGTTTGGTGGTAGTCCACAAAGAAGTGTGTAACACTAAGGAAACAAAAGAATCATGAGCTACATTGACTGTGATGCTGATAAAAGCCAAGCATTTTTAATGTTACTTTCAAATCTATAGTTTTTTTATGTTCATGTATCCTGCAATAACTTTTTATTATCAGGTTTTGTCTCCACATCTTCCCGTGCACTAACGTCTGCAGCTGCATCTTGATGGTAGAAACAGATTTTAGTTTGTTTTCGCTTTTTTTTCCTCATTTCAGTTCCTGTCTCAAGGTTATCATACTTGTATTGCTGCTGATCTCATCCAACAGTGATTTGTGTGACAATTTCTGTGGGGTTCTGTCCACCTTCAATGCCATTTCCTATATCTTTCTCTGCATGTATTTGCAAGTAGGGTGGTAAAATCCTCCCTACTTTATGAGGGAAAGAGAGAGAGTTGGCATGTAAAGGGCAGCTTAAAAGATTGCCAGCCCTGCAGCAAGGTGTGGCTGGCTGGCAAAGGCTGTGGCAGCCTTTCTCAGCCAACCCACCTTGCTCTGCTATCAGTCTGGGTTCACTTCCCATTTTGCTTGGAAGACAGAAATGTGCTAAGGTACGGGAGCCTTGAGATTCATTTTGTCAGAGATTCCTGCATGCAGACTGCTCTTTTTGCTTGTAATATTGAGAGGACAATAGAAGTGCTGACGTTGTAGAATCAGAGAATCATTTAAGTTGGAAAAGACCTTTAAGACCATCAAGTCCAACTGTTGTATCTGTTTTACTGTTTTAACTGTTTAACCATTTTATCCTTGTGTAATCTCAGTCTTATATTTAAGGAGGACCCCAGCATTAAGGAGAAGAACACAGGTTACAAAAGATTTGTTTCAACATAAACAACATCTTGAGAAATGTTCTTTGTAATCTATTGGTCACTCACAGTTAGTCAAAGTGCAATTCTAAATAGAGTTTATCTTCTTTATTCAGTAAGGTACATTTTCACTTTCATGCCTTGTTCCCATTAATCCAGCTGAGATGCCCATTAATCTGGTATTCCTATTATCACCATACTTTGAAACAGACCAGATTTCCACCAGAAATCATGACATATATGTAAGTCTTCTCTCAGTTAGGAAAAGAAAAAACCCAAAACACTTTGGTGTCTATAGGCTGTGTGTTCTATAAAACAAGGTTTTGTGTAGTTAAGAGAAAAACATTTTCATTAATCCATTTAAAAGATAATGGCTTTTTTAGTCAACATCCTTTTGATTCAAACTTATGACTTAATGCCTTTCTTGACATTTTAGCACTAAGGAACACAGTATATCTCTGTGTGAACTAAGGAATAGCTGCAGACTATTTCAGATCATTTGGCTTCCTCACTGAAACATCCACCTCTGCTTTCAGCAGGGGAGGAGGGTAGGAAAAGCTACTTAGAACTGCATTTTTCTGCTCCTATGGCATTTCTTCAGCGTAGAAGGTACAGATTAAGAGTGTTGTTTGTGGGGTTCTGTGAGGACACTACAGATAATGCTCTGTTCTTCCCAGTTATCCTCCAGAGCCTGTACTGCTCCCTCTCTGCCAGCCCCTGTGGGGCTCTGGGGACCCTGGGGTCCAGGTGGCTGTGGTGATGGCATTACCACAGAGCACCTGTGTATTTCCTCCTGAGAGTAGGCTGCTCCCCAGGTCCTGGTGCTAGAGTCTTGGTGCTGGATTTGCTCGAATTGACTGCCAAAGTTGCAGGCCATAGAATTGTTTGGCTTGGAAGGGACCTTAAAGATCATCTTGTCCAACCTCCCTGCCACAGCCAGGGATACTTCTCACTAGACCAGGTTGTTTAGATCCCCATCCAGTCTGGTCTGGAATGCTTCCCGGGATGGTGCATCCACAACTTCTTTTGGCAACTTGTTCCAGTGTCTCACCACCTTCGCAGTAAAGAGTTTCTTGCTAATATCTAAGCTAAGTCTACCCTCTTTCAGCTTGAGGCCATTCCCTCTTGTCCTGTCACTCCAGGCATTTGTAGATAGTGTCTCTCTATCTTTCTTGAAGGCTCCCTGGTCCTGGAAGGCTGCGATTAGGTCACCCTGAAGCCTTCACTTTTCCAGACCAAACAACCCCAGTTCTCCCAGCCTTTCCTCACAGGACAGGCTCCAGCCCTCTAATTATCTTGGTGGCCTCCTCTGGACTTGCTCCAACAGGTCAGCAAAGATGGGGTTTGCTGTGCTTTGCTGTGAGTAATTTTGTAAGAGCTTTGTAATGTATACTTCTAGCAAGGATTTTTTAAAGCTGCAAAACATGGGACTAAATTCAGCGCAGGGTCTTCACACCTCTGTGTGGGAAATGGCTTTCCATGTCACACAAAAATGCTGCTGGCTGACAAAAGAAGGCTAATTCTCCACACAACCTGACACATAAATTCTCAAGATGGCTTTTTGGAAGAGAAAGTGTGGCCATGCCTCAGCAGGATGTTGCTGAGATATTGCAATAATGCTGGTGTCTGACAGTTGTGGCAGTTTTGGTAGAGTCTGTATTTAGAATTTAGGGCCTTCAATATTGAGGTATTGTAGAAAGAATAATGTTGTGATTCTTTGAAAAATAGCCAGTATTTTCTGAAAATATTTTATTCCTTTTTATTTTCAAACGTCAAAAGCAATTTTTAAAATACATTGTGGTAGTCAGTATTTTGGTGAGGCTTTTCCAAATAACTGTGCATTTCATTATTTTAAAATTAAGGGAGTTTGCAAAACAATTCCTAAATTTATTGAAAATTATTATTTTTGTATTTGCTTACTTCTGTCTTTGTTCACTGTGTAGCACACTGGCAATTAACATTTGGCACTGCAAAGTGTGTCCACCCGTATGATTATAGATTTGGTGCACTTATCATGTAGAGAGAGAGTTATAAAGACACATTCAGGGTGTTCCTATTCAAAATGTTTTCCAGGCAATATGTGTTTCAGGTAGGTAATTCCAAAAGAAAATATGCCGTCATAGTAGAAGGGCATTAAAATATTGTTATTTGCTATCAACAAAGAATGTGTTCAACCCAGATGCTTTAACTAGAGAAGGTCTGTTCAAAAAGCAAGTGTTTGAGATGGTGCTGTTTCTTTTTGAGGGAAACTTCTCATTTTCCATTAGGTGACTGGAAACTAAGGGCTATTACCCTTATTGCTTTTATTTCATTCCCCAGTGATGACTGGGAGTCAGGAACCACACTTGCAGCAGCGTGAGGGCTGAAATGGCAAGTGATGTTCATGGCCAAAGCTTCCTTGATTAGAGCCCTTCAGCCTAAGGAGCAGCCAGTCTGGTTGGCTGACAGAATGCACATCATCAAAACAATTAAAATTCCTCTTCAGCCAGCCCAGTGGGTGTGTATTCCCCCTTCATCCACACCCCAAATGTCCCAGTCTTTTTCCCGGACATCACAAACTGGTCTGTCAGCAGCACGGCCCAGCCACATCTGCACACAACAGCGATTCACATCAATAATAAAACACACCTCAGCTGAGGTTTTCTTCCCTAGTACAGGATTTTCTAGCCCAGTGTTTCTCTTTAGCAGCTCATTTGACACTGGACGCCTGACCTCTGCTACCATAATAGCTGTTAATGGAAACTTCACCTCATGCAACGATAAGATGGATTTTTGGCAGCTGTGAGAGATTATGAAGAGTAAGAACAATCTTAGCTGGAATCAGAAGAAAAGAAAGCATCTGTACCTTGAGAAACACTCAGCTGGTTTTCATTACACACCAAGCCTATATTTATTACAAAGACTAGCCAAGAGACAGAAAATGATTGGTCTCTGCACTCGGAGCAGGGAGACAGTGTCGGCTTGATAAATTCTTCCTTTCTTCTCGCTTGTATGACTACAAGTGACCAGAGCTGTTCAAAACTACTGGCTTTCTGTCTCACAGGCCATCCTCTGAGACTGCTCTCCATCATATTTTTCTTTCAGTGTTGCCCCCTCGTCTCTAGCTGATTTTCCCTTCTAAAATGGAAAGCAAAGGAGGTGAGGAAAAACTTGGGGGGAAAAGTTACTTCTTTCTTTATACAGGAATTTTACTACATCAGACATCAAATAAATTAATAGTTTCTTTAAAGTCTTTGTGACTAGAAACTTCTTTTCCTAAGCATGAGTACACGGTGAGAAACGTCTCGGGCCACAGAGATCAATTAAAATTGAGAATTTGAAAGCTCAGTCATTAAAAGTGAAAAGCAGAAAACCTCTGTTGAAGAGAGCATTTGGTAAAAAAAAAAAAAAAAAGAAGAAAAGAAAAGAAAAGAGGAACAATGTCAGTGAGTATAAGTAAAAAAGATATTTATTTTTCTGTCTTCTGTCCAAGCCTGGAAAACACCAGAGATTGAGCTGAGCTGTCACTAAAGATTAGGAGGCAACAGCTACCAACCACAAAACGTTTGGATGTGTCACTAAAGGCACTGTGAAGGGAGCCAAGAGAGTCGAGTAAACAGAATGCTGTGGCAGAAAACTTTGATTGAGTTATAACTGGGTAAACATGGGGCTTAACTTCTGTAAACAAGTGAGGACTTTTGTCACAGACCCTTTACATCTGAAGTGAGAATTAAATTATACAAGGCAGAGGGGAAGGCCTTTCAGAATCTTTTATTTTTCTGCTGAAATTAATTTGTAAATTACAAGGGTGGGAGACAGGAGTTGTCTTTTTAGCTCTTCCAAAAAGGATGAGAGTTAGAAGCTTCCACTACTTGTTTGATCTGTTGCAGCTGCTCCTGGAAAAGCTTGTTCCCTTGAGATGGTAGGAGATGTAGTAGTGTTTTCTACATTCTTCTGCAAAAACCTGGAAAGAAAGCACAGCATGCAACATGCCTGCCACCATCACAACCCTCACCTTTTTTTTTTTTAACTGCTGTGGTTTTTGCACAAAGACTCTCTAACATAATGAAATTTAGATTGTGTAGAAATCAATATTGCTATTGTTGCCGGAGGTGCCAAAATTCAGTTCAGAATTCAGAATTCATTCAGGGGTGATTTAAAACCAGCCTGCTCTTTAAGTGTCAGATGATGGGACCTCATCCATAGCAAAAGATGCAGTGCATGTATAAGGTAGATATAAACTGCAGATATATAAGGTATACAATAGAATTTTCCCTTGTACAACTGCAGTTGAGTTCCTCTCTCCTCTCTAGGCATATTTATGTATAGGAAATATTAACTCTTAGATGAATTAATTCTATGGGTCTTCTACCTGCTAAATGTCATGACCAGCTACCAAAGTTGAGAAATTTACCCTTCTGCTCATATACAAGAATTTAAACCCGAAAACTTTATTTGAATAACGGTTCCATGCTAAAAGTATTGCAAATCACCAAATCTGATTTTAATATACTGTTTTAGTCATGCTTCACAAAGGTTTTTTTGTAACATGAGCATTGAATTAAGTAAAAGGTGACTCGAAATAGAATCAGAGTTATAGAATTGGAAAGGACCTTAGAAGTCACCTAATTCCAAGCGCCCTGCCCTGGGCAGGGATGCCACTCACTACATCAGGTTACTGACACAACCAGGCTTTGAACACTTCCAGAGATGGGGCATCCACATAATCTTTGGACAAACAGACAGTTTTCAAATCAGTGAAAATATCTTTGACATTTTCACAAGAAGTGGTTGCTAGAAACAATAAACAATTTAGACACATATCTGCAAAACCACCCAATTCCTATTAGGATGTGTTACTCCCTCTTATCCACCTATGTGGATCTGGACCCTTGGTTGTTGAGGTTTTCTGCTGACAGCCTAGTTGGATTTTCCAGGCAGAGATATATGGAGGAAGTTACATCTACTGCAACTGGAGCTACTTCAGAGAAGTAGCTGTGCAAGAGATGACTGCTGGCACTGTGCTTGAAATTGCTAAAAAGAAGGAAATTCTTCACAGACTTCAAAGGTATGTGTTTATTTGAAATGGGGCTCCATTTTGCTCTTTTGCACCCTTCTAAATTGTGGTTGGAATTTGAAGGGAGTACTTTTTGTTGTCCAGTCTGTGACAGCAGTCAGTGTATTTTTAGAATACAAGATAATAACTTTACTGGGGTTTTTAAAGAAGTATGCCCCACTGGATCAGGTGTGGAGGAAAAGTGCTGCCCTGCAATTGGTCTGAAATAATTTATGGAATAGTGATTACTCTGTTGGTACAATTTATGTCAAGGAATCTCTCCATTATATAAATTCTACTGGAACTGTTGAACAGTTATTTGCATATCACAGTATAAGGAATGATGTAGTGTGATGTTATAGCATAAGAAAAAAATCACCCAGGAAATTCTGAAATGTTTGTGTGTAAATGGGTTTTAGGAACTATATTTGCTTCATAAGGATGAATTTTATCCCACACATAGAGACCCAAAATATTGCTTTAATTTGCGGTGCATTTCACGTGTTTTTATTCACCTAAACAGCTACTTTATTTAAGGTATATATCAAATCTTACTTTTTACTCAAAGGCAAGAGACAGGCACATTTTAGAGACTAAATTGTCTTCATTCAAACACCATTTTTAAAAGGGATGGATAGCCATTGGATGTTCCTCTTCCAATCTTGCATTCCCCTCAGTCTTTCCCAGAAACATCTAGACCTAGAAGCACTCAGAGAGATAAACCCATCCTTAAACACAGAGTCAGTGAGGCTCACTTCTAGGCTTTCTCATGTGCAAGAGAATGAATGGAGCACAATTAAAAAACCCACCCATCCATTTGCATGATGAATTCTTTGTCTCTGGATAAATTGTTTAAGAAGCTTTTATACATCCCCAAGAATCTCTCGTGGCCTATGGGTTTAATTTTTGGTCTGACTTGAATAGCCAGGGTGTGAGACCAGACATAATGAAAGCTTTGGAGTGGCCTAATATTTGTTATTTTTGGCTGCTAGTGATGAAAATTTCTCTGAGCAGGTGTGTGTCATGATATGGCAATCCATGTGTCAATGTCTCGAACAGAATCTAGGAACAAGACCAAACTCATCTGTACCACAATTATTCCAGCATATATTGGTTTTTATTTTTAGTTTCAAATGCAGCTGCAAGTTTTTGTCCCAGCTAAGATCTGGCGAAAGCGAGAGATACTAAATTAAAAAAACAACAGGACACTTTCCAAGGAGCAGAAGCAGTTGGATTATACAAATGAGACAATCCACTAAATGAAAGCAGGAGAAGTTTAAAATCAAACTTTCCATTTTGGAAGAGCAGTGTAAAAGTAGCTTTGGAAATGGCTATGGACAGTTTTTGGAGAGGGGTGGTGGCTGGGGGGAGAGGACTGTCATTTGGCATGGACAATCCTATCAATAAGAGAATTTCTATAGTCTTTGTAAATTTTCCTGCTCCTCTCTTCTTCTTTTCTGTTTCATTATATTTCATACTTGGGCAGTAGAACTTGCAAGAAGAGTATAATTTTTCTTGAGCTTGAAGCTTTTATTTAGCTGAAGCTTGTCAGTGGAAGGGAAAGGTGTAAGGAAAGGGGAGAGGTTGTGACAGTCGGGATAAATGCTCTCTCAATAATTCCTTCTGTGTTCCATGAACACACTGGGTAAGAAACCCCTGTGTTACAGCAGTGGAGAAGCAGGGGTAGCAACCCTGGCATTAATTGTGGGGTTATGCTCATGGCCTGTGCTACACAAATGCAGGAATTTGTACTAATGTGTCTAGATCACCCTCCTTATATATCTAATCTATGGTAAATATTTGTAGCTGCAGTTTAAAGTTTACATTCTTTGAATATACAGCATGCTGCTCACTGTAAATATTAGATGCTAAGAGAAGAGCTTTGTAAATCTTGTAATATCACTTTGTATTTGAAGCCTTCTCAACTAGAAACAAGCACAGATCACCTTATGTATAATTTCCAAGATTTCTTAAATGTGTTCTTTGTACTCAGGTTTTTAATGCATATGTTTGATGTAACATAGGCCCATTGTTTAATGCTAAATAACATAAGCCACCATTCACTTTGTGAGAGAGTTGCATTCTAAACCAGCTGTTCAGCAGTTAAATGAATTTAAGCTGAATTTATAAAGGGGTAAGGGGTTTTTATTTTTCTGGTCTGTGTGGTGAGTCAAAGGGGGGGAACTAATTATTTGAAGAACTGGTTATCAACCAGCACTAACACTGATAAGCCAGGGATTTTAAGGATAAAACCCCTACAGCCTTTTTTTTTTTTTTTGCTAAGAATGCCTCTGTATTGAAACAGAAAGTATAAACAGAGTGCAAACAAAACAAACCTAGATTAGATTACTAGTTTAGTAATCTTCCCTAATAAAAATACAGGATTAGAAGAAGAGTAAAGAAAGACAACAGTATCAAATGCAAGAAACCATGAGGGCATGAATTAATGATGCAGATTCAGCTGCTCACAGATAATAAATATCTAGTTTAGGAAACAGAAAGCCACACAGATTTCTGATGGGACTTTTGTAACACCCGCCAAAATGTCCATCTGGTAGGGTTGTCTAAAGGCAAAGTAATAATTGAGCTAAATCTGGAGCAAAATTTAAATGTACCAAGTAAAAGAACAGTATCTTTTTATGAGTCTTGAAATGCTTTCACAATTTAAGTGATGGAGAAGGTGTCAGGGAGAGAGGAACCACAAAGAAGGCACAGCTTCAGATGTGTTTGTAGACATGGCTCCCTGATGCTTCAGCAGGTCTGCTTTCATTCATACCAGCTGAAAATCTGACCCCTGGCACTTCCAGACTTCCTTGCAGAGCATTATTTGATTAGAAAACAGAATTAATGACTGTGAAGTGTTTGAAGAGAATGAGGGAAAAATTGTATTGCTAATACATCTTGTGCATAATGCAGGGTTGGAGCAGCCCTGTTGTGACAGTGCTGCACATCAAGGATGATTCCCCTAGCCTCAGTGGAACTGAGTTACCTCAGGGTAAAAGAAAAAAGAAATACTGATACATTATGGATTTGGATTTTATTCAGCTGTGTAAACAACACTAGTCCACTGGGCCATGGTATATTCATGCTTTTGGTTTCTATTTTCTTTCTTCTTAAATAGACTAAGAAAATCATTCTCCAAATTGAGTAATTAATTGCTTTGTGGAAGACAGATCCTTTACTGTCACCTCCATCACATTGTTGTTGTCAAAAAGGTTTCTGAGGATTGAAAACTTGTAAGCAGCTTTCAAAAATAAATACAAATAGTGATTTAGAAGAGTGGCAACCAAGTAAAAGTTTGAAGTATTATCTTTGAACATACAATGGTTATTAGGATACATGCAAGATGGAGAAAAAAATATCTTCCATTTTAAAAACCAAGCAAACCTTATATATTGAGAGGTCTACTTGCAATACCTATAAATTCTGCATTTTTGAAAGAAATTTCTTTTTCTCATAATGGTGAAGAGGAAAATAGTTTGCAACATAATGAGTGTTGGCTAGTGGGAAAGATAATCTGAGATTTTATTAACACTTTTGCTTCCACAAAAGGACTTGTACAAAATTATTTCTCATATAAGTCTCTCCTCCAATTTCTGTGCTTTGTGACCTGCTGGAGAGAGCACTACAGAGAGGGTGCTGCATGTGTGTGGCTCTGAATACAGTCTTTTCCTTTAAAAGTCTAGTATAGATTTAACTGGAAAATAAAGCTCTGTTTTGTCTACTTTGGGGACATAATAGTGCAATTACCTGGGCCTTACAGCTGGCAGAGTTTTCCCATGCAAATCTGGAGAACTCTTACAGGGCTTAATGAAGATTTTGTGCTCTGATCAATTATCTTCAGGAAATAGCCATGCTGTAATTGGCAGCCTAAAAGGGAGTCAATTAGCAAGATCTTTGTGGGACAGCAGCCCTCCTTGGTGGGCAAAGCTAAGGCAATAGCATGTTTTCTTTGGAAAACACCATTACAGATCTGATCTAGCCTTGCACTGCTTTTATCATGAGGAAGAAAACGTAGGTACACCAAAGAAAAAGAACAAATTGCTCATAACCACGTTCCTAGCCTGAAAAATGCCTAATGGTTCCATGATGTGAGGAGCAGACAGACCTAATCCATGGCAGAGTACACACAGAGCTGATGTGGCAGTGGTAGGGATCACAAAAAATAAGATCAAAAAAGTGAGAGATGCAGTAGATTTCCAGTAGATTTTAATTTCGTTGTTGTTTATTGGCTGCTGGAGTATCTCCCATGCAATTCTTCACTGAATGTTGTGTTTTACAAGGAGGTTTGATTTGTCTCTCTATTAAAAGCCACTGTTTAAAAGCTTCAGTAATCTGTCTTTGACCATTTCAGATGATTTGGATGATTGCTTGTTTCATATGTGATGAAATGAAACAAAACAGAAAAATAGTGCCAAAACGTGGCCTGTGTTCAGCTTAAACAAGTTATATTGAGAAATAAATAGGATTTAGTATTAAAAGGCTGTTGTGGGTTTAATTTTCAGATTTCATGAGGGGTAAGTATTTGTACAAGTCTTTTTGCTTTTGTAGTGAAGTATCAAATTGGCAGTATTCCAGGCCACTCTCCATAACACACAAAGTTGATTGTGCTGCTAAAACACTTACTCTAATTGGTAGAAAAGAGGAGCAATAAAAACTCCACCTAAAAGTCAAAATGGGGGTGGGTGGTGGGAAGATACTTGTAATATTAATAAAATAACAAGCTTTTTTTTTCCTTTTTCATTTTAGATGATGAAAAGATGCCCATTTTCTAGAAATCCACCAGGAAATGTTGAATTACTTTATTTTTATTTACTTTGGAGGAGTAAAGCCAAAAGAAAGGAGATTAATTAAAAACTATAACACTGATCTTTAAAAGTAAATAGATAAAGAATCATCTAAAGAGTCTAGATAGCTGCTGGTTCTTATGTTAAAATCATAATTAGGTTAAATTAATGCAACAACACCAAGTAGAAAGAAGTTTAATCATTAAAACATAAATAAATTTAAAAAAAAATCAGAAAGCCACATATAAGGAGAGATCCCAGAGAATCTGTAAGACAGCTGGTCCTCGTGGGCAGCACTGTGTGAAAGCACGTGTAGTACAGTAAATAAGAAACATTTTGCCTCTGATGTGAAATGCAGTTCTGACACATTCTGGGGAGCTCTGATGTGAGGTTTCTTTGAAAGAAATGTTTGCTGTTTTGAAAAGTAGCTTGGATCTTACTGGATGGCAGAGAGTACCTTGTTTATTTCTCTCCCAGATGAATAACAGAGTTAGCATCTGAAGAGAAAGCAAAGGTGGCTGGGGATTTATAAGCCCCACTGCAGATATTCTCTAGGCAAAACAACTGGCTGGGTGCCCCAGTGCAAATAATTCTGAGTAATTCCAAGTAATTCCAATTTCCTGTGCCAAAGGAGCCTGCAGCTCTGTGCAGAGGTGCTTGGTGTGCAGGCTCTCATTGCAGGGGAGCTCTCAGTGCAGTGATCAGCAGAGAGGGCTCTAGGGACAGCACAGCCAGACCTGAGGGCTGTGTCACTCCATCACATCAGTGGGATGCTCCAGAATCAGGCACGGATCCCTGTGGTGTCTTCTTTGGATCACATCAAGGTATTTCCTTTTACCTATAAAGACCCTGAACCTTCTCCTTCAGGCTCAGACACCTAGAACTCTGTCAAAAGTTGGAATTCTGGCAAATGTGCTTTTAGACATTGATTTAACTTTCAAAGAGTGGAATCCCTGTTGGTCCCCTTGTTTTTGTTTGAGCAGAGCAGGGAATGCATCTGTGTGCAAGTGCATCCAGTGGGGATCATAGCTCTGTATCTTGGTGCTAGTGGCATCCAGTTTGGGATGGGAAGGTTATGTCCCTGCCCTACTGAAGCCTGTTTCTGGGTGGTTTAGCTGGTTTTAGACAAGGTATAAAAGTAGTCTTTGAGCTGTTATTCCCCATCCCAGCTGTATTCTTTCCTTTTCGGGGTGATTTGCCGCTTTAAGGTAAATCCTGAACAAGAGTGCTCAGAGATACCCCTTTGCATCCTTCTCCTTCATCCCTTCACTCCCTCCTTCCCATCCTGAGCTACCAATTGCACTGAAACTGTGAAGCATCCACCTCCCCAGGCCCTGGCATTACACCTCTGGTGTGGCAGCATCAGCAAGAAATTTTACTTGTGGACGCTTGTCATTATATTAAGGAAAATATCTTTTGGGTGCCTCGTGGATAAAGATCAACCCAGAGAGCTTGAGAAAATGCCAAGCTTATATTTTTAGTGCTTTCTGGTCAAATGTGGCTGTGAGTGGAGAGTTTAGACATTTTCAGTGCTAGATGGCAACAAAACAGTTTTGGTTTGTTGTTGATCTCAGTGTTTACATGCAGGTGGCCCAATTTTGCTTTAATGACTTGATTATTTTGCTGAGTGTAACTGTAAATCATTCAGTCCATCTTCCCATAAAAAGAATAGGAACAGCAAGAAATTGTTATCTCTTACTCTGGGCTATAATTAAAGGCAATTGAACAGCAGATGAGCAATCCCTTTCAAAAATCCTTCTTTTAGAATTCTAGAAGGTTATTTTAGATATAAGCTCACTTCCAATTTGGATTGCAAGGATAAAAATATTGTTTAAAAAATCTATTGGAACACAAAGATATAGTTCCCCAAAATTCCTAAAAATTTTTAGGAATTTTGGGGAAAAAAATTGAATATTTCCTTTTGCCATATGTTTCCCTTCTTCCTTCTATGCTCTTACTGAAAAGCAAGATGTGGGAAAATAAGTGTATTCCACTTAAGCTCAGAAGAGGCCCTTTCAATATTGCTAAAATAACTTAAAATCAAAGGCCTGTATGATTTTCGTTTTCAGTAAATAGAATTTTTTCTTTGGGGGGAAAAAACCCACAAAGAACCTGATTTGAAGGTTTTGTATAACTATCCTGTTTAATGTAAGACTTGGTCTTGGCCCAAAACAGATAATTGAAAGTGACTGTTCCATCTATCACTGAATTATTCTGTTAAAAGATGCTGCATCCTAAAGCAAGGGAGAAGCATTTGTATCATATGGAAGTTTTGGAACTCTAGGAATTTTGAATGGGCAGTCTTTCAGTCTTTTGGGGTTTTTTTTTGTCAAAACAATATAAAACCTCATGTGCACTGCTGTATCCGAAAGTATTTTGTCTGGAACTGCCAAAGGCTGAAAGAGGAAAATGTCATTTGCTTGGTATCCATTGCCACCAGAAAGAAGTTCATTGGCTTAGGGAGTAAAAAGCAATTACAAGAAAGGCAATAATGTGTCGTGTTCTATCAGCCCAAGGTCGGGTCTGAAGTAATTGATTAATAGTCTGTTGATTGATAAGCAGAATAGAATTACTGACAACGTATTGGGAGCTGGGACCCACGCAGTGAGTGACTTTCATGTCAAAGTTTAACCAGGTTTCTCTCCTCATACAGTGCTAAATCAATCTTCAGTAGCTAAAATGTTTACAAATCTCTTCCTAAATTTAGTTCACTGATTCAGTGGCTAAAGCCAGACTTCTTTTTTTTTATCTATTCCCACCTCTTGCTTTTATAAAGGATAACACACCCTGCAGAAAAATATACTAGAAAATATTCTAATGCACTTAGACTCATTTCTTAAGCTCTAATGTTTAATCATACATGGAGTCATATCATACAGCTGTAGTATAACTTTGGTGCTGCATCAAATAAGGTAAATCAAAATGTAGACCAAAGATGCCAAGATGTGCCAAGATGTTTTGGTTCATTGTGGTGGTTTCCTTTTTTCTTTTTTTCTTTTGTTTTGTTTTGTGGTTTTTGTTTTGTTTTGTTTTTTTGTTTTGTTTTGTTTTTGTTTTTTTGGTTTGGTTTGGTTTTTGCTTTTTTTTCTGCCTGCAAGGATGATATGAGCTCTGAAGATTAAAAGGATAAAAAGACAAAACAGTATTTTTGTGTTGGGCATAAACTGAGGGCTCTGGGAATCAAAGTTTATGATATGATGCTGTTGGGCTCTCTGTCTTCATCTGTCTATGACCTGGTTGGCAATTTCAGGAACATTTTAAAGTGGAAGAAAATTCTAATTCATTTTTTAGTTAATAAAGAGAACAATCAGTGTGTATGGAAAGGATAAAATTAGGGGGTAAAACCTAAAAATGGTGTGAAAAAATTGAGCTGAGCTTGGGGTTAAGGGCGAAGACCGTTACACACAAATGCACAGTAAATCAGGGCTCATTTTTGGATTTACTTTATTATGGAAATGTGAACTTTCATTTTACATGAAATTCCAGTATTTACAGACATTTACTTTATAAATTAAGTTGGTCACACATGCCTGTGTATTTAACATACTTAGGAACTACTCTGCTGCACAATACCAAGGACCTTTTTTTTAAATCCAGAGTTTCCTTTCATATGCCAACCTGACACCAGCAAGGAGAGTGAGCTGTCAAGCCATAAAAGTGTGATTTTTCCTATGCATCATGCGTTGCCCTGTAAGGAAAAGCCTTTTCCCTTTCCTTTGGGTCTTGCTGTCCCAGGTGATGTTTGGTGCTGCCTCCCCCGGTGTTGTCCTGGACCTGGCTCCCTCTCCCCGTGCTCCTGGCTTCCTTGTGCCTGCAGCAGCCATCAGGCCCCTGTGTGCTGAGCTGATTTATGGACTGTAAGTGGTGGGAGCGAAGCGGGAAGGGAAGAGTGTGTGGGAGTGGGGTGGAGGGTGGGGAAGAGGGTCCTGTGGAGAAGGCTGAGAGGGAGGGAATCTGCCATAGCTCTTGCCTTGCTGCCTGGAGCCAGATGCTCTGTGCTTTGACTCGCACGTTTTCTGGGGGTTATCTCCATACTGTTCTTCCAGGGGATGCTGGGTTATCCGAGGGTGGGTGATTTATGGAAAACTGGATAATTCGTCTTTTATCAGTTACAAGCAGTCCAAATACTTACTGCAGAAGATCAGACTAGAAGATAATAATACTTCAGGTCATTCCAGCGTTAAAATCTATTATGTGTTGGGTTCGGTGCCTTTTTAGCTGCAAGATGATAATTTATAGCATTTAGAAATCTCTCTTATGTTTTGCCATTTGCTGTCTGTGACCTTCAGCATATGTCAAGCATATGGTGAGTTTCTGAATGCTTAAATTGTACCAGCAAGGTGCTATATTCCTATGTAATTGTTTTTAACTGCCAGCTGTGGCATAAGAACACTGTAGATGGGTTACTCTCTACTCATTTAGCTTATTAAGAAAAATAAATCTTCCCTTGTTGTTTTGTTGATATATTCACTTTGTTTCTGGAGCAGCAGCAATAGATCTGGTGACAGTAAAATACTTGAAAACAGGAAAAATTGCTTTCTACTCAAACAAAGGACAACCCCTCCACATTTCTAAGTAATCTAGGTAATCTGATATAGCAGTGCTTATAAAATACTTAGTTTACACAGAGTGGAATTTTGTCAAGGTGAAAGTTTCAGATTATTTCTTTTCACACAGCATTCTGTATTTAGACTCTTATTTTCCTCAAGGTTTCCTCTAACATTGGGTAACATGCCTTGGGTGACTGCTTGAGGTGTACCAAACCTGGCTGTGACACAGCACTTTGTTTGGAAATGTAAATATTCTGCTCTGAGAGCAGGCTCTGGAAGACCCAAGGCGAGCATTCAGCAATGAGATGTAGGAAAGAAAAAAAGGTAAAATTAAAAGAAAAACAAATCAACTTAATAGTTTCATGAGGATCAAACAAACAGTGTCCCTTTTGTCTTTTTTCTTTTTTACATGTACTTTTCCATTGATTCACCTAACCTAACTATTCCTCATTAACTTTCTCCTTATGTTCTGTGGCTGCAAAGAAGTTGATGACCTGCTAATTTACTCCTTGTGTTCTTTATGAATTTTGTAGCTTGCCAAAAATTGCCCTCAAGTGAGGGTAGTCAAACGAGAGAGTTTTCACATCTCTCTTAAGCACCCTGCATGTGTTCTGCTTAAAAAAAAAAAAAAAAAACAGAAAGCTTTTATTTTATGAGGGTTTTTTCTAAATCCACGGAGCTGTGAAGCTTACCATAATTTGCAGAAAGCTTTATGACTGGGGGTGGGTGGAAGGAGAAAGAAGGGGAAAAAAATAAGCCAAGGGAAGGTGAGAAGGTCTTTGAATGAAATAAATAAAATGAGACTATGCCAATTCTTCCCTGATAATGCTAGGCAAAGGAGACAGAGAAGTGCTTACAGCATTTTCTGAGGTTTAACCAAGGTAAAATTAGAAACAATCTTGGCAGTGGGTAACCAGCGAAATTGCCATGTCGGTTCCCTTATATTTGAATATTCATCTCTAAAAATGGAATTCACACCTTTCATTTAATTAAGACATGAAAGTGAAACATAAGTTTTTTGTCACGCATTTTTGCTAAAATCTTGACTAGAAAAGAAAAAATTAAAGGGATGTTAATTAAACCAAGAAATGTGTCTGGCACAGAGAAATACGTGAAGTTTTTCTCAAAATTTGCATAAATAAAGAAGTGTGAATAAATGGTGGCCTTTATTTTAAGATGGCTGTGTCATGAGTTATACTGGTTGTGCTTGGTTTGTGACAGTAAGATACCAGACTAGGATATTGTTATAATTTTCATGCTAATATGACTGTGAGAGAATGTAACCTGGCAGCTATCCTCTCAAATAAATGCAGCAATTACTTTGAAAAGTAGTGGAAAGCCTAATTATCAGGACTAACACAGATTTACAGAAAATATACTTTTCCTCTAAGGAAAATCTTAGGGACTTTTGAAAAAAAAA
This sequence comes from Promerops cafer, assembly GCA_013398275.1. NCBI lineage: Eukaryota > Metazoa > Chordata > Aves > Passeriformes > Nectariniidae > Promerops > Promerops cafer. Next base: position 207,127 of record VZSE01009681.1, read on the forward strand.
AAATTGAAGTCATTTTCGTCACACTGCACTTATAAATGTGAATTGCCCTCATCACTATGGGACCCAATGTATTGTCTGAGAGGCAAGGAAAAAATGTGAGTTACTTCCAGTAGATTTTCATTTGTAATTAAATTCTGCATCAATATTGATCACCTTATGCCTACAAGCAAGAGCTAAAAACTTCAGTGACCTTGTATGTTGCAGTCTGCCCACGAGGCATCTAAAAATTAAATTGTCTGAGTTTCAGTGGAGCAAAATAGGGACCTACAGCAACTCCAAAGGCTGGTGCCCTGCTCTAATACGTAGAAGTCTAAGGTATGGGGCATGGGCTTGCATGTTGTAGCCAAATGTGCCCCTAGATCAGGAGAATTCCTACCACCCTTTCTGGTGGCTAACAGGTTTGGAAGTAATTGCAGCCTTTTCTTCTGAAGGCACGAGAGGGATTTTTAGTGACTCCAGTGGAATCTTTCCAGATGTGGTGGAAATGAGATCACGGACTGGGCTGCCTTTTATAGCTCTGGTGAGATACAAGATTGCTAAACTTACACAAGAGACCATGCCAGCTCAAAAATCTGCCTTTTCCTTGTTTGTTTGTTTGTTTGTTTGCTCTTTTTTT
>VZSE01009681.1:211697-401528 GCA_013398275.1 Promerops cafer
TTTATTTTTTCCTTTTTTTTTTTTTTTTTTTTTGTTCATTACAATTCTTTTTAAAGGTTGGGGTAGCATACTTAAAAAGCAAAGTATTTCTCAAAGCTTATTAGCACCTTAATGTAGTGTAAAAAACCAAGTAATTCACATGAGGGAAAAGTTGTTGCCTTATCTACTGTGTAAATCAGTGAAAGATAAGTGTGCTATTTTGTCTGCACTTACTGATGGCTGGCTTTGGATATTTTTGTTATTTTGTTTGCTTCTCTTCATGTGAAAAAAATCAATACAATACTGTTAAACTGAAAAAGAAAAACTTTCTCTTTTTTATTGTTGATTACTATATGCTTAGCTGGAACTTAAGGGTGTGGTACCTTATATGCTTCTGAGAGCCCTGTGTCAGCTTCTTGGATTAACCTATACCTGTCCATACCTTAATTTCTATCAGCTGAACACTGCTGGAAACCAAGAGTTGGTAGCTGTATGTGTGCTTCTGTCTTTCTCTCATCTCTTTTTTCTTCTCCTAATTTCTTTTTCTCAGAATTTTGAGAAACGTAAAATTGAACAAGCTTAAGAATTTGTTAACTTGAGTAGGCTATACTGATGCTTTCAGAAGCATTTTATTTTGATAGAATGTTGCACTAAACCTTTTGCTCTGATTTTCTAAAGTTGCCAGTAAAGTTTTCTTTTTTGGTTTTGACCTCGAGGGAATATCTTGTTGGTATTTCTCATGTGCATCTAACTCAGAGTACATGAACAAAATCAAACCCTTTAAAAAGCCTCATTGAGTGAGTTTTCAGGGGCCTTATAGTCCTCCTTAGCTATATCTGAACTGTGGGACTGGGTACTTATCACAGAATCATAGAATAGTTTGGGTTGGAAGGGACCTTGAAGACCATCTTCATGAAGACCATCTTCATGAAGACCATGTTCCAAGCCCCTGCCATGGGCAGGGACACCTTCCACTATCCCAGGTTGCTCAGAGCCCCATCCAACCTGCCCTTGAACACTTCCAGGGATGGGGCTGCCACAGCTTCTCTGAGCAACCTGTGCCAGGGCCTCACCACATTCAAAATAAAGAATTTCTTCCTAATATCCAGTCTAAACCTACCCCTTTTCAGCTTAAAGCCATTGCCCTATGTCCTTTACTGTGGCACCATCTTGTCCTCTTATGACCACAGAGGGGAGCAAAGCAATGCTAGCTTTCTTCGTACTTCTCCATTCAAAGCAGAACTCCTCAAAGCAGAAGAGTAGGCCTGGAGCATGGAAATTGGAAAATTGTGAGATCGGGACCTTAATACTCTTTGTGTGCAGATTAGACAGATTAGGCACAGACCTGTTGTCACATTTTCCTTAGGAGGTAAGAACGTATATCCTTTCTGATGGTTTCTTGCTGTTTATCTTCTGACAATATTTTGCATTAGCAGATGTCCTCAGCAAATGGTACTTTCAAGCATACAGAAGTACTGTGATTGACAAAAACCAGCTGGAAGTCATTTGAAATAACAAGGAATTCTGTGATCTGGATTTTCTTAAATTCAATTGGCCCACATGCAGAATTCCTTGCCAGTGAGAGCTCCTCTGCTGATTGCCAAGACTCCCTGTGCCAGGTTGAGGAGCTATTTTGGAGGACACGCCCAGCAAATGCACATGAGGCACACTCAGCAAATCCACTCTTACCTGAAGGAATCATTAGAGCCAAGTGTCCTTCCAAGCCAGGGTCCTTCCCACCTACCTGCTGCACCAAGTACTGATCAGTAGGTGAAAGCATCCAGTCTTTCACTTCTGAACAAAATTCTCTTTCCCTGTGAACATTCTGTGAGACAACTCTGGACTTTTTCTCACTACTGGTTTGATTGAAACAGATACCTAACATCCTGCAGGAATTTTAGAGCTATGGGATTAGTGGTTAGACCATGTGTTGGTTAATTTTCTGCTTGGCTGAGTCCATTATTGAACTAGATGCATCCCAGATTTTATTCATGTCCTGTGATACTATAGGAAGTTGTTTTCCACAAGGATCTCTAGGGTCTCTGTAATAATTGTGGATAATGTGACATAGTTATTGGATGTTAATGTCACTGCTGAACAAGGCTGGCTTTTGTTTCCTGCCTAATTCATAGCTAAGCTAATTAGGAGTAGTTTTTCCTGTCGCTATCTAGCTGGTAAAGAGCAAAAATATAGGAAAAATGCTAAAAGAAGTCCTCAACATGGACTTTGAAGGTGCCATGTTTCCTGATCTCCATCTTTACTCCCACTGGCAAAGTACTCAAGCCCAACTCAGTCCTCTGCTACATCACGGAAAGCTCCTGGCGATGGGAATGGCTGTTATGGCTACTTCTTGTATGGTGGCATTGAATTCTAAAGTGACATTGCAACAAGAAGAATGAAAGGATTACTTGTATCAAATCAGACAGTCAAGTATATATTTCGCCTTTATTTTTTTTTTTAAACCTTGAAGCTTCAATTAGTTTTTCAACCAAATGCATTACAAATGTATGCTATTTGCACATATTACTTTAACTTGCTTTGGAAAATGTTAATCCTTCTTTTTCCCAGCACCTCTGGGCACAAACCACAGCAGCTCTTTAAAATGGCCTTCTGAAACAACAAACTATATTTTTTTCTTCTAAGTCAGTATCTCAGTTATGTCAAATAAAAGGCAAAACACCAAGCAGAAGCCTTGAGGTCCTCGGGCACTTGTTTAGATTTCAAAACCTGCATTTATAAATTTGATCTTCAGTTTTATAGTTTCTGTAATGCAGGATCAAAGGAAATTCATGTCTACCTTTCCATTATAGATGTTAAGATATTCTTTCTACCCCACCCCAGTGAAGATACGTGCAGCAAAGTGTTTAACAAGCATTAGCACTGACATGTCTAAAGAGTTAATACAAATATTGAGCTCAGTTATGTAACTCTCCCACAGCTACTGACGTTTTTATTCATTCCAGAAGTATCCCTAAATTCATAACTCTGAAAAACTTACACTGACTTTTCCTCACCCCCCATGCATAAAATTGTCTTTATCAGGTTTCCTCAAAAACCAGAGGAGGTGTGGAGATGTCCCATTTATCATGTTTCCTGAACATTTTTGTTTCATTCTTAACAGCTCTTTTGAACATCGTGAGCTTCTCCAACACTTAAATCTTCTCAAAACCATCTCTTCAACATTTTCCCATTTATTTTTCCACAATAGCTATTAAAAAAAAAAAAAGTAAGTAAATAACAACAGTTTTATGGCTGCAATTACTACCTACCAGGCTGTTTATAATAATTTTGTTGCTTTTATTGCTCCCTTCTTGCGCTTATTGAAGCCACCTTTTCTCCTGCTGTAAGTTCACTTTCTGGCAGATGACAGGAGCTTTCCTGGCACACATTCAGAAGGGCAGAACTTTCTGTTTGTTTCTCATTTCAATGAAAAAAATAAATATTTTAGGGATTTCTGTGAGTGCAAAGTTGGGATTAATTTCTTAGAAGTTTAGTTTTGGGGATTTTTTTTCCTGTGGAGGAAAGGTGTTCTTGGGTTTTGATGGGTTTTAGGATTTTTTCTGTCAGGAAGCAGATGCCCCATCCCTAAAAACTTTCAAGGTCAGGTTTCAAGGACAGGACTCTAAGCAACCTGATCTTGGTGAAGATGTCCCTGCTTATGGCAGGGGGTTAGACTAGGTGGTCTTTAAAGGCCCCTTCAACCCAAACCATTCTTTATTCTATGATTACTGTTTCTAACTAGTTCTGCTCTTATGATATTTCAGTTGGTGTCAAGGCATCAACTCCTGTGATTAAAATTCAGTGTATATTTAAGTATTTTGTTGGATTAGAACCATCAGTTAACCACTAGAAATAAATTCTTCTGGCTTTGTTAGAAAAATTAGCAGAACACATAATTTATTCAGATGAAAACCATGTAAGTAGGTTAACAAGCACAGTTTGGTTAATTTCAGTCTGTTGTAATATTGTATGGGTAGAAGAGAAGGAGAAATGGTCAAGTTTGCAATCTGGACAATAATGTGTTTTAAATACAATAACTGAACCCTCCAGACTCCAGGCTGATTTTATTAAAGGACTCTAGCAGGATGTAAAAACCAACACATTAAACTATTCTAGTTTCTGTTGGAAAAAATTATATTTTGTGGATAAACAGCCAGAGTTTTATTCTGGTTTGCATTATCCTATTTTACTGAAAGCGAGAGCATATCATTACATCCAGGTAACACTTTCTTAGTTAATCCATAGGCAGAGCTCTCCCTTGTTAACTCCCTACCCATAAAAAATTCAGAGCAGCCTTTCAGTATTGTGTATTTTGTGGTAAGTATGCACCATCATGAGATTCTCCTGAACAGGCTACATATAAAACTCTCTTATGCTGTTCAGAGTTGCACAGATCAGAAAAACAGACCAAGAGAGATCAAGAATGCAGAGATATTCCAGCATATTTGTTCCCATTGTATATTATTTTTGTTAGGGGTTTTTTTGGGGGTCCTTTTAACTGTTACGGTGATCAAAGTCAATTCACCTACTAAATGGTTCAAGTACAAATTAAGTGTTGGCATGTCTTGTCAGGGTTGGTATTTCCAAACATAAAACAGCAGTGGTCCTTCAAGGGCAACTTTCATTGCCAATTACTGCAAGCATACCAGTTCTCTAGTCAGAGTGCAGTGTTAGACAGATATAACAAGTACGAAATTACGGAGTGGGACTAGGGAAGAAGGAATTCCAGCAAGAAGAAAACGTGAGGTTCTCATTCTAAGTGCTGAAAGAGTTGATTGTGCACAAACTGGATGGAAGAAACTGGAAGGAGAAGTCAGAAGAGTGAGTTAGTAAGACAGGAGAATAAATGTGTGGGTTAGAGTTTCCCACTGTCAGCCAAGTCCTTGCTAAGTAAGAGTTTCTGGTCAGTGGAACCAGCAGGGTAATTCCTCTCCATCCAACAGAAAGCCCAGGGATGATGCTGGACATCACTCACTGTTTTGTTTTTTTTTGTTGTTGTTGTCTTTTCTATAGAGGAAGCTGAGGTAAAGTGATGTAGCTGCTTACAAGATAGGGTGATCTGAAAGCCTTCCTTAAAAAAAATCAGTTTGCTCTGAAATTGGTACCATCCATCTAAAAATAGCCATTAGAGCTCCCCTTGTTCATCATGTGCTTATGACAGTCTGTTTAAAAAGCAGCATCCATTTACACTGTGGTTTTGCAGGGTTGGGGTCACTGAACATTTTCAAGACAGGTTTTGGGAGCTGGAGGGAGAGGCAAGCAGGAGAGTTGGTTTTCCTGGTTGTTTGTTCTGCAAACTGAGCTCAAAATGAATGTGAACTTCCATGTTTCATGGCTTGCACAGTAGTAAGAGTTGCAAGGATTCAGTAAAAGGAGCTCAGTTAATAATTGTGCAACCCTGACATGGGTTCTTACTGACAAATGACACTGCTAAGGTGAAATTAAAGGTAGGTAAGTGAATTTCACCTTGCAATAGCAAGGAAAAGGAATTATTTTCAGTTTTGCTTCGTAGAAACATAAATTCGAAGCCTTTGTTTCAGAAAGGTAATTTTTCTTGAATTAAAAATTTCATGCAATTTTCACCTTAAAAATTTGATCTTCCTTGTCCCATACTTCCTTTGGAATAGATGTAATATGTAATTTTTAGAGAAAACAGAAAACTCACATCTCAAAGCATTTAAAAATATTTTAGAGATGGATCCACACTTTGTGTGCTTAATCAGAATATTTATTAGACAAGGAGAATAACTTTATTCAGAATAACTTTATTTACATGCAGTTTTCTTTAACCATGTTGTCTCTCAGGGAAAACGTGTAAAAATATGAAGGTCTGTTCATGACTAATATTAAAAGTCAGTTTTAATAGGAGTGTATCTGAATACACACTCAGTGGAGCCTGTTCAGATAATAATGTTACAGAAAACTTTAGGGAAAACCCCAAGCTGACTGTCTCTGACCTGCATGTGAGATCATCCAAAGATGTTTCTTTGGAGAAATCTGTTTTTGGGGCAAATGAAACTGAAATGTGTGGATTGGCCACAAGCATTTCTTGAGCAGGAGAGTCCAGGGATATTGTCTATTTAAAGATGCTACATGAAGGGGGCTGAGAGTTCAGAGACATTTTAAGGTTCTGGGCAGGAGGAACGGGAATGTTTTGTGCTGGAACATTTGGCTAGGGCTTGTAATTGGGAATTTGGCAACACCGTGTTACACCTATGCGAGCAAACCACAATCTAGGAGCTGGAGTGAATCAGTTCTCACATGAAGTAGGAACTAATTTTAGCTTCCAACAAAATGGGCCTTTTTCTAACCTTAAAGGTATATAAAACTGTTTTTGGGGTTTTTTGGTGGTTTTTTGTTTTGTTTTTTCTTTTTTTTCAGTGGTCTGTTATTTCTGTTTCTAAAAAAACCAGGCAGAAATCTAAATGCTACTGTAGCATCAGAAAGGAAAAATTTTGGACATACTTCTAAGGCGTAGACACAGAGATAAAGAGCACAGTGGAAAGCTTACAAAGAAGGTCACTCCTGAGATTCAGTCCAGTTCTTCATTCTCAGGGTGATTACGTACTTTGGACAAGGTTAACATAAACATCCACTCACTGGAGCTGTTATTCAAACCGAAACTCTGAACGTTCCTGTTTTTTTCATCAGCAGATCTGTTCTTCTTGAAGTTTCCAACCCCATTAATTACAGCCAGACATGTTTTTTGCATAGCACTTGATATAATGAGATATAATCCCCATCTGGGCACTTGCAAAGAGTAATTGCACCATTTGCAAGATACTGCAAGATTTATAGTAGCATCTCCTAATATCTTGCAACACGAATAACTCAATCTTACTGTGAGAGGTAAATTGGCACAATCACACAATACAGCAAAGTTTTGCAAAATATCATATGTTATCTCACATGAAAACTATAAAATTATTGCCTGTCACATCTGTATGTTTATTACTGATTATTCTGCAAGGCTGTATTTCAAATCTATTGCTTGTGAACATGAACAAATCCAGACTTAACAGAGTACAGTTAGGAATGAAATATTGTGTTTGTTGAGGTATCAGCATAGAGACCTCAGCAATTTTTTAAATGGGGAAATTGAATTATAGGTGCCAAGGGCTGAGAAGCCAGAAGTAAATGTAGTAATATAACCTGCATCTTAAGAGGAAAACTGGTCTCGCTGAAGATAATGATGCCTCAGAATCTGAAAACTATGCACCCTTCAGCAAATATGAGAAGAGTTTTCCAGTCCATTCTCATTTATGTCTTTGCCAGATGCTGAGGCTTCATGTAGCTTCCAGGAATCCAATATGTCCATAAATGTCTTTCAGTTGGTTACAGAGGACTGCTACCGTCTGTGTCCAATGCGAGAACCATGTTAATTGACCCTTCCGCCCTATGAGGTACCTGGTGAGCCCAGGAAAACAATGCAAGTGTGTCTGGCTACAGCACCAACACCACTGGGGTCAGCCAGCAGCCCATAGCAAGGTTATATATATATATACATTATATATAGATATAAAATATACACACGGCTCTGGTTTACAGGGACAAGAGAACCTGTCTGGTTATCCATAATACTCCACAGCCAGGAAATTCACATCTAGCCCATGCAGAAGAGGGCTGTATTACTTTATCTTCCACAAGCCTTGATATCTGTTGTTTTTTACTCCATCTTCATGTTCAGTAATTGGGCCCAGTCTCATATCTTCGTTTAAGAATGCTTTTGTCCTATTTTCTTCACAAAATTTAGTGCAAGAAGGAAAGGTTGGTCTCATTGCACATCTCATCCCCTCCCATGTGTGGGCCACAGCTCTTCCAGCACCTCTTGCCTCCCAGCTGGATGCATTAAGGATGCAGCCTGCACACTGCAGACGTGGTTTTAGGAGGATCTGCTGTCCTTTCCCCACCACTTCCTCCCAGAGATGCCACTCTACTTGAGAAGGATGTTGAAGCTATCACAGCTTGCTTATTAGGTAAAAGAAGTCATCTGGCAGAATGACAAAACTCATGCACTCAGTGATATAACTGTAAATAACCACACTTAAAATGAAATCTAAAACTGTACCTTGAAACAAGTATGCCAGCTTCCAGGAGAAGATGGAATTTTTTTCATGGCAGACTTATCACTGGTTTCCTAAATGAACCAAGATAAACAGAATAAACCCTTTCATGTGGCTGCTGTGATTAAAGCAAGGTCCTCAAGTTGGCAGCCTATCATGGGTGGGTTCAAAGTGAAAATGGGAGCTGGCTTTTTTCTTTCTTTCAGAGGATCCCGCTGGTGTTTGTACATAGTCCATCTTGGTGACTGGCATAGGCTGGAATACATGCCTCTGTGGGCTTGGAAATCTCATGGCAGTAATCAGGAGCGCTCTGGTCCTTATGGCAGGCATCAAATGGGCTACTGCCAGGTCTTTGAACTACAAAAATAAATAGAGAATAGAACTGCATTGTTTTGGCGAGGCCCGGTCGTCTGTCTTGGAGCATGCTCTGGTGAGAGTGTTTAACTTGGATTGTGTCCATCACATGTGGTAGCTGCAAGAGGGGAAGAATAGAACAATGTTAGACGGTACATTTAATGGTGTGCTGGCTTAGAGGTCCTCAGGAAACTGTTACTCCCATTTTCTCTCCTAGGTCTCAGAGCTCTTCCCTCTCTGCTGAGCTTCTGTGTAAGTGGATGGCTAGTGAAGCCACATTGCAACTTTTATGTATGGCTATTCCATTTCTTCATAAAAGTTTGGACATTTTATTTTTTTGTGTGTGTGTATTAGTTATTTGATATATAGACGTGAGAAGAATACTTAAGAAAGGATGAATTCCCTGGTACAAACCATTAATTTTGCCCCACTTTGGGAACATAAAGCAGGCATGAACTCAGTTCCTGACTATTCCAAGTTATCAGAATGGCACAAATCACTGAAAAAGCTGCTTTGCATTCTGAATCCTTGGAAAGTAATTCAAAATAACTGTGTTCAAATTAGAGGTACATTTCCCGCATTTTTTTAAATGATCAGGTCATGTTCTGAAATGGAAAGATTTGTGTGAAAATTGAGTTCTCAAGCAAGCCCTTGACCATATTAAAACTATTTTATTTAGCTTTGAAGCAATGAAATTTCATTTGTCGTGCAATTTAAATTTGTCGTGAAAATTCCTTTGTTGAGAACTTGCTGGCTCTGCTACTGCCCAGAAGCAGTGTAGGAAATACACCGTGTAGGACATGAAAGCTCTTCCCTTTGCCCAGGCTGCAGAGGTGGCCAAGCCAGGGGCCAGCCATGGAATAAAGGCTGAGGCAGTGGCTGCTGCTCCCAGGGTCTTCCCCAGCTTCCTCCCAAGGCAGGGCACAGCAGCGTGCACATCCTTTCAGGCTGTTAATTGCAATATAAAAAGGAGGATGCTGTAGGCTTTGTTGAAATAAATTGGGGCGGAGAGGGTTAGCTCATGATGTTGCTTGCTTGGCATAGTGTCTGACTCCTCTGAACAATAAGTGATCCATACTTTGGTGAAAAACCATTTAATCAACTTAGCAAAATGGAGGTGAATGCCAGAGATTGGGCCATTTAGTTATTTGTGTGAGAGAGCTTTAAGCAGAAGTTGTAACTCTGTCTTTACTCAGCTCCATGGCGTTAGAAAGAGCTTCTGACAGAGCTGATGCTATTTCCCATTTGCAATAACAGTTCACTGGGCTGGATTTTTGCATTTAGCATTAAAAAAAATCACGTTGATCACATCTGATTAAAGCTACATTTACATAAATACTCATTGAAATGGAAGAAGTAACTCACCCTTGTTTATGGTCCAGATGCTTATTATACTGCTGTGCTCTGTTTCTCTGCTATGGTTTACTTCTAAGGTACAATGGCAAGAGAAGTACATGGGAAAATACATTTAAAAAGCTATGTTTTTGTGATTTCACTCCTAACTGAAACCAGGAAATACTAAAAATATCCTGTGTATGAGGTGGTGTTGGAAAGCCTGATTCCTAGAAGAAATCACTGCAGATGTATGTGGCTGTATAGAGTAACATTTGGGATTTCATCTTCAATTACTCACCCTTTATACATAAATCAGAGTTACATGTATATAGTGAAACTCCATGGGCTGGGAGGCAGAATGCTCATCCTCTGAACTTCTGTTGCTTTTTCTCCTTGTTTTCTTTGTGTGTAACAGTTACAAAAGCCATCTCCCTGTCTGAGTACATGAGGTGAAGGAGCAGAATACTTGACATGAGCCTTCAGGCTCATAAACAGATCTTGAATGACAAAACCTTAAATCCTTCCTTAAGGAGGTAGATTTATGTGACTGGTATGATGCATAGCCCTGTTTCTAGCAGTCTTCTATGATATTTAAATGATAAAAAGCAGTCTGTTGGTATGAAGCTGGGGCCTTGCTGATGAAATGCTCTGGCACATTTCCTTCTTTTCCTTCTCAAACTCCCTCAGATAAGTTGGTTTCTTCTAAAATGCAGAACATGATTTCTGAATTGAAATTTTTTTACCTCCTTCTAAAGTTTATAGTGTGCGGATGCAATATCCATCTCCATTGTTTTGATTTGCAAACTATCTTCTCTTAAAAACACTTTATCCTCAAAACCTGGTGCTTCTTGATAGTATTCGTACCCAAAGAGTCTTTTTATGTATCTGAGTGTTTTGTTTTGACTTGTAGCTATTTCAGTAAACAAGATAATTTTTTTTAACCACCTGTATATTCCTTTTTCTGGTGATTCCACTGTCTCAGCTAGTCCAGAGATTTCCTCAGATCTTTGAGTTTCCAAGTAACCACTTGGTTAATTAATATTACTCAGCTTCACAGAAGGAGTAGTTCTAGAGTAATCACTTTGCCTAGCTGGAGGAAAATCGTGTGGCACAAGATTTACCTTAGCTTGCAAGAGCACAATGTCACTGTGTAGCATCTTTGGCAAATACAAATAAAGTGCATATGTTTAAAAATCTTTATTACATGTAAGAAAGGTTGAGGTGCCATGATTTCATTTTAAACAGTAGGCTACTGTGTGTTATCACAAGATGATCTGAGTTGCTTAATATTTCATGTTTAATTCCCCTCAATGCAAAGGATTGTAGTGAAGCAAGAGACTGGACTGGAATTATAGTATCCACCCTGTTCTTACTTCAGATAAAAAGCACCTTTAGAGCAAAATTGAACAGAAAACGTAATAAAAATCTTCAAGAACTTACCTATTTTTTCATAAAATCTCAAATATAGACATAAATGTTTGCAACAAACCACAAATCCACCCCTCATAGACTCTGCCTATATTTTCCTAGGAGCCCATGTACTATATTATTAAATAACCCAAAATATACTTTTTGGAAGTCATAGGAGGCTTGTTAGTTCAAAGGCCACTACAGAGCCAACATGCACACTTTGTTGTTTCATGTTTTTCAGTCTTAGGAAATGAAAATTAATAACTGAGAATAAATTAAGTTACTAATAAATCTTCAAAGCATCTCCACTCTTCTGATTTTAATTATGTAATTGATAATTGTGCAGATCAAAGATTCCCCTGTTACTGATCTAGTTTCTGTAAACTAGTGCTAGGATGAGATATGTTTTTGTGTATAGAAAAAGTAAAGATTTGTTTAAAAATGGATGCAAAAAATTTACATTACATTTTTAACCTATTTCCTAAATCCCGTTATTGACAGTGGAGTGCAAATATTTGTAATTACACATAATTTATTCTGCCAGCTACCTGATGATGTTTTAATTCTTGAAGAGAGTGATTTGTCATTTTTCCAACTCTGTAATTAGACAATTTGCGTGAGAAATTAGATTCCATTTCCTCTATTTGGGGTTAAGAAGTGCCCTTTACGTAAGGCACACCTGTGAAACTTTACCACGCTGCTAAAACTCAGAGCTAACTGAAAAAGCAAGAGATATAGGTAGTGAGGTTGAAAGAATTGTTTGCTCGTGTTAGGAAGATCAAAGAAAAGAGACATTTAAAAGTCCTGTTTGGCTTCAGACTTGCAGATGCAGAGACTGAGAGGGTTGTGTCACATACAAACCCTTCTCAACTGCACATGCAAGCCATAAACCATGTTGCTGTTTGAACATTTAACTTAATATGCTGTAAAAGGGAACACTTAGACATGCCAGAGAAGTCCAGTATCTTAGGCCTTGCTTCTCTTGGTTTTCATTGCTGTTTAAAGAATTTAGTGGTTCTAGATGGCCCTCTCTCCAAATTATAGAACTTAGGCATTGCCATGCATAGCTCTCACTGGTTTTGGGGTGCTTTGAGATTGATGTGGGGGTCTGGGAGATCCCATTTAAAGAGTGCCCGTCATAGTGTAATGCCTTGCAACCAAAAAAACATTGTTTGGAAACTGGGAGCAGAAATTATGTAACACTGGGCATATAAACCCCTGAAGATCTGTTTACTTAGGATGGTTAATGGTGTATCTAAAGGCAGGGGAATGAAAATTGAAGAGATAGGAAGGAGAATGATGTGAATTGCTCGAGCACAAACCAGACTTGGAACGTGAAAGAGTGAAACGCTGTGCCAAAGTAATTAGATGATATAAGCATAAGGCAGGAAAGTCAGCCAGCACTTATCTTCATTTATAAATAACGCTTCTGGACACTTCTTCCCATCCCTTTTGGAGATGAATATTCTGCTGTAAACCAGACCTGCTCTAAACATCGGAGTCTCACTTAGCCTGGATTAACCTGGTGGTTCTCAGCAGGATGTGACGAGGTCAGAGCAGCACATTATGTCTCCCTGTTTTGGATACAATCAGGTGTCAGTGCTCCGGGGTTGCACTTTTTGATAAAGCTTGAACAGAGAACAATAGGAAGACATGAATCCCGGTTAGTCCCCTCTCATGAAGGAAACTAATCCTGCTGAAGTGAACACAAAATCTGTTTTTACTCAACTGCAGCAGGAGAGACCCTCCAAAAATGAAACAGGAATTTGAACAAATACCCCTCATCAACTCTGAAATTTTCAAAGCTAACGTGGGGTCTGGATGCCTTAAAGCCCAGTAATGGGAAGGGGTTATCTGTGGTCCTTATGAGGCTTTGGAAATGTCTCCTGCAGTGTTTAACTTGACAGAAATCACTTGTGTCTGATGCAACATTTCAGCATGGCTCAATAGTTCACTTTGCAGACAAAGTAGCCTTTTTTTTCCCTAAAGAATTATTACCACAGACATGATTCTTTATTTTGCAGACAAAATAGATTGGGTTTTTTTTTCCCAAAGTATTAATACAACAGACATGGTCTCGTTCAGAGATTCTCACATTATGTTGAGATGACTGCTTGCTGGGACTCAGCCTGCTAACCTGTGGAGAAATTGTCTGGAGCAGCAGGATTTTCTAGAATTCCCTTTTGATTTCAATGACACAGACTGTTGAAGTGACTCTACCTGTTCTTTATCAGCTATCCCAGCTGACATCTTCCCCTTGCACTTACCTTCGACTGGCACTTCCGTGGCAGACATAATCTTCTGTTTGAAGTGTTATTTAATGTTATATGCCTTTCATTTACTTTAATTCATTTAATACGCCTTTATATCGCTTTAAAACTGGCAATGGGAAGGAATCCCACGATCTAGAAAAATTTCTTTCTAATGGAATGTAGCTATGGAAGTGTGAAGCCTCCTCAGCTTTTGTTTAATAAGGAAATTAATGGCTAAATCAGAAAAAATATAGTCTTTCAATTTGACACCCATTTTGTAGGCATAAAAGTGAGCACATAATCTTATTTTATTTGACCTGTAATAATATTTCTAGCTTTCCTCAGAGCTATAAAGAGACATTCAAAAAGCAATGTTCTTAAAGTTTTCCACTGTCACCAAGTCATATATATATACGCTTAATGTTCCTTATTATGTTAGGAAATAAACTTCTCTGTCTAGGTATTTTGGTTTATATTTTATTTCAATCTAGGAAGATTTTTTTATTCAGAATATGCACAAAGTACTGTAGCAGGGCATTTAATTTCTCATAATGAAATAAGAAATTCACAGAAATTTATTGCAACTTGTATCTTGTTTGTGATCTTCAAATTCACTCCATATCTTGTGAAGTGTTCAAAATTCAAACAGGGCATTTTTCCCAATGAACTGAATTTCACAGAAAATGCAAGCTAATAAGATGACTGGTAATATATTCCTGCCTAAATGCTTGTTTACTGAAAGAAATAGTTTTAAACCACTAAAGAAATTATCCCAATAATTAATTCTGCTAGCTAGAGAAGAATTTTCCTCTCAATTAAGAAGGGGAATGAGAAAGAGGTAGAATCCTAATAGTAGGCTACTTTTCAAATAAATGGAAGACTTTTTTTGGTACCAGCCCTTTGGCCTGTTTAATTCCATCTGATTTTAACCAGAAGATTCTGCTGGGATGTAACAGCTTGAAGCTCACAAATTGGAAAGATGCAGGAGTTTTTAAAAGGCCTTGAAATACAAGTTGTCTGAATCACTGTAAGAAGGTTCTTGGAATGGCTTGTGCTCCAATGCAGATGCCTAATCTGAGGTGGGAAGAAGGAGTGATAAAATCTGTGCGAACCTTTTTTAATATTATATAGAAATGCAGTCCTCAAATGATTTATTGTCATGGGATTACCAGTGTGTTATCCTGCAGATGCATCAAAAGAGTTGAAACAATCACTGAGCTGTATATGACAAAATATCAGCTCCTTGCAACAGTCCTGGTCAAACTTCACTTCCTTCATTCAACAATTAAAGACTATTCTGAGAATCTGACAGAATTTTAATTTAAACTAATATTGATCTTTAAACCATGATGAACTCTGCTCATAACCAAGATCAAGCTGAGAATCTCAGCAGCATTTCATTAAGAATGGCCTAATGCAAAGTGTTGTGTTTTTAGAATGGCTATGACAAAACCATATTATATGCCTAAATACTTGGCTTGATTTCAGGAGTGGAAAGAAGCCAATAGTGTTTCATGATAATAGCATTTATTTGACTTTGTAGGCAGAATCTACTAAAAGTCTTAGTTGCAAATATTCTCCTTTTTATTTTCTGGAGAAGACAACCTAGAAGTTGTTGTTGTTTTCATTTTGACCTGTAGATGTTACTTTAATTGACATAATTTCAAGTGTTATTTAAAAGGAAGAGTAATTTCTATGGTAAAGAAATTGGATTTTTCTGTATTTCATTTTAAAGGAAACATACAACTTGAACTGTGTACCTCAGGCTTTTTTTCCTTACTTTTCTTCTCTACCAGTGTTCTTTTTGATTGCTTGGATACCATATGGTATTATAGCCCTTTCATCTTTTATATGACTATCACCTGCAGACAGTTGCATCTGAGCTCCTGATCCCTGACCACAGCTTCTCCTAAACCTCTGTGAAGCATCAAAAAAAATTTAACAAAAGGCCAGAGAAATGAATGATTTTTATTTGTTGTTCTTAAAGGATCTTAGCTGGCTGTCCAGGTTATCACCGCGCTCAGAAATGAAAAATGTATTTATTGAGGTTTTGTCTAGCCTCTTGGGCTTGTGCTCCTTACACAGTAATAAATGTCCCCTGGATCAGACCACCATGGTAGGCTTTCAGTTGGATATCATTGATTCCAGCAACTCTCAGGTTCGATAATCTTGGTTTAGCTGCAGTCATTTTCTTTATTTTGTTATATCCAGCAGCATGTACTGTACCATGGTGCTCTGCAAGCTGAACTCGATGTGAACTCGGGGGTGATATCCTGCTTCTTCGTGGTGGAATTCTATTTGAAATAGTGAAATTCTAGTAAATGTGAGCCATGAGCTGTGCTGGGACTTCCACAATAATGTTCAGTAATTCTCCTGTGATCTTCAGTCATTAGTGAAAGAGGGTGCAAGGCCTCTCAATGGAACAAGTTGTTATGACTATAACATTGACCATTTTTGGTTGACCACCTGATGCCTTTGTGCCACCGAGCAAGTTTGGGTTGAAGTGGTATCTTAACAATGCTTGTTTTACCAAAAATATCTAAGAACAGTGTAGCAACTATGGTGTTTAATTGTCTCATGCCAGTTGGATCCAGTTCCAAGCTCAGAACTCAGTTCAGCAATGTCTCAGTGTGATTAGAATTGTCTCTCACCTCCCTGGGGCAGTTCCCTGACATCCCTGCTCTGCTGGCTGAGTGGTCAGAGGATCAAAGCCCATACAACTGCAACTTTTGTAAATCTGGGATAGGGACCAGGATATATGGGTCCATCTTTTTTTTCCAGGAGAGAAGTTTTGAATTGTAATGACTGACAAATATTGGCAATTTGGGATGACTGATGAAAGCATTAGTTAGACCTGCCTATCCTGCTCATGAATTAGACCTGTTTGAGCTGGTATTCTATTTCAGTCATAAGGTACAGTATGTAACTTCATCCAGTGTGTTTTGCCTCCAAAAATTTGTCCTAAAATGCACTACAAACTGCAACAATTTTGGAATCTGCATGACTGGCAGCTTAGACCAATGTGATAGGGTCAGGAATGAATTCTTGTTAGTTGGGTCCCCACCTGGATTCTTGGTCCTACTATTGCCGGTTTGCATCCTCAGCACCTAACGCTACCTTTAGAATTATCATTTTTAGTGATAAATATAAGTGTAATCCCAGAGATGGTTGCACTGAACGGAAAATTTTATGTTAATGAAAAATACACTTCTAAAACACTTTCCCATTGTGTTTAATGTTGAAAAGTTCAGCACTGGGGAAAAATGAAAATAGATGTATTATTCTTACCCTAATCCTTCCATATATTGCAAGGAATCTGTTGCTTTTTCCACTTGCTCTTGGACTATATTTATAAAACTATCATAGCAAGGTACCACAATAAAACACTCTCCACCTGACAACAAAATCTCAGTATTATTGGAGATTTTTTCTGATATGTTGAACTTTGACAAGACTATAACTGAATAATACTGGTGACATTTCATTCTTCATTTACTAAAAGAAACAGAAGAGAAAGGGGGCCAAGTAATTATTTTATCTTGTGTATTGAAACAATACATATTTTTATATGAGAAGCTCTCTTGTGTGACTTTCTGCTTTGTATTATTAGAAGCATTGAATCATTTCCCTGGCTTTTCCTCTGCAAAGCATTCTAGTTTTCTTGTTTAGACCATTCTCAGAACAGTCTCTCGGACTGGAGATTCTTCTTGGCTGGTATTAGTCCAGTTTTAATGCTGTGTGTCAAGGCAAGTGTCCTGGCTTGTATGATATAAACCCTTGAGCATGTCCTTGGCAAAGCAGGTATTTCAAGAAACCAAAACCCTTTCACGTTGCAAAGTTCTGTTTAGTTAATGACAGTCCTCTCTTTGCTTCCTCTTCTGAACCTTCACCAGACTCCAAACATAAATAAAGCTCTTAACTGAAGTTTATAGTGTGGTAGTGGCCAAAGATAAGAGAGGCAGCTTTGAGTCCATCCCGTGTGTGCCTGGTTATCTGAATCCAATGTGGAATGCACGCCGAAATGGAAGAGACTTCACAAAACTTATGTTACTCATCCCACTGAAGGGTGGGAAAAAATCTCTGAGGTTTTTCTTCATCTGATTTAATGGGGTAGCATCATGATTATTTATTTGGTATTTCTAATACTGTGCTTTTCCCTTAGAAATGCATGCCTAGACATTTCCACTGGTGTTTTCTTTTTCAAATCACCCCTAACCCAGTGGATAAAAACCTGCTCCCTACTGAAGTTACTATCATAACTTTAAGTAGTTTGAATCCAAATATTATGGGGAAAAACCTTTTTCCAACCTAAAATTTGATTTTGTAAAATGGCTGAAGTCTTCATTTTAATGTCCGGAATAAACAGTCTTCACATACTTCAGGCCACAGTAATTCTTCCAGAAAACAAAAGTAAATGTACAACAGGACATGTTATACTGTAATTGTTTACAATCATTAAAGAAAATAAAATCAAAATTGAACTTCACCATTTGAAGGAGGCTCACTGAACTAAAGCTAATGCTGGAAAGTAATCACATAGACAGGACAGCATTAATGTGTCTGTGTAGGCAATACTGTACATCTATCTGTCTGGATATATGATCACGAACTGGAGATTGTTTATTGTCAGAGGCTGAGTGGCTAATAAATGCTGGCAATGGCTTGGATTCACTGGAATGCTGCACAGCTGCAGCATTAGTCAGACTTTCCCTTTTCTGAATTCTGTAATCCCTTCAATATTGCATTAAATATGTTTTCAATATTTATCTGGATAAGAATGTGCTGAATATTGCAACTGTTTAATTCTGATGTTTGTCACGTAGAACATCTATGTAAGGCAGAAGGTAACAACCTTTTTATTGCTAAAACCTAATGCAGCTGCTTCTTGTGTCATTTGCTCACTCAGAGCCTTGTGCTTGGGGTATTTATGGTGCTTGGTAAACCTTTGCAATCCCTTGGAGGTGGAGGCATGTCAGAATTCCTTAAGCCAAATTCAGACCTTAGTGCTTGGCTGAACTCACTGAACTGACCTGTCACCCTACACAAGAATCAAGAGTTCCTATAGATTTCAGTGTCAGTAGAATTTAGCAGATGGATTTTGGATTTGTTGTAGTTTATAGACAAAATACTTGATGAGCCAGGAGTCTGAATGGTTTATTAATATGTCACTATTATTTTATTAGTTTTCCTAAATGATTAGCCAGTCTATTGTTAGCTGATCTATTGTCTTTCTTCCAACGTTTTCTTGAAACAGTTTTTATCTATGAACCAGATTATTTGGATAACGGTGATTGCAAATAATGATGTGGGAGCGGGGAAATATGCTCCCCTTATGTTGTGGGTTCAGAATTAAGATAGGGAATCCAAACATTCAAGTTAACCACATGGCCTAATGCAGTCCTGGCGGTGCTGAAGCTCACTGTGTCCATGTGCTTCCACCAGCAATTGCTTTCCCAGCTGCTGTTGGGAAAAAAAATAAAAAAGGGAAGCTCACCATGTGGAATGGTTTGCAGGTACCAAAGATAACCCATTGCTGATTGGGATGTTTGCTTTAGACATTAGCCTGACCTGGAAGCAAGTGGGCTGAAGGCATTCGGCGTGGAGAAGGTCATTAAAAAATCATATTCATATTCAAACTAATTTTTGTACTTTTTTCACCCAGCTGTGTTGGTAACAGCTTGGTCAGACTTGAGCAGAAAGCCCATGGAGGCCATCAGCTGTAGGTGAGTGGTTCAGGCAGGCTGGCAGCAGCAGAGTCGTGCACGGTGAGTTCCCGGTGCCTGTCTGGCCACTCCCGGCCTTCACCTGGCACGTAGAGCCAACGTTGGGCACTTCTTGGCAGGCACAGTGGCACCACCGAGGGAGGGGGTCATGGAGACCAAACCATCCATTCATCCCAAGGTGCTCCCTTAAGGAAAAGGTGGGAGTGTGTCGGGGAAGCTTGAAAGAAAGTTGCTTCTGTTCTGTGGAAACGTGGGAAGCTTCAGGAAAAAGAACTGCTACCACTTGGGACAGAGAAAAAGCCCATGTTTGACTGAATCATTCTAAGCAGACATTGAAAATGAGTCCTAGTATGTTGAAATTCCTGCATAATAATCTGCAACATAAACTTGCATTACTTTGTTGCATTATCTCTTGATGATTAAGGTTTTTCATCTAGTCTCTTGACAGTGACTCATTGGCGAAACACTTTACGTGATTTAAATAACCAGAAAAATTGAATACTGGTTTCTTTGTTCAAGAAGAAACCCACAAAAAAGACAGAAAGGACATAAGCCTTGTTACCTGTGTTTGAATTTTGGCTTTCCAGAATTTTCAATTACAAAAAGCAGTTTTTCATTGCACACCTCTTTACAAAATATTGATATACAGTGTATCTTACCCACCCAGTCTTCAATCAGCATATCAATATCTGATCTTTTTAGACAAACCAGTCATTTTTTGTTTTAGTAATTCCTCAAAAACCAGTAAAGCCCATTCCATTGCAGGCACTGCAAATTCCCACAAAGGAGAAGACTGGTGGCTGTAGATCTGCTCTCAGTAGTAAAAATGCAGAGATATTTTATTCTATTCTTGCAGAATTGAAAATCACAGCACAGTCAATTAACACTTTTCTTGTCTGGCAGAAAGAATTGCATATCAATAGTTTGTTTGTTTTTTGTTGATGTTGTGGGTTTTTTGTTTGATTGTGTTTTTTGTTTGGTTGGTTTTTTTGGTGGTTTGGTTGTGTTTTTTTTTTTTTTTTTTTTTTGGTGATGTGGTTTGATTGTTTGGATTTTTTTTCAAGATTGGTGTAAAGAAGAACCAGAAGAAATCCAAGGAATGGAGACTGTTAGGTAAATGTCAGGCGAGCATGGCTACATGTGTTGTTAACTTACCCTCACCATAGCATGAGATGTGTCTGATCAACTGGAAATCTGAGAGATTTAATGAATGATTATGATAATGATAAAAGGAAGATAGATAGAATCTGGGGAATACAAATATTTCTCTCCACCCTTGGCAGGTCCCCTGTGCTGTTGTCACAGCTACAGCTTGGTGAGACAGTTCTGCATCACTGTCCCCTCTAGAAACGTCACAGACCCAAATCCACACGGACTCTTTTGCTGCCATGTCACATTTATTTAATTGGTTTTCGACTGTCACACCACAGCTGCTTTTGATATTGCCCAACCAACTTTTTCCTCACTCAGCAAACATGTTTCACATTATGTTTGCTCCAGATCAACAGGCATTCATTTTCTATCAGATGGAACTTTCAGCCCCTAGTCTCAAGTGCTGTAGGCTCCTTTCTCTCAGCTCTTGCTTTCTGGCTGCATAATATTTTTCCAATCAAACGTTGCTTCCGGCCTTTATTCAGAAGCTAAGTGCAAAGCACTGTGAGATATGTGAAATGAAGTTTAGATTATTACTGAGCATCATAGCTTTCCTTAAGGCATCTCTTCCCTTCCCCATACGAATTTACGTGTTAATATTAATCATTATCGTTTGTTTACGGTCAAGGAGGCACTGACCTCCACTGGGATTTGCAGCCCTTGTCTCAAACAGCCCGTTTTGTTTGGCAGGATTTGCTGTTTTTCTATCTGTGCTGCTATTGCATGGCTCTGTCAGCACGTAGCAGGGGCTGGGAGGGGGCTCCCTCTATGCCAGGATGGTCCATGGGCCTGGGAAGGAGCAATATGCACTCTCTGCCTGCCCAGCCTGGCCATAAGGTGCCCTGTGGAGGCTCTGCTTAGGCAGGTACTCATGGTTTTACCTCAGCTGAGGAGCCCACCAATTGTTTAGTTATGGAGAAATGTTGTGCAAGAATAACACGGAGGAATTGTGTGTCACAGAAATGCTGTTATTCAGTGATAGGTATCTGCAATGTTTTTATTCAGTTTGAGGCCACTTTCACAGATACACAAAGCAGCTGGTCTGCACCTGGTTTGCATCTAAAAAACCCTTTGCTCATGAATAACTACACGACTAAAAAAAACATTGCAGGTCTAATCTGCTTACACTCATAAAACCTCAGCTTTGCTATAGGTGCCCTGGAGTAAGTGCTGAAGCAATTTTGTCGAGTTTTAATGCAGAATAATTTTGTATTTACAGTATTAAAAACAGAGTATAAGGCCAAGAATGTGTATAGCCAGACATTGTTTGAGGGGTTTGAAAACATAATTTCATGTTTATTTTTCTGTCTGGAAGGTGGTTGATAATCCTGACAATCACCACACAGTCTGGCTGTTGGGTTTGCAATGGTAGCTGTTCTTATTGCCAATCTGGATCTTCATTAGCTAGGTTCAAGTAACAATTAAGAAAATAATAGCAGAAAGAAGGTTCCAGAAAAATTAAGCCATTCGGGTTAGATACCTCCTCACAGAGCTGTTTTTGTAGGGTCTTATTTTTGGGTTTGGGTGTCTTCTGCTTTTCCTGAAAGACAGAAGCAACAAGTTTACAGTCATCCTACTCAGTAATGTGGTCCTTCTACAATTCTATTTGCTGTGACAGAAGTGAGAAATTAAATGCCTTTTTATTGGAGTCCACCTGCTTTATTTAAAATACCGGTAGCAATTTTGTTCTTTTTGGTTTTTTGCACAATCCTCAAAAACATCTCTTCCATCCTGGGTATGAGAAGGAAATCTTGGACTTAAACAGAGGCCTTTAATAGGAAAACTACATTTTACTTGGGAGAATAACATCATGTGGCAAGGCTGTGGCAACAATAACACCTCTACTGCCAGAAAACACTTAACCTGGGTGGCTCAGATGGCCCCAAATATTTAAGAGCATTTTTCTTATACTGTAAATTCCCTGTGGTACATTATTTTCTACTGAGAGCTAATAACTACCCTGTCTGTAAAGAAACTGGTCTTAAGTTTATTAGCTTGCAAGACAGAGAAATAACAGACACATATCACTGACATTTAACAAAGATATCTTTCATGGGTTTCTGTATTTTTTCATATGCTCCACACGTTTCTCTTTAGTTAGAAAAACACATTTTGAACCACATTCTGAGTAACTTCTTACGAAGCAAAGCACGTTTTCCAAAGAGTCCTTAATGCTTCACCAAATACTGAGTCCCTTTTCAGAAAGTCCTGAGGGTTTTTGCAAAAGAAATAACATGTCAGCTTCCCCTGGGAAAGCTGTTTCACCCTTGCCACAGCAGCCATGCTCTTCCTTGGCAGCATGGGAGGACATCACCCTGCTCCTGCACCGAAGTGGAAACGGTTGAACAAACTACTTTTGTCTGAAAGTGACTTCTCCAGACAACATAAATCCCCATCCACACTTCTTTAAATGCATCCTCTTGTGATAACAGCAAGTTACACCTGAACTTGCCAAGGTCACAGTAAAGCGCAGGTACCATGGAAAAAATGGAGGAAAAAGCATGGCATGTTTGGCAAAAATATTTGTATTTTAAATTGGCCTCTACAATTTTTGGAATGTGTATTTCAGCGTGCAAAGAATTCAAGAAATTGCTCCTCCCCAGTGACTCAGCTTTTGGGTTGAGCCATGTGGAACTTCAAAAGCTGAAGCTGAATGTTGAGAAAGTCCTCCTTGAGGGCCTGGCACTCTGCCAAAGCCATGGCAAATATTTTGTTAGCTTGAATGAGAATGGGAACGAGCCTGGGATTATTCTTTTCCTAAAGTCCATGCACAAGTCCAAATACCAGTTGCCCTCGCTAGTAATAAGAAAAATTCAGAGAACAATAGTTCTATATCCTGGAATGTCAAGATTAAAAGCATGGACTGCAGTCCCAAGCTCTCAATAAGATGAAAAGCAGAGGGTTTAATTTTCTTTTTATGTGACCCAAACACACACGAGGCTGCCCAAAAGCCTGACTGGGTGGTACCTTAGAGGACAAGGAACTGGGATAAAAAAATCCAGAAATTATCCCAGCTTCACACTGAAGGGGAGCTTTGACATGTCAAAATGTTAACTTTATTTCTCTGAATGAGTGGCTGTTGCTAATTTGTAGAGGAATTATTTGGCTGCCATACTTGTGGGAAAAAGCGTGGAACATTGAGAAATGTTTGCAAAATGTGGATGGTACAACCTTGGGTTTTATTTGGAGAGTTTCCCAGGCATTGCAGAAATGAAAGCTTTTATATCTTGAATTTGAAAAGAGATGGCTTTTAATGAGCTATTTCAGAGTGCCACATCTAGAATTTAGCATTTAGGGTACTTAGAAAAATTTGCTTGTCCCTTACAATCTGCCACTAGACCAAAGTTTCCAAACAGCAAAAAAGATTTCCTAATATGTTTTGAATATTTATGTAAGAAATGCAAAGTAGGATTGCACATGGAATTAACCCACTGAAGGTGTTCCAGGCAGCCTTATAAGATATATCTGCCATTCCACATTCTTTAATTGCTGCCAGATAACACAGTAGATCCAGTATTTCCCTTGTTTTGGGTTATTTTATGACTACACCAATTTCAGTATGTCTTACATAACTTTAGAGTGCCTTGCTTCGTAGATTCTGTTTTACCTTAAAACCATCAAGGACTGTGGTGATGCAAACTATTGTAATGAATAAACACTGTTGCTATTTACAGTATTTTATCTCTGAATATGACCCTTAAATCAAGAATTACTGTCTGAGTGAACACAAGGACAAACATGTACATATTTATAAATTTCATTTAAGGGAATGTTGGAGGTTGAAAGCCTTTGCATTGTTTTTCCACAGAGAAAAATAGCAGCAACAAAACAGTGGTGCCTGCAAAACAGGGTGGAGATGTGTTCCCAGGTTCACGTGTGTCTTGTCCCCATCCACTTTGTAGCAGTTACTTCAACCAGTGGAGGTTTGAGGTTTTCTTTCTCTAGCACTGAAGACTCATTTCCATCCAGCTCCTGACTCTGTGGCAGGCAACGACAGGAGCAGAAAAAGGATATTTGGGTGTATAATGTAAAAAGCTTCTGCCCTCCTTTCTTCCCACTTTCTGAAGAATTTCTCTTTTTTGTGGTTTTTCATGGGCTTTCAACAATAATTTGGAAGGTCTATTGATTTAGAATTAAATGTAACTGGTACTTTTTCCAGAGTGCTTTGAGATTGTGGTGCCAAGTTTCTTCTGCTTTATGTAGTCACTAAATGAACACAGAAAATTGTGCGTCCTTGGGCCCACTCAGGCAGCAGTAAGATCAACACAGCTGGGAAGGAGAAGGTGTCAAAAACAACTTAAAAATCTGGGGAGTTGGTTCTCTAGTATTGAGAGCTGATCTGCCCTTCCATCTCTTTCTGAAGCATTTGTGGGGCTGGCTGGAGAAGATTTACAGACCGTGGAGGTAAATGTGGGGCTTCCAGTCAGCGCCGAGTCTGTCTGCACGTCCCGCTCGCGGGTGATTAATGCGTGCCCCGTTAACTGTGGGGGAGCAGCCCCGTACCTGTGGTTCACCAAACAGCTCTGCTTTGACCAGGGCACGTCCTAGGCCAATAAAAAAATAACTTAATGCTGCCACCAAGCACGGCGGCTTCCTGTAAAAGCTGGAGAATGCAGCTTGTAATCTGAAACTGTTGTGCAAATGCACAAGACGTGTGTTTGTTGGAGGGTTTTCCCATACTATCTGATCGGGAAGAAAAATTCATATTTCTGGATGTTTCCGTGTTTGTTTTAAAAATCATGTCATAGTCTTACAGTCGAAACTCTGAACTTAAAAAAAAAATACAATTCAGAATTCATGAATATATTTCTCCTTTCATTTTTTTTTTATTTGCTGCATTTATCCCTTTTCAAATGTAAATTATCTTTTATAAAATGCCACTTATGCTACATTTAGTGTATAAACATATGGAATATGGGCATGAGTTTCAAAATTCTGAAGTTTTAAATATTTATTCAGATGAGTCTCTTTAGCAGAACATATTTTTAATTAACTTTTTGAAATGCTAAAATATGGCACAATCTACCTGTTGAAGTTCAGCAATCTACTTCTAATCCTTTTTCACTCTCTGAAGAAATGAAAAGACATTTAAAAGACATTTAAACTGTTATTTAGATATATTTATGCCATTCCTGGCCTCTGAGATGGGCCAAAATTCATGCAGTGCTGAGTGAGTAATCTACATGGAAAAAACCATAGAAAAGGTCTCTACATTTGAGAAAGGCAGAAAAAAGACCTAAAAGTTTTAGCGTTTCTGTCTTTTGGTGTTATTGAGCAGTAAGAATTTACACATAAAACCTTCCTGTGAGGAATCTATTTTCAGCTTTTAGCAGGAGAAGGAAAAAATTATGTGGGCTACAGTAAAGTAATATATACTTTACAGTCTGTATTTAAAATATATTTGACTGATTCTAAGGAGCAGTCTGGGTTCCCTTAATTTTATCATTAGAGGAAAATAATTGTTTCCTAAAATTGGAAAAGCTTCGATATCCAAAGACTCCTGTCTTGACTCTACTTGCAGTAAAAAGATTTATAAAAATATGTGTCATAACAATTTTGTTTTCCCACAGAATTCTCACATAAATGACATTATCACTATACTTGGAACTGCAATTTGCACATTATATCAGCCTAAAACCATTTGGGACATTAATTTTCTGTCATTATTGTAGTCTGTAAATGGAATGACACCATGAATGGGAGAGTCTATAAATGACTACTAATTGTGTGACCAGACTGAGTCTAAAGGGATGGGTTGTCATTTTACTTTAATTGATAACTTCACTTCTTACCCAACAGGACCAAATAATTCATGATGACAGCAACAGTTAATAATTGGGAAATACACATTTTAAATGATACTTCCAGGGTTTATAAATGTGATACAAATTTACAGTGTGATAAATTATTTCTAGGGGAAATGATTTCTTTAAGTTTTTGTTCTATTTTTATTTCACAGATTTCAGGAACAGCAAAAATAAGTGCATTATTGGACAAATGTTGCTGACCATGGGATAAATAACTTATGAATAAACTCTTTAGTCTGTAGTTAAATTGGATTGGGTTTGAATTTAATGATACTTATAATGGAATATTAATATATATTTAAACTAAAAATGGAATAAACACATCATAACCTGTACTTAAGCTGAAAAGTCATCTATAAATGTTACTCAGTACAGTTCAGTTTGTAACTGATGTAAAAGTCAAGTTGTTAATTTGAAAAGAAGAAAAAAAATTGCACATTTTTGGGTTTAATATGGTTTCAGGAATTGCAGGCTTCCTTATGATTTGTTTTCATCTGATAAAAAACTGAAAGTATGAAATAGGATAAAACTTTTCCATATAAAATACTTCATTTAGAGATCTTGTGCAGTCTGTACCAAGATGAACTAATAACTGAGTTTTTTCTGATGATCAGGAAGATGCAATATTTGAAAGGTTTAACAGGAAAACAGGAGATGAGCAAAAAAAAACCTGAGACCCCTCAACTTCTACGTTCCTTGTCTCCTGCTTCACCAGATCTGTCTGTTCTCATTTAGGTGGGCTTCATCCCAGGGAAAAAAGCCTGAAAAAAAACTCACCAAGGATTTTAAGACTAAGATGCTAATGGGTGCTATCATCAGATGTACATGCAGGCAACACAAACTAACCAAGATAAGAGCAATAGCTTTCAAAAACTGATAGGAATTTTTATTCTAGTAATAAAGCCACTTATTTTTAGGAACCATTTAAAACAGATATTTACAGAATAAAGATATTACAAATTGCAATGAATTACTGGTAAAAGTTGTTTTTAATTTTCCTCAAGGAAAGGGTTTTCACAGTAAATAGATATAAATATGTGTATGCAAAGACATTTCAGAGGAATCGTAAACTGGATAAAGTCTGTACCAGAGAAATTAGACTCTTCTTCCTGTCTAGGAATAATAGAGCAAATCCCTTGAGGCTTTGTTTGAACAAATTAATCTCTTGTAATGACTCTGAAAGTGAAATCTCATGAAGTATAGGAAAAACACCGTAGACACCACTGAGCTCTTTACTCCCTTCACTGTTAGTCCTTTCCTGATTTACTGCTGGACTAAACTCATTAACTACTGGCTCTGTAATAGTCCCCAGATCAAATTTTACAACTTCCACTTCAACTTCTGTTCTTCAGCTCAGCGTTTGACCCACTGTCCTTGTTAAACCCTTACAGGAGTGCTGCCTTAATTTCAGGGGGAATACTGGGGCTTTTGATCTGGGGGAGATGGGGTGAGTTTTGCATCATTTTATGAGCCTTACATCATCTGCAAGTATTAAAGAAAAATCTTTGAAACAACAGATTCCTGGGAAAACAAGAGTAATACTCTTCTGTCAAAAACCTAATCTATACCCAGCATTGAAATATCCCAGTTTCTGACATTAGGCTTCTCTTAATAAAACACTGTAGCACCAGATTCCTTGGCAATCAGTCTTTCTTCCACAAGCCAGTTTCTTTCACACTTGCCTCCACCTACGCTGCCACACCAGTGCAAATTATCATGATGATATTCTGTAAATTACATCTCAGAATGGCATTTGTAGCTTAGGAAATGGAAACCTAATGGGAAAATATTTATGGCATATTTATATGAAAATGGTCTGCAAAAATAACTATAAGCAAAATCTTTGGATGTGGGTGATAGAATGATTTATGCTTAATTTAATTTTTTTTTTTTTTGGTAAATGGATACATTGATATTTCCAACTAACTAAAAATATGCTATTTTGAAAGTTTTGTGAAAGTTAGGAGCAGGTTTGCCTAACAAGTCCAGCTTTGGCACTAAAATGTAAAAATGCTTTGTTATTTTTATTTAAAACTTCATTGTTCGTATTGAATAACAGGACTTTGATAAAGGATTTGACTTGTAGAAAATGATTGTAACTTTTGCTACAGAAACTGTGAAACAATATTACTTTGACCTGAATTGTTGTTCAAGGCCTCATCCCTACCCCATTGTTAGGAAATAAAGACATGGTGTTTTATATCATTAAGTTGGCTACATAATAGAACTCCAAGGTAAAAACTTATATCTTAAAAATATCTTCACAGACTGTGACCAGAAGTTTCCTTTTTACTGATGGAAGCACTGTACAGAAAGGATGAACGTAAGGGGTGAGTAAAACACTGTTTTGTTCATTATTGCATGTCAGTATTAGCTGCTCATAGATAGATCTGAGGAATATAGTTGAAAAATTGCCAGAAAGACTGAGAGTAAAAAGCAAAAACTGTATTTGTAACCTGTGTGACTATCTGCATAAAGATAATTATTAACATTAAATAACATTAAACATTTCTATTTCCACGCAGTAACGGCACAGGCTGACTCCCAGCCCCCCTGCACATGTATAGGGATGCTTTGTATTAGAAAAACATTTCCTCCCCTTGGGAACAGCCAGGGTCTAATCACAGCTTCATCTCAGTATTTCAGGGTTTATGTCCTTTCAGTCCTAGTCCTAAGCATTTTGTGCAGCTGGTGCCCAGAGAACTGTTTGACTAGGGATTGTTGCTGCTTTATGGATTCTTTTCCCCCAACAAATGGATAAAACTTATTGCATGTAATTTACTAAATATTAAATAAGTATTAAATAAGCTGGTAATTTGCAATGATAGTTATACGATACTTAATGACATCTAAATCTCTTCTATGTAACGTGTTATAATTACTAAGAAAAAAATGAGAACATTTATATATAAATAAAAACGTTTTCACCAATCTCACCTTGACTATCCAGAAAGAACTTTGAAGCAGAGTTCAGTTTATTAACTTAAACATTTTTGAGGACTTTTGTCACAGGTTGGTCATAATAATCCTCAGCAATTTGTTTTTTTTGCTTGTCAACAATAGCAAGGCCTCTGGGGATCTATTATAGAAGTGAGGGTATTATAATGTATTTCAGTGCCTCTCTGTATCTGTTTGTGTCATTAGTCTTGTACTTTAGTTTGTGGCTCAACAGATTTAAACTTTTGAGAGCTCAAGTTAGGGTTCACACCAAAATACACTACTTGGCTGATTTAGACCTTTGGTTGCTTTGGTAGAGATACAAGTACAAGAAGAAGAGATCACCAAAAGAAGTGCACCAGCTGAAATATAGCCACCAGTTCTCTCAAAGTTCCTTCTTTTGGGAAGTAGGAAAAAGTTCTGAAAGAAGATCAAATTGTGGTGTTTTTAGGTCTGTCTGCTCACTGGCAGTAGCTTAGGCAGCACAGAGTCCTGTAATACTTTCCAAACATCATTTTGTATGTCATCCACCCCACTCTTTCTCAAATAGTTGGTGGGGAAGTGGGTTACACAGTCAATTTATATGATGGTCATTAAGAAACACATCTGTTAAATTATCATGTTTTCAAGGAACCAAAGCATGTCTGTCCAAAAACATATGCAGACTATTTCATACAAAACTTGACCAAGAAAATTATTCCTAAATTATGAATTCTAAAATGGAACAATGTACATTGTGTATGAAAGAAGATCTTGTCCAAGGTAGAAAATTTTTTGGAGCTAGATATAGATATAATTTACTCCAGTCCTATACTGTCTCTATACCTACCACATCTCTCCTACCTATCTTTTAGTGGAATACTTTTATTTTACATCCTAGACTTGGGTGGTTGTTTAACCACCCCTGCCCCCCATGATTCCTCAGGAAATTTACACTCCAAATGAAGCCACCATAGGACATGAAAATAACAAACAAATGGGAGGGTAGGAAATTAAGTACAGGAGGTAAAGTAAATAAAAATATAGAGCCAGAACTCCAGCTGCTGGAAATTAGCTTAGTCCTATTGAAGCCTATGCAATTACACTAACTGAGCAATTGCTTCATTATTTTTACTTATTTTACCCTTTGTTCCCTCCCTTCCTTTGAGCTTTGAGTCAACTGAGCTGAATTACCATCAGCTGAAGAGTGTGCATCTTGTTATGGGTCTGTGGGCAGAGGGAAGGGGCAGGGTGGGCAGCTTCTGAGGAAGCCTTTCAGAGAGAAGAGGCAGTGTGCACCAAGACTGTAGCTGTGCACACTCTCATGTTTGGTTTGTGTTTGTCTCCTTTTCACCTTTTTCCCCCTGCACAAATTCCCTGAGAGGGAAGACTTGTTAGTGTGGGTAAGAGGGTGCACAAGGGCACCACACCTTCAGGGAAGGCAAGCAAGCCATCAAATAAGTTATTAGCAGGGGTGGTGGGGTCATAGCCACATTCCATAAAAACACAAAATTAAATGTTTTTCCCTTCCCTGTGGGTTTTTCAACCCTGCCTGCAGTGAGCCTCAGAGCAGGATTCGAATGTGCCTCGCTGTGCAGGGCGGGGTGGAGCAGGTCTGAGCTGTGCAGGACATCACCAAGAGGAAAAGGGAGGTGAACCCAGAGGGGATGCATGGTGTTGAGTGGCAGCCGTGTAAATTATCACAATAGTGGGGAAATAATGATGGCTGCAAAGTTACAGTTTGTAATAAATGGAGTTTTTGACTGAGTTGGTTAGAATGGGTTTAAGGTAATGGTAAGGGGTTTTTTTTTCATAATGACTTTTCTAATTTTGACTTGGAAAGCAAAATTTATCCTTTTCATTAGAGCTCCATGAATAAATTGATGACTGTTTTGAAATTAATTTCCAGTACAAATGACATTTCTTATCCAGATTTTATTTCCTGTAGTTGTTACACAGTAAATCTCTCCTGAGTCAGACTTCGTCCATTGCTCATTCAGTGCTTAAATATATATAGGTTTGTAATCATTGCTCATAAATACATTAAAAGTACATTAATCTGTGAAGTTCTATGAAGCAAGAAGTGTTAACACTAAGTGGATTTGCAGTTCTAATTCATCTGCCTTTTGCATTAAGGTGCAGTCTTTAATTACATGTTCACACTTACTCCAGACAGTTTCCTACTTTGGTCTTTCTTTTCATTATTCACTGCAGAGTCCTTTCTGTCTTTAAGGCTGGAATCAAATGTGGAATTGTTCATTTACTTTTAGCCTCATTTAGGACATCCATCAACGTACCAGCAAAGTACCTGGAGAATATTAAGGCATTTATCTCCTCTTGACAGACAGGGCTGCTATTTCCATCTTACAGAGGGAGAACTTTAAGAGAGGAAGGAGAAGTGTTTAATGATATCAAGGTGGATTTAACCTGATTTAAAAATAAAAAAAAGAGAGGGAGAGAAGGAGCTTAGAGGGCAGAATATCTTAAATTCAGGACTGATCTTCATTTCCTGGGATGAAACAGCATCTATTTAGAGGTGTGTGGTTTTGAGTAGGAAAAAAGCAACTCAGACTGGACAAAACGCCATCATCTGCAAATGCAACAATCTCACTATACAACACTGTGAGGGATTTGGCTGTGAAGCATTTTTACAGAGATGTTAACCGACAGATCTGTCATGCTGCCCTTTCTAAAGCTCAGTCTCAAGGGATGTGGCTGCTGCTGAGGCTGGCTGTGAGACCGAGGAGCTCATTGCCCTCCTGCTGATGAGCACCAGAAATTGTGGACTTCCTGGCTGAGGTCACAGCCCCATGAGCTCAGGGCTTTTTTTCAGACCCAAATGAAATTTCACAGTAGAGGGGAAAGACACTTTTGTGACCTGCTGACTCTCTCTATGCCAAAAATTGAAAGGATTACTGCAAACGATGAAGGTGTTGAACTTGAAATGATTTAATATGACATAAAGTGTAGGACAACCCAGATATTAAGGAGTATTTTAACTACCAAAACACTTTTTCACCAAGTATGTCTTCAGCTGTTCGTAAAAGCCTTTACTTGATATTGGATGCCTAATTCAAAATGCATTTTGTTATCAGGACAAAACAAGGAAAATTAAGTATAATAAAGAATTCTAGGAAGTAAAGCAAGATAATATTCATCACTAGTTTTTCTATATGACCTATTTGTCTTTTTTGACTTCAGATATTTGATTAGGTAGGTAATAAGCAAATATTTATTTTAGACATCAAACATCTAAATTTGAATGGAAAGCTTGGATAAGCTGTTATAGTAAAAGGTGCTACTTGGTAAAATTTCTACTCATGTTGAAGTATAAATTGCAAATATCCCTCTTTAAACATATTGTCTCAAGGTTTTCTATCCCTAATGGTCCTGTGCTACTCAACCCACCATGTTTCTGTAAAGAGGTTGGTATTGAAAATCATGTCACTGGTAGAAGGTTCAGATTTTTCATTATTCATTCTCATTTTTTTAGTATTACAGGTGGAATTATAGTCAGATACTTTTATTGCCTCCATGAAAGTGGAGAGATTTTTAATAAATATTGTTTTCCTATGACGTATATCTCTTGCAGAGAAAACCACCAACTTGATTACATGTGTGATAATTTAATAGAATATACAACAAATAGTAGGTATCATGCGTGATGATTATCAACACAACCTGCCAGCAGCTGAGGAAAGAAAAGACTGCCTTAATTAATGAAATACGTAAACAAAACATTGAGCTTTATTTTACATATGGATCCCATTCACATTATTTTCCCATTCTGTTGAAAACCACGATTATATCTGATGTGTACTAATAAGAAAGAAATGCATATTCTAACTTTAAAGCAGGTGGAGACATGAGTTTTTCACATGTGTGGCAAAAAGTAGAGAGGAAAGCAGTGCAGTGGTAAAAATCATAGAATCACAAAATTGTTAAGGTTGGAAAAGACCTCTGAGATCATCGAGTCTGAGGCTTTGGTGAGGAATGGAGTGAGAGAAAGAGAAAAAAGATGAGGGAAAAAGGAGGGAGCTCAGGAAGGGAAAGATGTTATCAGATTGTATTGGGTGTACATGTCCCTTTACTTCAAAGCCCTTTTTGAGGCTGGCAGTGGTTTTTCATGGGCTGCCATCAGTGACAGTCTCTCTCCTCTGCAGAGGATTTCCTTTTCGTGTGACAAAACAGCCGGTGGGAAAGTGTTACAGGAGAGGCAGGTGGCAGCTACAGCACTGGGGCTCATGGTGGCTCTGCCCCCGTGCCCCGGGGGGCTCTGCAGCTCCCACTCCTCGCAGCCAGCCCACGCGCTGCCCTAATTGCTCACACGCGCCGGGAGCGAAACCCTGCCCGGGGTCTCAGAGAGATACAGTGCAAGGGAGCAGGGGCATGAAGTCAGGAGTTCTAGTAAAACCAGGTGAAAGGTAAGGAAAGATGAAACGAGAGCTAAAGTGAAGTTGTGCCTACGCCTGAGAGGTGGAGGCACGTGAAAATGTATTTCTTCTCTCTCAAAAGCAGAGGTATGTGGAGGAATACTCTGTGTCCCCCCTCTTATTAGCTCTGTTATTTTCCAGTCAGAGTTGCAAGTAAGCAGTAGTCTTCTGGATTCAGCCTGGGAATTGGGAGAGTTAAACTTTGGCTCTTTGTGCAGAGTTATTTTAAAATCCCTGGAGGAACATGCAGCAAATCTGACGAGCGGGATTCACGGTGCAGCTGCAGAAAAGCACACTGCAGGCTTGCTGGGCCTGGTATCCCCAGCACACATAAAATGCAGACCTCATTTTACACTTGGATCAGCGGTGGGGGCACCTGGTGCATCAATCTGGCCAGGATCAGATCCTGCCCGTTGACTTGTATCAGTTGGAAAAGAAATATTCCGTAAAAGTCAGTATTAGTTCTCATGTGAGACTAAGAGTTCCTTAATTCCCTGATGTGGTATGGGTTGGATCATGTTCTGAGACTTATGGTTTCTTTTATAGCCCTAGCCAAATTTGTTTTTTCTCGTTCATTATGAAGGTGACTCTTGGTATCTTTTAACTCTCCAGTCTTTTCTGGAATGCTCTTAAATTCTTAGTTTTGATGTTATCTGGCTGCAAATAAAGACTGTTTGTGCACTGCTTTAAGAAGTGTTTACTTTTGTCTGTAAAGCTACATCATATGGGCAGTCTAATAAAGTTCTGTCTCCAAAACAGTTTGATTTGAAAAAAAAAAAAAAGTAGTTATGGGGTTTTTGGTTGATTTTGCTCTTTTACGATCTGTAGGAATATAGCTAAGAAAAAAGTTATGGAAGCACATAGGGGAATTGCTTAGGAAATTCTAGACTGTGGATCGTATTTTTAATGTATCAACCTCAAAACACAGAAAAAAAAACCAGATTTATTGGTAGGTGTTGATATTTGCATCTCTAGTTTCAGTTTGTTTCTTTGCTTGTTTGCCCCTGGGGCTCATGGTGGCTCAGAATACCATTTGTGAACCTTGTAGCTTCCCTGGGAAGGGATTAGAAGACCAGAAGTTTGACTACCTCACTCCAGTTTATTGGGGAAAATTTAGTTAAAATTTTTGTATTTCATCTCAGAGCAGTATGGAAAGAAAATCAGCTTTCCTTGTCCCCTCCTTACCTTTACTGCCAGCATAGTAAAACATTGGAGTTACATAGGGTTAACATAGTATTTATGTAGGAAAAAGACATGGCCAATGTACAGAAAATAAAATTTAAGTTATTGAAATCATGTTTCTTCTTGTAAAAAAGTGAATGTATTTATTGTTGAATAGTTCTCATATATTTTAAAGAATTAAACCTCTCATAATTGTCCTCAAGAACATTAAGCTGGAGCATTACTTTTATAATTAAGTGGCAAACCCCATTTTTAATATAATTTTTATTAACTTATTTTTGACTTAAAGCTTTGATAGTCCTAAGGGTACTTACCTAGGTCACAGTTAGGTTAATGCAAATGATAAATGTACGTTACTTTTAAAGCATAAAATGAAAATTATTTTTCATTGAATAACGAAGAATTGTATGGCTTTTTCCAACTGATATGGCTACAGAGAGAAATTATTGAGAAGAAAAGAAAGAAGTGCACACTTCCTGATATCTTACCTGAATTGTGTTCTAAATTCCCATAAATGCTCAGTTGCCACAGATAGCTTTTAGCAGGCAGCTTTCATATTCACTAATATGATTGTAATCATCATCACTTTAATGAGGCAGCTGCAGAATGAGTTGAGTCCTGAGGGAAACTGTCTGTATGACAGATAACAGGGTTGTTTCCGTGGTGCAGAGGATTTTATATTTTAATACAGCGTGTCTCTCGAGAAAGGCTTCTGCTAGCGTAGCTGGTTGCATGAAACAACAAAAAGTTTGGGCAATTTCAGAGCTGTATCTTTTGTATTAATGACACTTAAAAACAGTACATGCTCCAGAAAATTTTATATAGGGTAAAGTTTGGCTGGTGAGTTCTGCCTTTCTGTCTGATGTAAGCATATTTATCCCATGGATTAATTATTTACGGTCTGGCCTTTCTATAAAACTACTGTTGTATTTCTATTTACTGGTTTTAAAACACTGTTCTATGTGGGTGGGCAAAGTGATACTGCAGTGCTTACCTCCTGTGCCAGCTGGCCACCTAAATGTCTGACTGTGTGTGTCCAACTTTGCTCGGTTGTCACATGACATGAAGCAGGGCTGTGACCCCGCTGATACTCCTGCTTGTAAATGTAAGCTCAGCCATAAAAATTGCTGTGATTCCGTCAACAGTAGGTTCCTCTGTGATGTTTTCTGAGCTCCTCTGTTTGCTGAGACCAGTGGAAATAAGGCTTTTTTGCATCTAGAAGAGTAAAATGTATTTGGAACAGGACCAAAAATTGCCATGGTTAGACCTGAACGTGAAAATTTTTATGTCTTGCTCATAGTCTACCTAAAGGGATAACAGCTATTGTAAAGCCATGTTATTTTTCAAAACCCCATGCCTCCTTTCACATTTCAAATACTTCAGTTAGAGGTGCACAGAAATGCAGAGTTTTGGGGGCTCTTCTTGTTTGCTGTGACAATCTGTGTTAGGTTTCTGCTGGAATTCTGCCAGCTGGGGAGAAAGAACACTGCGATGTGTCTAAGGGCGTCAGAGCATCGAGCGCCAGCGCTGTGTTCCAAAGAATTGCTTTCTACTCGTGTTCTGTCCTGGTCTCCAGGAATGTTTGGAGGTCACCATCAAGAATCATGGCTTGTCTTCAGCAGGGACATTACTCTCTGCAGAATACAGCAGATGAAGGACTAGGGGACAGGAAATGGAATGGCTTTTCTGAGGAGCTGCCACTGCACACTTGACTTGATTATATACTCTTAAGC
Organism: Promerops cafer; assembly: GCA_013398275.1. Lineage (NCBI taxonomy): Eukaryota > Metazoa > Chordata > Aves > Passeriformes > Nectariniidae > Promerops > Promerops cafer. Next base: position 248,037 of record VZSE01009681.1, read on the forward strand.
ATTTGATGTTGGGCTTTTCATTCAACCCTGAACAAATATATTTTATGAGGAGTGAAATAATATCAACTAGTGTGTAAGCACAACATTTTTTTGACCAGATAGTAAAAAGAACAGTGCAGAAGGAGAGAGAACAACCCATTGGCAAGTGTTTTCACGTACTGATGTACTGACAGAAAGAGATAAGGTACTAGTAATTCTAATGAACAGATTTTCAGGAATGTACTTTTGTTTTGCCAGGCCACCTAATTCTAGCAACTCATAAGAGCCCTCAGGATGGTTCCCCCCAGCAGGGAAAGTGGGAACCTCAGTGCTGTTATCCCTGGTCCCACTGCTTCAGCCTCCTGGAGCAGGTCTCCAGCAGAAGCACTGGGAGACAGCAGAAGGCAGGAACAGGAGGAGACAGAGAAAGCATGGGATAAAATTAGCAGAAGTACCAGCAGCAAAACTTCTCTGTGCCTCTGCTGGCACTTGCACAAGATGAGCCTTCCAAAGGTCTTCATGATACCCTGAGCTCACCTGGTGGGCTTTCAAAAATTTAATTTAATTTGACTAAAGGCCATGAGAATTGGTTCACAAAAGTATTTCTTCTTTACCTTTTCCCTTTCCCTTTTTCCCCTTTTCCCTTTATTTTCCCTTTTCTCATTTTCCTCTCCCTACCCTTCCCTTATTTCTTTCCTCCCCTTCAAATCACCACAAGGATGGACGAGGTGACAGAAGGTCTGAGCTGCTTTGCTGTAGAGGTCACCTTTGACTTAAGCTCCACTTTCTGCTGCAGGGTGCTCAGGGCACACCAGGATTCTCGTGTGGGCAGTGGAATTGCAGGATGGCTGCTTTAGGAACACTAAAGTGGTTTACAAACCTCCTGCTTATCTCTGCTGGTCTTTGGAGTCAATTGCACTTAAATGGGTCTGACTGGTTACACCAGCACCAAAATGTTTCTGACTGTTTGAGTTCAAATAAAACAGACAGCAGGCATAAGGCATTTTTTTCTCTGAAAAAAAAAAAAAAGAAGAAAAAGAAGCTGAATAGTCTAGAAATGATGTCTCAATTTTGAAGTGTGATGAAGATCAGATTGACAGATTGACAAAATAATCTGGAAAGAATTCAGGAAGGATATGCTCAAGTTAAAAATAAAGTATCATGCAGTATTTTAAGATTAACGTCAGGGTTCCTTGAGTAAAAAGTAACAGTATTTATCATAGGGAGATTTCACTTTATTTTGGATGTGCATTTGATTCTCTGGCTTTGCTGTAACACATTAAAGTCAACTTTTTGTTTCAATCACACAGGCCATGAGGTGTGACTGGAGGCAACAGCTCATCCCACTGATTTCAGGGGACTGAGTCAGGGTGTTCAGGAATAGTTTATGCCACCTGAGGCTGTGCTGCTCCCAGTTGGTGCAACAAACAAAGGATGCAAGTCACATGGTATTTATACATAGAATTACTGATTCTTCTCGTAAAACATAGTTTTTACTTACATCACTACAGAATTCCTGTCCTTGTTATCAATGTGGTTTTGTTCCTAGAATCAGCAGAGGACCATCTGTATTGATTTCTAAGAAGTCAGGGATGTACAGTGCACTGCATAACAGGTATTCCTATTTATACTTATATACCTTTACATATATTACATATGTCCTTTTAAAATGTGGGAAATCATCAGGGGTGAAAAAATATTTCTGGGGAAGCCTTGATATTGGGGTGCCCCTCTATCTCCTCTTTCTATGTCTTAATATTCTTGTTGCTGTATATACATGTCAAGAGCATTAGCTGAAGCATCTGTGCACTGATTTCTTTGCACATTTGCACACAAATTCTACCAAGGCATAAAAAATGTGTGCAATATTTGGAAAGAAACAAAATTCCCATCCTGGGAAAGCCCATTACTGTTTCCTTTTCCCAGGATGTGGTGGTTTCCATGCATGTCTTTAAACTCCTGTGGGACATTAGACATGGAACAGTGGGTGACTGCAACACAGCCAAAAAAAAGCTTCAGTGGGTTTAGAGTCTCCTCCATGACTTTTAAATGCTGCTTGACATTAGGAGATATATCCTGTACCCTTTTGGATCCATAGCTCCTTTCCCTGCCTGAAGTCTGGCTGTATTCAGTCACTTTTGTGAATGTTTGATGTGAATTAACCACCATTATCTAACTATTGAGAAATTTAAATGCAGACCCATTGAGGTGCATTGTTTCCTAGCACTGTCACTGGGGTGTTATTCCATTTTGGATTTCTGGTATGCAAAGAAGAAATTGCCCAGTCAGACTGCTGAGGAAACAAAAATATCCTAATTGAACATAGATTTCAGGAAAGCTTCTACTTGTATTTCTGGACATGAACTCTTCCTCCATGTTTAGCTTTACTGCACTCTGCTGCTGAGCAATGATCAATCTTTTGTGGCTGTTAAAATTAATCTTTCCTATATGAGGTTTGAAAACACCTGAAATCTTTTGAGAGAAAAAAGCAGCAAGTAAGCATTAATATATTCGGGCATTGGAAATTGACATAAAGTGGAGTTTCACCATGTGTTCACAAGAATAAAATGGCTACACTGGAAAGAATTAAAGATGAATATAGCAGAAATGATAATGAAAGAAAAAATTATATTTAGGGTCTTCTTAGATTATTAATGTGGCACTTGGTGTGATCTGGAGGAGGTATGTTCTTAAAGAGATTATGGGAAATATATGTCCCTCCAGAGATTGTGGAGAATTCGGCATTTCATTCTGGACCTCACAAGTTTCGTAAAATTACAGATTTAATAAACAAACCATTTTATGTCTCTGTAAGGAACTTAGAGGGGATTTCGAAAGTCAAACACTGAAGACCCTTGCTTTGACTGTGGTGGTAAAAGTAACATCTGCCTCAGACATTTTAACAGCAGACTGTTCAGATCATTCTTTTCAGCTATGGTAGGAGACTTGACAGACATAAGCCATCCTACCCCTCTTTTCTACACTTCTATCTCTCAGCTAAACTAAACATTACATCAAAGCACTCCTACCAAGGACATTCAGATTTAATTTTACCTTTCTCTTTCAGATGTCCAGTTCATTACAATAACTTTTGTGGAGCCCTAATTTAAACATTAACACAGAAATAAAAGAAAAACTATCATTATTTTTGGTCGCATCCCTGGGATGCCACAAAATCTTTTTTGTTCTCCAAATCTGAGACAAAAGTCCTGTCAGAAATTAGTGCCACAGTCATGCACATTTCCCAGTACTGACCCAGGACCCTGTGAGATGTGGCTCTGAGGGGTACCCACAAGTAAATTATCCCAGTGATTCTGGTGTGTGTGCTGCCTCTTCTTGTGAAGAATCTTGAAGTCATCAAGTAAAAAGCATTTACCCCCAGGATGGGGAGTCAACATGAGGTCATAGAAAAGCCTTTTTCTTTTAAAAACATGGGATTATATGGCTATGATGACATAAGCCTGGGGTAAATGCAAATACAGATAAAAGGAACCAAGAATCTTCACTGCTGCTTCAGCCAGGGAGGCTCCTTCTCCCATTGCTCTATTTCTTTTTCTCCTCTTGGGCATAGAACTCTGCCCAGTGTTAACCCAACACCAGAAACCTGGCAATTCTTCCAGATTTCCTTGGTGCCCTTGGTGCCAGGCATATTTGATTGTAGGATTCTTATGAGTCACAAAATGCTACGGGAGCATTAGCTTCTTGTCATGCTTTCAGTTTAAAATTTTGTTAAAGATTTCAAGTTCACAGTTGCAAGAGCTTTGTGAAAGCTCTGCTCTACAAGATTTCCTGAGGACAGTTAAAAGGCAAGTCTCAGGCAAGGCACTCAAAAAACAAAGCCAAACATGGAAAAGACAGAAATGGCTAGAGGAGCACTGAAAACTATGTTTTAGTATGAAGAGATAATAAACAGGAGCTTTCAGGGTCTTATCATGATGTATTGTCTCTATTTCAACACATGGCCTTTGCAAAGAGGACAGAGCTGGTTTTGTTAAAACATCAGTGACAACAAATAATGCATTTCCTCAAATTATCTCTCCCCTTTGTCAGAATTCATTGTGCCTGGCAGGTGTAGCCCATTTACTGCAACAAAAGGTGAAAGGTTTCATGTAATTGCAATCTTGGGGAGACAGCACTCAGCTGAGCACTCTTACTCTGTGAAAGTCTGAGAAAGTTTTCCTTGCAATCTGCTTCCCAGACTTCCTACCACATCCACAGCTTTATTTAGCATTATGGTGGCTCACGACCCTGTTTCATGTGGAAAATATCTACTTCACCACAAAGAGGTAAAGTAAAGAGTTTCTTTGGTGACGGTGGGGTCCCTTGAAGTTTCAACCATGGGAGTATTTGTTTACTAACTTTTAAACCATGTGTTTGATCCAGAGATACAGATACCTATGCTGTGTCCATTTTAGTTTATTAGAGAGACAGGCATATACTCTGAAAAGGTCTCTAATCTTTGATGTAGTTGATGGAATGTTTGTCTTGGTACCCAAAGTTGTTAGTGATATTGTTTCCAAGTTCCAGGGCATATATTTAGTGAAGCATCAAGAATTTGGTCCAAGAAAGTGATTACTTATGGTCCTAAAGTAGTGCATAAAAACCACCAATTTGAACTGGGTTCACAAAACCACTTTAATGATCAGCAAGAGATTGCCTACAGATAAAGAGAATAGTAAGAATATTAAGAGGGTGATAATCTTAATATGATTCCACTCTGGAACTTAGGTTCCTTAAACTGGATCCCAAAAACATCTTCTGATGTTGAACTCCTCTTTAAAACCTCAGCAGCTTATACACTCTTCCTTCTGAAGCACAAGAACTGAGTGGTGCTGAGCTGGATGACCAGCAAAGGCTTAGTGCCTCCACCAGTCCTGTGCTCCCAAATTGCTGCTCCTCACAGAAGGGCTTCACAGCTCCCTACTTCCCAGGGCCACTGTGACAGCTGTGCTCTCCCTGTCCTTCTCCTCTTCTTCTTCCCATCCCTTTGTCTGAATTCCAAGTACAGGTAGCTGCAGTATTTTATGCCTATTCCTCCACAGTAGTTGAGCTCCCGTAATTGTTGCCATTTGTATTTTGCACATGTATATGTCTCCCCAGTTCCTGCAGTGACACGTTTCGCTGCCATCCGTACTCAGGACATTGGAACTGATCCCCTTGTTTTCTCATCAGGCTCATGTCCAGCCCTGATTTAAAAAAAGGCAGGTGATCTGTGTGCCAGTATTTTACCTTATTCAGGCTCCTGACACCTCCTGAGGTCCAGAGAGGAGTGAAAAGCGTTCATGCAGTGATTCATACAGTTTGCTTCTCCTCAGAATCACTGACTCTGGGGAAAACTAGGTATTATTTCAGACATCTACCAGGTCATTTTCCACAAGTGATGCAAAGCCACAAAGAAAAGGTTTTTTTAGTGACTCAGGAAGGTTTGATGGTGACATAAGCCTGCTGAGGGTTTTACTGCTGGCCATCCTGACAGTAGTTTCACTTGATACCACAGTTCCTCACATATATTTTTAATGCTGGAGGACAAAATGACTCATGCAGCAGAGAGGGGAGTTCAGCCTGGGAAAGGGTAAGGGGCTTTCTCTGCTGATGTGGCCTTTTTAGCTTCATCCCATACTTTTAGTTCATTATTTCATGCTTTCACACTCTTTTATTTCTGGCATATCCAGTGATCTTGGGACAATATTTTCTTTATGTAAATTTCCTTCTGTACAGAATATTAATCTCTGCCATTGGCACTGATGGACAAGAGTTAAAGTTTCATTTTAAATATAAAGCTCTGGAAGAGCACACTTAATTTTCTGCTGTGTTTATAAGATAGTTTTTACTTAGTGGCATTTAACTGTAAAAGTTGCAAACTCTAGGCAAGCTGGTCTCTTCCATGGTGTTCGCCTAAGAACAACCATGTAGGAAGAGTTACCTTTCTTCCCATGATAATTTAGTAGCAGATATTTTGCTGCAAAGTTGTTTTACCTTATTGGATTTGTTATTATCTCAGAAGAAAGTAGTTATTTGTTACCATAACCACAGTGAATCTCCTACAAACAGTAGCTGCCAGCTGGTACGAGCTTTTAAAACTCTTATAAATTGAGATTTCCAATTATTTTGGCAAAAGCCCAGGAGAGTCTTATTTTTTTATATGCTACCCTGCCTGTGGGAATTCACAGGAACGCATTCCACCCCCAGTAGAATTTTACATTTGGTCACAGGTGTACAGCAGACACAACCAATAAAAAACAAATCAAAGCCTCACAGCTTTCAGGCATTGTCCATTTTTCATAGCTTTCAGTGCTGGCAGGGAGGGTGTGTTTTAAACCAGAATTGGGCAAGATATCCCATTCATTTTCATAGGAAGAAGTGACCAGTTTTAGCTGATAAACAGATTATCTCTTCTCCAACTGCCTTTGAGGGAGGAGCTGCACCACTGCACAGGTTAAAAGGGCAGTGGGAGTCAAGCCAACAGGCTCATCTCCAGCACCATCCAGCCAAGTCCCAGGGAGAAATAAATCTCTGCACAAGAAGCAGATACAGGCTTGGCTGTTTCCTAAGAGTCTGTGGCTGTGATTCCAGCTCGCCTCACCCCGGGAGAGGTCTGAGCACAATTCCTGCTAAAGGTTATGGCTATCTGAACACTTCCTAGCTCCAGAGTCAAGATAGGGAAAAGGGCTCTCCACTCCCACTTTGTTGTCTTGAGAGGAAGGGTGTTACTGCAGTGAATTTTTGCTTTCTGCACTCATTTCACAGCTCTTTCCTCCCCTCAGTTTCCGCACCGAGTACCAAAAGAGGGGCAGGCATTAGCTTTCGACAGCTTTATAAAAACAGGCCAGCATATATTATTTATAAATTGTTCAGTGGGAAACTGTAAATTAGCCAGAATTTTAAAAAAGGAGATTGACAGAGTACCTAGATTTAGTGTTTGACTAAGTGCACAAAATTGGAATTAAAATTGCCCGTGAGTAGAAAAGAACCAACATTCACTTGACTGCCAGCTATTCAGTGTTTGCTTTTTCCAAATTTCTTGTTTTCTTTAGGTTTCCATTAATTGCTTCGTTAACATGAGCTACTTCCAAGGAAATAATTGGCCAAGAATGCCCCAACAAGGGCTTTCCAGGTGTTTGTAGGATTTGGGGTTTTAACATAGTTCATACTGTTTAGCAAATCACAAGAGAGAGAAGCATGGCTGCTTTCTCCCAGGAAATGTCACACCAGCAAATTAAGCAGGGCTCTAAAAGGAGCCGTGTTCAGTAAAAGAGTATTTCCATCACCCTTCATGGAAACCCCAGGCCTCACCCCCAGGGAGGCACAGCCTGTGAGTCATGGGGAGCTGCAAGGAGATTTTCATGTTGAAAATGCTCTCTCTCTAGGAGAAGTGTCCCTCCATCTCAGCAGGGTGGAGCCTGGGAACTGATAAGAGTAGCAAGGGAAAAACAGCCTCCGGAGTCTGGGGAGGAAAAGGGAAAGGAGGGGCAGGGCAGGATTGGTGACTTTCACATTTTGAAATACAGCATGTTGAGATTGCATTGGACCTCTCTTTCTTTTCCCTCCTGTTGTAAATCCACCCACAGGAGATTTTTTCCCTGCTTGGAAGTTTACCCTCCTTCATTAGCATGGCGAGGTGATCATTGTTCAATGTGTCAGGGGCACAGAGCCGAATCTAAAACAATTGATAGTGGTCCTCATGTAGAATATGTGATTTAACACATAAATGCAGTGATTCTACAACAAACACGTTAATGTATCAGAGGACTGGGACACAAGTTTGTGTAGACAAATCCAGTGAAGTTATCATGGGAAACTGAAGGAAAGGGGTCACCATTTTCCTGATAATAGTTACAATCCTTAGATAAGAGGACTGGAAAGAAGACCCCCACTTTCATCCATAGTTTATCACATGGTTAATGCAGAAAGAGAAATCATTGCAGGATAAACTCTGATATGATGTAGGATGAACTCTGATGTGATACCCTAATTTTGGCATTCAGACTGCGTGTGCTAAAACATGGATAATGGTGTGGAATTTGGGGCAAACACATGATGTTTAAGATTCTGAAGGAAAGAAGCAAGGAGAATGGTAAATTAATGTAACATGTATTCCAAAGGCAGAAGGGAACTTGTGAACAAAGAGCTTTGTGCTCTCAGACTTAAGAATTATTTGAAGTAGTTCCTCTGGCTCAAATGTGCAGAAGCATCAGGCAATTGAATTCAAGGTCTGAAACAAAGACTGCCCTGATGGCTCTGGACTTTGAAATGCTGTACTCTACTGTGCACAAAAGTGGCGTAGATGCCTTCAGCAGACAAATGTTAAATTTGAGGAGAAGTAGTTCTGGTGCCAAATGTTAATTTTAAAAAGAAGTAGTTCTATGCCAACAGCAATACAGACTGACATTAACAGTGGTGATTTTCTCCTCCTTTGCATATGTGGAGCCTTGTGCAGAAGCGTTAGGCCCTGAGCAAACAGCATACACACCCCATTATGCACCACACAGAATCTGGGAAGCCTAGGAACAATTTTAATGAAATGACAATAGTGTCAGCTCCTAAAAACACAAATTTTTGCTTCCCTAATGGAAATCTGTGGGCTGGGAAGTGGATGGCTCCAATTCTTCTTGGCTTCCAGTTCTGCCCATGTTTCCATGGAAAGATGACACAAACTGTGCACATACCTTGTTTTTGATTAGCAAAGTAAACAGGCACAGTTACTGCTCAGCCTCAGTGGGTATGTCTTACAAAGACAATCTCAGAAGTGTCTAATTTAATGACAGCAAATGTTTATTAGGGGGTAGAAAGGCCCTGCTGAAATTTGATCTACCTGTTATTCTGAGTTTAAATGATGCAAATTTAGTCAGCTGGAATTAGAGAGATGGTATAATGAGCAGTGTCCCATTAGGTGAAGGTAGAGGGGTTTGAACTGCAAATACAATCTTTTTGGTCTCCAGGCCTAGGGAGACTAGTGGTGGCCTTTCTGTGGGGAAGGACACTGGGTCATTTGTGAGGAATACACAGAGTAGGACATGAACCTTGTGTAGATTTCATCTTTGTTAACCCTTGTCTGCTGTATGTTTTCATGAGTCTCCACATGGCTTTGATTTCAGATCTTCAAAATATATTTTGAGTTCTTTCCCTGGCCTCCTTTACAAGACTTTGTTATGCAAAACAGAAAATATTTCCTGAGTTTATGTCTTAGTCAGTAGCTTGAAGTGAGGAAAGTCCTTTTCAAAAAGGCTTGTGCTCACAGGAAGAACAGCTTGTTTCTGATTCTCTTCCATGACAGGGTGTCTCTTCTCTCTGCTTGTTGCCCAGAAAGTCTTACACTTTTGTCTGTGTTGATTGTTTTCCTTCATTGCTCTATTTCTTTGTTTAAACCTTTAACCAATGCTGAAGTTACATCTCATTAACAGCGGCCTTGCGTAGCCCACGCCAAAAGGCTTTGTGCACACCTGGGTTAGCGGTGTCACACACCTCAGGGATGAGGAAGACCTGCTCCCAAGCCTTCTTCTGCTCACTGGAAACCTCCTGGCCACAAAGCAGAGCAGTTCCCACCCTGTCCAGAATTAAATTTTCCTGACAGAGGAAAATTGTGTCATAAAACCGATTTTATTTCTCTCGGCCTTCTCAGCCCTGGCGTGGCGGGGCAGGGAATGTGGTGGGAAACCAGAAATCTCCCAGGGCTTCTCCGTACGAGCTGTTCCTGGCTGCCAGGGCTGTCCCTGCGGCTGCCACTGGTCAAGCTGAGGCATAAAGTAGTTCTTGAGTCATCCAGGGTTTGAGAAACAGCAAAGTTTGTGTAAAGCCCACCATTTCCCCTCGGTTCCACACGGAGAGTGGAGCGGACCAGAAACAAGCGCCAGGTTGGTTTTCGGTGTGTCTCCATTAGATCTCCAGGCGAGCTGTTGCTAAGTCAGACACCCAAAATTTATTGCTTTAGCACTCCTACGTGACAATATATTTGGGGTAACTTTGCAGCCCTGTTTCAGTGTTGAAAAAAACCTGGAGGAGGCTGCAGTAATCTGACAACTGCCCACGGGTGTGCTGCAGGGAGGAGAGGGGAAGCTAAGGTTTGGAAGAGAAGAAAAAAAAATGATGAAAGCAAACCTGAGCCAAGACATAAAGTCTCATTTTGCTCCCATGTGCTAGTGCTTGAGCAGACTATTGTTCTGGACTCACAGATTGGTTCTTAATTGTGTTGAGCAGTGAATGGTTTAAATTACAGGCGCATAGTTTGGTGAGCACAGAGCTGTTAAGAATTTTGGCTGGAGAGCAGCTGCAGGGCTGCTCTGAGATCTCGGGAGGTGGCTGTAGCTGGAGGTGTTCTCCAGAGTTAGGAGGCCTGCACGCTGCCACCTGAAGTCCCATGCTTGAATGCTTTATCTAAATCTGCCCTTGTCTTTATTCTGCTATTTCAATCTAAAATAAAACATCTTGTATTTATTGTATCATCACATTTAGACACTACCATTTTGGAATCTCCTGTGGACATCATAAGATCCAGATGTTTGCAAATGTCATCATCCATACACTAAAATGATTACAAATGGAGATATATTTCTGTAAGCTGTTGCTACTCAGTGAAGATTGCCAGTTTCCACTGGCTTGGAGGAGACTTTTCTTTTTAATGGGGTAGGGATGGCCCCAAGTTCAATATTGCAGATTTTTAAATTACACATATTGTTGCATGAAGCACAAGTGGTTGCAGTCTCTGTTCACTCATAAATTTGGGCTGATTTCCTAAGAGGTTACTAATTTTAACATGTGGAGGATGATTTTAATGTTGGGATTACAAAATTTGATTACCTGTCTTTATCTGTAAAGAGTGTGATGTGAGTTCATTATGCTCTCTGATCAAGGTATTAAAAATACAATTAATTTACAGAGAAGAACTGTTTTTCCTTCAACACACTCCCTTTGCCTAAATTGTCTGACAACTGCACTGGTATTTTTATGTACTGTACACAGCTCTTTCTGGCTTGTGAATGAATACTACTGCCCTCTACTGCAATGAATACACTCTCCAGTCGAAATGCACACAAAATATGAGGAAATTATTTGTATGGATGCCCAGACACAAGCAGGGACACACCCAACACCTCAAAAGGGGCAAAGGTTTGTGCTGGCCTCTTTGGTATTGCTCTGGATCTCAGGGCAAGATTGAAGTTTATACAGCAGGGAAAAGAAATCACGTACCATAACTTGCTCTTATTGTGCCCCAATTAGTAAAGTCAAGCTATATTTTAGATTTTCCCATCTGTTTACCAATTTGGAAACAGTAGGAGCAAGTCAGAGATTTAAAATTCATAGCTTTGGCCATCAGAATGATGGCACAGAGCTGAAAGTTTAGATACTCTCTATTGAAAATATCAACTCTGTGTTAGGTAGCACAGCTTTCAGACACAATTAGCAAAGTTAGTTATGCACTCAAAAGAGAGACTCTTAATCCAGGATTCTGGGGGAAAGATTTCCTGGTTTGACTCTTGGGAACACAAATGAAATGGTAGGAGAGCTCTGTCTTTCCTAAAGCTTTGTGCTATGTGAATATTGCATTGTGGGAAAACCCTTATATTTGCTAGGGAATTATAGTCCTGTAGTTTTACTGGGAGGAATACATCTTGCTTGCTCTCCATTAAAAAAAAAAAAGAAAAGAAAAAGTAATTTTCTTCAGGAAATAGAATGAGAAATGGTAATGTACATTTGAGCTTCTTTTGGAATTTGAAGAAGTGGTGCTTCAATTTTATTGAGTGGAATGGAAGTTTGATTTGGTCAGTCTGGCTGATGTTAATAATTTCAATACCTCAACATACAAAATTTTTTTCAATGGCTGAAAATTGAAAGTCAAAATAGATCCAGATAAAGTTAATATGTAGTTAGATTTTTTTTTTTTTTATTAGCACATATTATGTACTATTTCCAGTGTATTTTCTTGTGGATCTTATGATGAATCTATGGCAGACTTGTGCAACTTCAAAACCTAAAAAACTCAGGAATATGAGGAGCTGCCAGATTCCAAAAGCAACTGATCCTTCAAAATTGGAAGAAATTGGAAATGGGGTGTAATTGTTATCACAATTATATGTGCCGTAAAGATATTGTTTTCATGAGTAGTTACTGCCAGGTCGGCTGAACTATGCTCAATAAACTCTGGGCCCAGGGGACTCATGAAACTATTCTTCATGAGTGGTCTTCTTGTTGTTATTGGACAAGGTATTAAAGCTCTTGGGGAGGAATGGCTGTTGATACTGAGAAAAATATTTCTTTCAGCATCATGTGTATGCATCATGCAGTGCTGTGAGAAAAGAGTTTGTGTCAATATATTATTGAATTAATACTGTGGATATATTGGAAATCATATTCGAGGTTAATTGAAATTAGGAGGCAAAGAAACATCCCTTGCTGAATTAGACCAGAAGCAAGAGAAACAGAGGTTTTCTCTAGAATAATCAATTAAGTAATCTTTTGGGGAGTATTCATCATGTGACAAAATGAAATTACCCATCATGTCTTTGTTGGAGATTTGATTTCTTTCAGTTGGTTTTGGGTAGCAATGAAAAAAAAAAAAAAAAACAATAAAAAAAGTTTGCTGAATCTCTTTGTAAACTCTCAAGCTTAAAGACTCAAGCTAAAACCTGACTTGGGTTTTCTGTTAATCCAGGACATGATTTATTTACTATAAACAATCCTGAAGCATGGGAAATGGTTTCCAGAGAACAGAACATGAGTCTTCTGGACAACTTGAAAAATCTTTTTGTAATGAAGCCTGTGGATTGAAATTGTTAAAGGATATTTTGTTTCCAGTTTAGGTATCTGGCTTGACGGGATCAGTCGCTCTTCTCAATCCAGTCCAAAAACACGAACCACTGAGAATACATCAATCAAAGCTTATGTGTTTAGTAGCTCATAAGGCTGTAAAAGGAACATTTCTTTCCTTTTGGGACGCTGCAGCACAAAAAGTAGGTGAACTGTGGTTTCCTCTCACCAGCCATGAGCTTCCTGTGTTCCAGCAATAGTGATGGTGAATTGGGTACTGCAAAACTTAGCAGCATCATTCTGGATATACAGGTGAGGCAAGCTGTAGAATTTGGTAGGTGTTTAAGGAAAAGAAAATCAAAATACTTTTGATTCCCCTGCTTTCTTTGAAATATGTCCTCTGAACAAAGGACATGAAGAATGCTCGAAAAAAGACTAGGATGACTTTCTTTTATATTTATGCATTCAAGTTTTGACTGGAGAAGTAACTAATTTAACCAGCAGGCTCAATGACTAACAAAGAAACCGACACGGGCATTTTGAAAATGATCTTCTCAGTCACAATTAGATTGAGACATCACTTCGTGTGGCATTGAAAATTGTAGTAAAAGCCTTATTCTGCACTCCAGGAGATGGTACAGTAGGTTGTAAACATTGCTTTCAAGGATGAAACAGTCTATGCTGATCAAAGTAAGATAAACAATGTACAGTTTAATCATTTGTTTTTAGTGAAAATATCTTAATTGAACAAGACTTTTTTTAAGATCTATAGCTCTGCTGGACAGTCTAAATAACCATCATAACAGGGCAGCCACAGTGGTTTCTGAAACAGATGATAATAGTTTTTAACATCTCTTCTGTTGATATAATAGTATTGTTTCTCTGCTGTGGTAGTATAACTGAAATTTTGCCAGATATATTTCCACATGAATCAATGGTTTGTTGTCATTATTAGGCAATGTAGAATTTTCAATCCTCTCTCCTTTCTCTCCTTCAAATGCTGCCTTCCCAGTTATTTTGGACCATTTCTCACACATAAATGCATGATTAGAAAAAGCATCCAAGGTTGTGTACTTGTGCAGAATCATAATTCTGTTCCTTCCATTTCTTGTCCTGCATTGCTTAATTTCTTCCTGAAAGTTCATTGCCCAGCTCTGAGGAGAGTGGCTAGGAATGTAGATACAAAGCGATTTTGATGCTTGGACATTTCTTCCTTCTCTTTAAGTGACTCCTCCCTTAGAATTTTGAAAAGGTTGCAGCTTATCTGGATAATGAAAGTGTGAAACTGAGCTGGGAGCAAAGCACCAAAATTCACCAGTGATGTTCTCACCCGTGTGGGTCAGTAAACGTGACACGAAACAGAACATTGTGTGTCATGTCCAAGGCATTTGGTACTTCAGGTGGCTTTTAGACCACTCTAGGAAAAATGTGTAAAGTTTGCACTGGCACATGTAAGTGACTCTAAATAATTACCCAGACTAGGTAGAGGAAGTTGATCTGTCCTGACAGTGGCATGGAGCAGAGAAATCCTGGAAGTCCCACCGCTTTGGACCTGCCCAAGGCACGATGATGCTCACGGAGGATCAGTTCTGACTTCAGCTCCTTTTGTGATGCCAACTGTTGCACAAATGCTAAAACCCCCATGTAAGCATAGGGCATAAAAGTGATAGATTCAGTTTTGAATTAAGGCTGTAGGGGGATTTCAGCTTAATATTTAAGATGAAGTCAAGTATTTGTACAGGAAGCTGGCCATTTACCTTCCTCTGTTTATCCCTCTTTACTGCCTGGTTGTATGCAGCAGACATCGAGTTGGCAAACTGCAGTTTTTCAGAATTTTTAAGTGAACTTACTTTGGCACTAAAATGCTATATTGCTTCATTTTGCATGCTTGAGTTGTACAATTCCTGGCGGTAAAAATTGCACTTTGGTTTGTTTTTTTTTTGTATTCATTCTACTTAAGAAACTGAAATCATAAGTGGTTGTGTCTCGCCTGGAAAACTGTAGGCCAAGTGCCTGATTTCCTCTTTTTCATACACCACCAGAAGGTCTCCACTGACCTCCAATTAATAGGATTCTGTTGATGTAGAAGTGGTGCAAGAATGGATTGAATCTCAAATGTATTTGCAAGTTTCATTGAGATTCATCAGACTTGGTTCTAATGAACTAAAATAATTATGTGTATGTTTGGCAACACTTGTCTCCTGATTAATATTTTTATGTTCAGATGTTAGATTACTTACAGATGTTATCTTTTTGCTTATTTAGCAGATTTCCATTTTTAAGTGATTTTGTGTAATTTTTCAAATATTTACTAAACATTACAATACTGTGATTTTACAAGTGGGGCAAAACTAAAATGGCTCACTTAAGTTAAAATCTTACTGCACTGTAAAGTGCATTCCTTCTCGTTGTTTTTAATTAGCATAATGTCCTTCAATTTAATGCAATTATGTATTTTCTTGCACATAAATTGCACAGAAAAAAGCACTGTTAAGTTCCTTGCTTCCATTACAGTTTATAAGATTATTCCTAAGGCCATAGGGTAAATATTTTAACTTTGTGTTCAGAAAAAATGAAATAGTAATCATCAGTAAATCTTATACAAATATTTGGATTTGTCCATTGTAATACCCTACCAAGTTTTATTAATGTCAGCGTATAAATGCAGGTTGTTAATTTATTAAGAACTGTGGCAGCCTGGTTGTTTAGCTGGTGGTTTTGTTAAGACATATTCTGTGTTTTTGAGTGATTAAACGAGCACTGAAATCACATCTCTCTATCAAGGCTTTCAGGTTGAGAGCATTTGGGATTCATTCCCAAATCCACCATGTTTTTTTCACTTGAGCATTAACATGTCAGATAGGAAGAAAATAATTCACAGCTGTCTTGGGGCTTGATTCACCCATCCCTGACATCAAATTTATGCCAGTGTAACTCTGTTGAAAACCATGATATTACTCTGGTGCTATACTGGTTTAATAGAGTCGCAAATCGGGCCTTAGGGGGGTTTCTTGGTTACTTCTAATTTTCTGATTAAAGCAGAGTTATTGAAACTCATAAAATCCATGGAACATTGTTGCTCCGCTGTGGGCTATCTGCATCAGAAACCTCACTTCATTCTGGGCCTTAAGCAAATTCCCAGCTGGCCTCAGCTCAGTGAAGGTACATTCAGTCAAATGTTTCAGCAGGATTTTTATTTTTCAATTTGCATATTATTTCAACCACATTCCAGAGCCTTGCAACCACAGAGGTTCAAAATATTTCGTAGATTTAGGATTCTCAGGCAGATGTGAGGCACCATCTCCAAATCCATGCTTTTCTTCCCTACCTCATCATTCCTCTTCATACAGCTAACGAGACAGCAGATTGCTACCCAAAATATTTTCAGGATCAACCCTTTGGGCAGGAGTTTCTTATTCACTCACTGTCTGTGGTCTGTAGGGCTCAGCTTCCCAGCACAGCATCCAGACCTCCAGTTCAGCAAGGAGAGAAAGGAATGGAGAGGAACAGGAGTGGAGAAACGACCAGGGCAATGATCCCACAGCGTCGTTTCATGTCTCACAGAAGGTGCTCTCAGGTCTGGTCTGACTCACTGCTGTGGTTTGTAGCCCTGTCTGTGCCATTTGGCAGAGGGAAGGGGTCTGAGGGCTTGGTTCTGCTTGCAGGCAGTCTGAAAGGTGCTGATGGCCTCGGGTTCTGTAGATTAGTGTAGTGACAGGATCCCAGGAAACGGCAGGAAGCCGAGTCAGGGGAGGTTTAGGATGGATGTCAGGAAAAGATTTTCACCTAGAGAGTGGTTGGGCACTGACACAGGCTCTCCAGAGCAGTGGTCACAGCACCAGCCTGACAGAGCTCAAGAAGTGTTTGGACAGTGCTCTCAGGCACAGGGTGTGACTCCTGGGGATGGTGCTCAGTGGGTCGCTTTCCACTCAGGATATTCCATGAGAACAGAAATTGTCCTTCTGCCTTTGCTGCAGGGGTGTAGAGGCTGTCTGCTTCAGGAAAGTCAGTCTAAAAGAACCCTGGAAGTCTGCAGTGCTTTCAGGAACAATATCATGCGTAACTAAAATAGGGTTTTTTGGATTATGCTTTACTCAGTGCATACAATCCAAATGGCAATCAGAGAGGTCTTTTATTTCCTAAGAGGTTAAAATTTAGCAATACAGAGACCTAGGAAATACAGAAAAAAAACCCCTCCAAACAAAACATTTAGGGGAGAAAGAAAAAGAAGAAAGAAAAAAAAATCTTATTTAATTTCAGAATAGTTCTTGGTATTCTTAAAGCCCTGAATGAAGATTTATGTTGGTCTTTCTTGATCCAAACGGGTTACCTCTCTTTAATAACAAAGATTTCTTTGAGACTGTTTAATGCTTATTGCTGCTGCCAGATACAACCTCCTACTTTTTCAAGGTTTTGAAATATACTGGGCAGTTCCTAAGCTTTCTTTGGCATGTGAAGATAATTCATGTGCTGGACTACAACCCAACTGCTCACCCAAAAGCACAGGAGGCCCGGATGATGTAGATTAGGAATAAACAAAAGGAACTGGAAAATTCTGTAGAGGTAACATTTTAATAACTGTGCTTCCACATTATATGGTGGAAAATACCTTGTGAGCATGAATAGTCTGCAGAGGATCCTCTGCCTTTTGCTATAAAAAGGTTCGTTCTCTTCTCCCTTTACATGTGTACTCAACAGATAACACAGAAAATGCTAATCCCAGTTGTAGGCTGGTGAGAGGGGAAGAAAAGGAGAGAGACTAAAGAAATAAATCTGGATCACGTACTCAAAGAGCATTGGCACAGCGATGGCAGCAGATGCCCAGGAGAGAGGCTGTTCAATCTGTATTGCATCACACAGAAAATAGCACACATGGTGGGTTTTTCCAAAACTTAGCATTCCTTCTGGAATGCCAGGGCCTGCAGTGCCCTAGAAATACCCTTTAAAAGCCCTGGGCACAATTTCTGCCCTGGAAGGGTCGTGCCAGTGCTGATGTGAATGGAGGAGACTCCAGCAATATGCCCATTTTCATGGAGTATGCTGAAGAACAGTGGAGCAGAAGACAAAACTTGGATGAAGCTACCCCTCCCAAGAAAGCTTTGGTTTCATTTGAAAACTGAGACTAAGTGTACATAAATGAATAAACAGAAACGGCTGCAAATAGCCTATGAAAACATGCTACAATAAAAGAGTTTAGAACTCTTCTTCATTATCCCACTTCACATTCGAGGGGATGACTGGAAAAGAAGATCCTCTATTTTTTTAAGAAATCCGCAGGCCTTACAGCAAGCGAGCGTGTTTTCCAGTTCAAATATTATGAGTATTCTTTAATGTTTGCACAGGCTTGGGATTTCTGAGCCCACGTAATAATCTGCAAAAAGATCCCACTTTTTTTGCTTTGCTGAGACTCCCACATGGCACGGAGTGGAAAACACTTTGCTGTGGCATGTTTAATAGGTTGCAGAGTAGGCAGTATGTGGTTCCTTGGAGCAACTGGGATGAGAGAAGATAAAATATGTCCTGCTTTTCCAAAGCAGATTGTATGGCTCTGTGGCTACCTGAAAGGAAAGACCACTTCCAGTTTAGCCACACAGACGTAATCCGTGTGTATTCTTAGATTTATGAGTGGCTGCATTACCCTGCAATTAGTCTGGATTACTGAAATGTGGGATAAGAAGAGGGGGAAAAAGGTTTGCTTCTCATTATTTTTTCCTCTGAGCATTCATCTGCTCTACTCAGAGTTTCCTATACCTGATTCTTCGGTGTCTGTGGCCACCAACAGAGTTTCCCCCAGCCCTAGCAGTCTGGTTTAAATGTGTGTGCTGTACATTCTCCTTGTCCGGAGGGCTCTGGTAAAGGCATTTATCTGTTGAATGACGTGCAGACTGCCAGATTCAACAGATGACAGCTTAAGCACAGCACTAGTGACCACCAATGGTGTGGTTTTTATTTTGGGATCCTGCTTTTTCTTAAAAAAAAAATTATGTTGCCATTATTGACTTTTTTTAAATTCTTTTTTTCAAGCTGTTTCTCGTGTTTTGGTGTATTCTTCTGCTCTGTCCCTTACTAAGGACTGACCTTGATTTCATGTGCCCTGATTTCATGCTGCCCCTCCTCTAGCCTTCAGCAGTTGATTGTGGTTTGTGCAGGAGTTTGGGAACAGATGTGACCAAACAGGCACAGACACAAATAGATGATGCTGACTCCCTCCCTCCCTCTCTCTCACCTGTTGGCCATTTGCTGTCCTCTGATAAATTTAAGACATAAGGCAGCTCAGCAAACACACAGATCATGACTCCTTTTTTGTTTTTCTCACCCTTTTATTCAGGTGGAGGTTGGTACAAAGGCAAGACAGGGGCGACACGGGGACATAAAACAGGCAGATGGGAAACACAGTCCTGAGGCCTCCAGCTGTGGTTAACTTTGCTATCAGCAGCAACCTCACCATGTGGGTCCTGCTCATGGGTGCACTGATCTGGGAACTGCTTGGCAGCATTGTTTTGGGATGAATGCTGTCCTGTACTGAAAAAATGGAATGCAGTTCAAGGTAATCTCTTCAGGGGTGTCGCGCCGTTCCCCTAGGAAGGGTTTAGAGACCCAGGAAATTAAAAAGTCAGATGGATGCCAGTGGGTAGAGGGCAAATGCATCCTAACACAGTTCTGCATATCACCACAATGGTCCTTAACAGGGATTTTCTTAGGAAAAACATATGCAAAGATAATAACCTCCCTGCTGGTACTGGCAGATATCTGCCTTTCTGGTGGACTCAGATTCATTCATATGCACAACAGGGGGGACAGGATTATTTTAGCCTACTTATTTTCTTTCCTAGTTCACATCATTCACTGAGTATGTACAAATAGGAAGCATGCCAAGTTGTTTACAAGAAGATCAGCGATGATTTGAGCCAAAACTATCAGTCCAAGTGCCCTCAAACTGTGGGGATTTTCTGATGTGGCTGTGACTCCAAAAGCTGTGACTCAGCTCCATCTCTGTGCTGGAGTGCATGTCAAAATGAATACCTGAGCAAAAGCCCCATTCTGAGTTGTACTGAGAGCTCCCACTGAGTGCCAGACATGAGAAATCACCCTGACTCCGTCAGCATAAAACTTCCAAGACACAGGTAATGCACACCATAAATTTAAGCTGAGAAATTCTCCTTTAAGTGTTTTTCCTTTGAAAATCTTACTGAGCTCCTATCTCCTTCCCCTCCGAGACCACCCGCAGATGCCACCCACAGACCAGTCACCCCATGGTCTGTAGAGGTCATCTGTCATTCTCACTATCTTAATCCTGAGAGCATAGGTGCTCAGTCAGAAAAAATAGCTTTAAACAGGTGCTTAATGTCAGAACCACAGCTCATATCATCAGCATATTATTAGAATGAGTATTGACATCTAAGTGTTTACTTCCTGCTAAGTGTTTGGATGTTGAATATGTGTGTAATAACAAAGGAATGACTCCAGAGAGGTATGGAGATTGGATATTTGAGAGGAGTTCTTGCTGTAAAGAAATCAATGGGAGGTACAGCATCAGCTCTGAAACATCAGCATGGTACCAGGAATGTTTATATAAAGCAGTCAGAGCAGTATCATCCTCCAAAATGATGCTGTGACTCAGGGTATATTGTAACAACATTTTCAGTTCTTGTTTTCTTTTCTTTTTTTTTTTTAATCTTCCCTTATGATTTTATATTATATGTTGATTGAAACTGCAAAGTAGATGAGTGGTAAGGAAGAATTTTCCAATCAATCAAAATGAAAGAAAATATTTTGGTGGTTTCTTGTTATATTCATCCTCAGTCTTACACTGCTGTATTTGTTTAGAAATACTCTTGAGCGTGAGAGAGCTGAGATGTTCACCTATGCCCTTACTGTCTCTGGCTTTGAGAATGGTCACCTCCTGTTCTCTGCCTTCTCTAGTGCTCATTCAGGTACAGATGCCATAGGTGACCACTGTGGTTAAGGTCACCTCTCCACTGGACCCTCACATTGGCTCATCATTTGCAGCACTAGAGCAGCTTGCTGCTTGTCCTGTTTCAAAACACAAATTCAAATTCACCTCTTCTTGATTGCTTGGTCATCTCTCACACAATTGCTCTTTACTTTCATAACACCCTTGCTATCAAGATGTTAAAATTTTGTGTTGTTATTTCTATATTTTTTAGTGAGCATGATATTTGAAGGGTTATTTTCCAACAAAAAACCTTTCTAAAAACCTGCTTTCTCCTCATTTGACTGCATCCTTATGACTTAGCCCCTGTGCCTCTAGGTATCCCCCAGTTAGAAGAGAAAATTATTTTTGATTTGGAGTACATTGCTATTTCAATTTTTAAAATTTGAAATACCATGATACACACGTGTCTGAGGTTGACTACACGATATTAGTGCTGTTTATTGCTCCTGTCATCTTTGATTTCCCCTTCTGTTGCAGCTTTCACTTCTTGAAGCTTGTCTTAATTTCAGACCCACAAGTTACACATCTGCTTACCTTTAGTCATCTGCGTGTTCCCATTGACTCCACCGAGAATACACACGCACTTTAAATTAAGCACATGTGCAAGATTTTTGGAATTAAATCATGGGAAATGTAGTCTACTTGTTGTTATTTTTCCCAGCTTCAACAGCTAGCGGCTTCTGCAGGCGGTCAGACCTGAGAACAGAGATTTAAACACCATTGCTGGTAAAGAAAAGGCAGTTGGCCAGAAATGGGTAAGATTTGAGAAATATTTGGCAATATTAGGAAGAGAATTTTTTTTTTTCAGCAATAATAATTGTGTGAGCTTTCATAGAGAGGGTTGCTCCAAGACAGTAGAGCTGGCAAGGACCCAACATTTTATTCTTATTTCTTGAGGCGATGCTCAGATCAGAGGCAGTTTTCCTCAGACAGAATTTTCCTCCTTTCCTTTAGTAAATCAGTGTCATCACATCATGGAGCAGGAGGTGTAGGGGAAGTAGTAATTTGTAATTTTTGTTGGGGAAACACCCCCAGTATAACTGATGTTGTGTTGTTTGGCAGTTGGGAATGACAGCAAAAAAAAACAAGCACCAGAAGGACTACAGAAGTTGCTGGGAAAAACTAAGGAGGAAAACCAGACTGAAGGGCAATCTGTACTGTCAAGATTGACTACACTATTATAATTTGGTTTTCTTCTTTTGTTTATTTTCTTCATTTTTAAACTATTGCAACAGGAGCTGAAAAGAACACATTTTAAAAAAAAAGAAGCTGTAAGTTATGGTGTTCTAAATCACATGCCACATGATATCTGAAATTAATTGAATGAATTTAAACCATTAAAATAATTACATTTATTTGAGAAAACATACATTTTTACTTTTATTCCCATCGATGACACGCACTAGCTGTGGCAGAGTAAAAAATAAGAGAAAATGAAATCAGTGGGAAGATTAAATGACAATAATAAAATAACAGCTTAATTTTGATTTAACAATTACTTCCTCTAGAAATGCAACTTTCAAAACATCATTGAAGACGAATGGAAGTTCAATATGATTGTTTAATTCCAGCACACCTTAAACACAGGTGCAAAAATAGCACCATTCCCAAAAGGCAGAAATTCTGAGCTGCCAGCATCTCTGCAGCTCTGTTGCCAGTATCTGCATTGTTTGTTTATCCTGGGAAACCTCTCTGAAGGAGCAGGATCTCAGGGCAGCTCAGATGGGGCCAGATGGGAGGAGGTGGGAGGTCGAGCTTTGCCTCCAGCTCATCCCTCCTGGCTTTCCCCAGGAGGCTGCTCTTGTGATGAAAAAGCCCCTGCAGCTCTGGGTCCCTGCTGGGAAGAGGAACCCGAAAGACAGAGAAAAAGTGAGATAAACAGAAAAGCAGGAAGAGCAAAGAGTATAACCTAGTGCTTGCCTCCTGAAAAGAGCCCTTCAGTGTCAATCTTCTGCTGCACAGAAGGGCATGAGGAGATCTCAGCTTTGGAGATTAGGTGAATTAGATAAGCTATTTCATTTTTCTGCTAATTTGGACTCACGTTTGCTTATGTTTGATTTGCCAGTTCTATTCCTATAATCTGTTGGTAACTTGATACCTTTGTGTTTTAGAAAAAAAAAAAAATCTTCCCTTTCTATATTTCAGCTGTTAAATGAAGAAACAGCAATTCATAAGGAGCACAAAATCCCACAGGGGTGAATGCACTGGAGATCTGGAGCTAAATTTTTTCACAGTCAAATTTTTGCCCTCTTCCCTGCTACTTTGCAGGCAGGGCACTAGGGATTAGGATGATCTGTTCTTTCTTCAGAGTATATTTATGTTTCCTCTGCAACAATACACATCTTTTCATTATTCTTTGGATCCAAAGCTATCTGCAAACCATCACTGTTCTCTCCGATATGTGCTAAATATTGACAAAGAAACAAAGAAAATATGTGTGTTGAAACAAGCTGACCTCTGGTGCAAGAAGAGCAAAGAATTGAATGCCCTGGGATGTGTCTTTTATTATTGCTAATTGTTTTTTAAACACCACAAGTCTCCTCTCAGTTTGGGAGACAAAGACCCCTCCAGTGCTGCATTAGACTGGGGGCACGACCAGCAGCCATGTGCTTGTCCAGACTGATAAATCCATGAAGAGATGAGTCAGGCTAGCTGTGTTGATAGCAGCTCAGGATTTACTGGAGCTGATGGCTTTTGGAGGGTTTTTTTCCACCCTGCATCACTCATCTATATCATGTGTCAGGGAGAGCTGGCTGTGTACTCAGATATTAGGTAGCACCTGAAAGTATTCAGCTGTTTTGGATGGTGTCTGGAAGCTGCCTCTTCATAAAACTCATCTTCAACAAGGCCAAAGAATCTTCCTGTGTAGTTTATCCAGAACCTGTCCATGAGCCAAGAAGTTCAGAGCAACCAACAGCGTGAAAATGTAATTAAAAGTGCACAGTGATGCTTTACAGGAAGAGGTCTCAGGAATTGTGAGGCTCAACAGGAAAAAAAGCATCTTGCCCCAAGTTAAGGGTATTTGGGAGGTTTGTTTAACCTTCATTCTGGTTATTTGCACACAATTCCATGTTTTATTTACAATACCATTGAATCAAAACGTGAATTTGCCATAGCAACTCAGGCTTCAAATGGGGCCTATGTTGCTTCCCTAAATTACAACACCTCCTTAGAAAGGAGTAAAGAAGAGTGCTCTGTGTAATCTGAACTCTTGCAAAATGCTATAAGCAAAACATGGCTTTAATAAACAACACATTTTCTCCAATCCTTAGAGTACATTTTAGAAGAAAAGATTGCAATTACAAAAAAAAAATATATATAAATATGTATATATAAAATGAGCTATTTCGGCTTAATCAGTTTTTCAGGAAAATGTTGACTCTGGGGATGTACTGGCAACAGTAAGACCAATGTGGGACATTGAGATGGTGTGGGTGAGGATTTCTGTGTCACTGCCTTGTTTTTTGACTGTAAGGAAAACAAAACAGTGACAAGTCATATCTTCACTCATGCATTTTACTCTTTCCATTTATTCGGCCCTTTTGCCAGAAAAATAATGAAGCGTCCAGTAGATGACATAGTTGTACATAAATAAATATTTATTCAAATCCCCTGCTTGCAGTCCCTACCCACTAACAAAATACCAGAGTCAGCTGGATTGCTGGAAAGCAGAATGCATCCAGAAATTTTGCTTTAAGTGATGCAAAATAATTCTTATTTAACTGCAACTTCGAAAGTCTCATGTGGTTGTAAATGTTTGTGTGTGAGTACCTATGTGGCTGTTGATTTTATGTGATATAAAGCTCTGGAACTTTTCACATCCATTTCATTTTTCTTCCTGTTATTCTCAGGTACATATTACTGACAAGATTTGTCCTAAGCACACATGAGGTTTTCTGTTATAGATATGAATTTTATAGGACTGATGCACATCCTTTTTTTCCTCCTAATCAGGGTATGAAGAGGTTCAGCCACGTGTGTCTGGTCTGAGAAAAAACTGTATTAAAAGGGACAATCTTCTCACCTTCTTTGCAAATTATGTCCTATGATTCAAGTGACAATGAAAATAAGGAAAAAACCAGCTATTTGTTACTATTTTTTAAAGCAAGTCAGAAACCCGAGTAGTACAACAGATGAGACAATTCATGTCTCTCCACACATTTTTACAGATGGTGAGGAGTTTGTTTTCCTTAGGAGATAAATGGGAGCTTCTTCTGCTCCTAACAGAAGCAGCAGCCCCAAATCTCTATTTTTGTTTTTTTTTAATTGCTATCCTACTTTCACAACACAGGCACCATTAACCTGTGGATATCCACAGAGACTCCAGCTGGTCCAACTCACTGGCTTTCAAGATTTTTGTTCATTGTGACCAGGCTCCTGGAAATCTGGACACAGCATTCTTGCAGATAATTCCTGTCTTTTCCACTTTATTGCTAGTTGTCTCTTTCAGCCTTGAATATCAGCTTTCCATTTGCAATTCATGATACTAGCTGGAAATTTCACAGGGCAAAAGCAGATCCTATGGATTGGCTTAATTCCACTAGCCTTATTTTAGATTCTTGTGAGTTAAGGAAGACCACAGCAGGTTTGAATTTTGTTTTGCTTTTTAATCTAAAGATACTGTTTGTTTTGGCTTAAAGGGAATTGTGAGAAATACCAATATATTTAAAGGGAACACATTTAAGTGCTTTCTGAGGACAGCAAGTGAACCTTAGCAGTGAAATCCTGCTGTATGTGAGGTTCTAAAATTGCAATGTACAAATGCTTCACTGGGATGTAAGAGTGTCCAAATGTGTGTAGTCCAGGATGATGTCCAGTCAAAAAATGGCTAGTGCATAAGGAAAAAGTTATTCTTGAAATTTAAAGGAATCAGTTTATACTCACATCCAAAATTTCTAGTGACATCACACACCAGGAAACAATGAAATCTAATAAAGCTTTTCACTTCAACAGAAGTTTTAAAATGTGTTCAGAAAGACTTTACTTCACCTCTGCTGCCTGAATTCAGCCTTGAAATCTTAAATCTGACAGTCTGCCACTTCACTTTGACTTCTTTTTCTACCACAGAACAGCATCTTGGCTTTGCCTTCCCAGCCTGCATCAGCCATACCGACACTCTGAAATTCTTCACGTAGAGCACCCCCTGTATTCACTGGGAAATGCTAGAAGTCCTGATGTAATTTCTCAATAAAATAATGAAATTAGATCCTAGTGAGCTAGGAACAGTGGACATTTGATTTCAGAGCTCCACACTGCCATGGCTGCAGGCAGTATAATTTCATAGTTCTCAGAATATGTGTAACTCAGGAGTTACTCAGAAACATAAACTGCAATTCCTGGAGGTAAAGTGAAATATCCATTAGTTGCATATATCAAGATTTGTCTCCTCTAAAAGAATATACATTACAGACAGATACCCCTGATACCTGACATATGGTTCTCTTTTGGGGAATCAGTGCTGTGTAAGTATTAAAAAAATTGTTCTATTCTCAGCTTTATGCAAAGGCTGAGCCTATTATTGCCCTTGGTCTTCACAGAGTAAATTCATTAGTTTGAATTGTGTTTTTATTACTGCTAAAAGTCATGGGGGAAAAAAAAAAAAAAGCTAGGGCTAAACTCCATAATGCCTTGTTGTACCACTTGGAAAAATTTTCTTGTCCATGCTTGAAGCTCCCTGTGACAAAGTTTGTCTTTCCAGCGGTTTCAGACTGTGCACAAGACAATAGAAACAATGTGGGAATACAACAAATTCTTAGTGATATTAACAGTGCCAGTGGATGCAGTTCCAGTCCATGGGATTGCAAAGTGTGTCCAGATGCTGCAAGGATGCGTATCTTGTAAATGCTTATAATGATAAACAGATAATAAAGGTTGAATTAAACAAGTCAATGGTTTTGGCCTTGCTGACTGCAAGTTCTGGAGTGTGCATGAAATAAACCATCTCCACAATGAGCACTGGTTGGCTCTCTACCAGCTCCAAGGACATTCAGGATACTGGCTCTCGCTTCTGGGAATGGTCCCTCTGGGGCTGCTTTTCAAAGCATTGACAGGCTGGTGCAAGTTTTAATGTGTAGTGCCCAAGCCTTATATGATTTGACAACTTCATCTTTGGTGGCTGGAAGTTCAGCCCTTTTTTTTCAAAATGTAGAGGAGAGAAGGGTTTGTTTGAATGGTTTTGTCAGAAAATAATTGCAGAAGGATGGCCAGTTCCAATACAAACCCTAGGGACAGCTCTACTAGGTACCTAACAGGAGATATAATCCTCCTAATTTCCCATCAATGTGTATATTTATGGCATGATGTCCCACATTTCAGGCACTGCACAGACCAGCCTCTAAGACATCAACCCTGGAGAAAGCTTTTAAACTCTATTCAGCTAAAATTCATTTCTAAAAAACAGTTTAGCATTAAGGAAAGAAATGCAAGGTAACTGCACGGTAGGAATTATCTTGGAGGTGCCAAAGGATTTCCTGTCTGTTTCTTAACTCTCCATATTTCCAGTTTCTTCTGTAAGAAAATTTGTCAGTTAGTCTGAAGCTATAGAGGACAGAGTTTTGTGGAGACATATTGTTAAAGACGACCATCAGGTTTTTTCTGAGCATTTGATGCACTTGATCTTAAACTTTATTGATGTTCCTAATGAGGTCCAAAGATCCTGTGATGGAAGGTGTAATGACATTTCAAGGTATTAGAGATAGTCACTTGGCAGTGTTCCCAATTTTCCTGGTATCTTTGAATTCCAGTAAATGAAGGTTTATTTGAAATTAAATTCTGATACGGAAATGTGTCTTCCTACTAAGGCTGGGCATTGATGGGTAGGAATCTGTTACCATAAAGGGAGCTAGAAGGCAGCTGAATGAAACCTTAGACAAAAAGGAAAGGGTTTTTTTGTGCTAAATGACTAAAACTAAGGCACTTTGCCAAGGCATGTGTGCATCATAACCCACTACTTATTTGGGTGAAGAAATGCCCCAGCATTTCCACTTACAGCACACTGACAGCTCAGCCCTGAGCCATCAATTATCCACAGCAACGTGCCCAGGACTGGTGCTGCCACGTGCCCAGTAAAGCCTGCTGCCCACAGAGGCCCAGTTTTGGATCTGGATGCTGGTTTCTCCCAGAACTATGCATTTGAATGTGTGTAGCACAGCAAACTGCATGGCAGTGACTGCACAGTTCACAAATTGGCACAGATGCCTGCTCTTTTTCCAAAGTCAAGAGTAAAGTCTTAGAGCCCTACTGATGAAAAATCCATCTGATGGCTGGATCACAGAAGAAGGAGGGCCCCAAATTATGAGCAGGATCTGTTCTAAAAGCCACGTGCTCATGTAAAAATGTGATGGAATATGGGCACGGAAAGTTGCGTGTGGATTTCACTAGATGCAGAGGGATTCATGGTATGCACATAAATTTATATGTTGTACTTAGAGACATGATGCAAAGGGTCAGGAGGCTGTAAATATGTTTCCTCGCTGCATAAAGTAAGGTGATAAACAGTGACATGTCAAAAGCCCTTAAAAAAAAAAGTTGGGGTCAAACTTGACATTTAACAAGTCTCACTTTTCTTTGCCCTTCCTACCTGTTTTTATTTCTACAGCGTGAAACCAAGAACTCTTGTTTGGCATTTCAACCATGCTCTCTGAACAACCTAGGAAACTGTTAATGGCTATACCTATCTGAGTATTTGACACAAGCTGCAGGGGTAGTCAGCACCTGTGATTTATAGAAAAGACAGTGAAACAGTCCTAAAATACAGGACTGTAAAAGCATACTAGGAGTATGTTATAGTTCTCATGAAAAATAGTTATTTTCAAATTATCTCAGTGAGTTGACATACTCATTTTTATTTCTTTTTACTGCTGTAATCAAAGTGTTCAGGAAAAGATAAAACTGAAGAATTTTCCATCAGAAAATATCTCTGTAGTATTATTATCTCCATCCTTAGCCAACTTATGCAAAACAGACTCTTTTTATTTTGCAATATGTTTAATTTCCCGTAGACTTGGATTACAATAATGTTTTTTAAGTTTTGTGGGGTTTTGCTTTCTTTTTTTTTTTAATTAAATAAAAATGTGGGCTGCATTCATGCTGCTCACTTTCTGCAGGTTGTACTTGCAGTTTAACCATCTTAGCTCCCTTTCTGTCACGGCTGCTTGTGCGCAAAGGCTTTGCTCACCATTAATCCCAAGTGTGATGGGCTTTGTAAAAGAGGCAATGCAGAAGCCTTGAGAGGACTCTCTGGGATGATTTGGCTTTTGTAAGACTGCCTTCAGGCGAGTTCTTTCTCCTTAGGAAGTTCATCATCCTGTCAGGAAAGGCATGGAGAGGAGCAAGGCCAGGTCCTTTGGCAATTCTGGATTAAAGCTTTAATCTTTGGACTACTTGAATGTGCCCTAATTTATGCCATACCAAAGCTCCTAAATTATGTCTAAAGTAGCTCTATCCTCTTAGGTTCTCTTCAGTTTTAATGTTTCTCATTAAAAATGATGAAACACGAACCACTGTTACTGAATACTCATCTTTCTCACCAACAGGAAAACCTCATCTCTTGTGTACATGAAGCACTGGACGTGACAGAAGGTTTTGGCTTTTTCCAGTGTGAGCATGGCATGGCTGAATCAAGCCAGGACATCCAGGACCCACCCAGATCTCCATCACTGCTGATGCTACTTAGATTTTACGTGTGAGTATGAGGACAAATTTCAGAAGCAGAGCTTCACATTATGTCATGGCAGCTCTGCAGCCCAATGCTGCTGGTAAAAATCAGTTTAATGCTATGGAATTACTTGTGTCCGGGCATAAAGGCCTTCAACAAAGGAAAATGGTAAATAAAGCACCTTTGCTCAGATTTTGCTCCCATATTCCCAGGGTCTTTAAACAGCATGTGTGAAGGAAGAGTCTTGGGAGCTGAGAAATGTGGGGCAGTAGAAACAGTTGTCATAGTAATTGTCTGCCATATATATAGAGTTCATTAAGTGGCCTGTTAATTGCTGGTGCCAGTATAACAGAGGCAAGAGAGTGAAAAACTGTCAGTCTGTCTGAAAGGGCAATCAAAGAGAAGGAAAATAAATACCTCCAAAGCATCACAAAATGTTCAGAAAAAGTATGTTTCCAGGGGAGGAGAAGGTTTCAATAAAATTATGACTTTAGCTCTGGAAAATAATTCAGTTAGAGCACAAGTGGTTGTCATAAAAGTTGTGTATATTAGGAAAAATCACTGTTGTCTGTTTCAAAATAGGAATAATACCTTCTAAGCATCTCAAATGTCATGTTTTATTTAATCAACTTGGGTAAAAATTATGCTGTATAACCACATGATGTTTGTGGAATGTTACTATACATGTGAAAAAAATGCTGTAAACATAAGGAGCTTTGTGTGTGTGTTTCTCTGTGAGAAACCCACTTCATCCTCTGAGAAAGTTTATCATTGAAAAGACAAGATAGGTTACAACAGAATGACATAAAGTCCAGTTCTGCAAGATGTCACAGGGCATTCTATCTTGCTGTCACAAGCACTGCAAATTCCCTGAGACAGTCACTTAAGCACTTTGCAGGAGATAAGTGCTCCTTACATCCTTAACACTTTTGGAAAAGAGAAATGAGCGTGTGTTTCCACGGACAAATGGCTCAGACAACATAGCAAATGGTGTTTGGGGTTTATGTGGGACTGCTGGATAGATGAGTTGCCTTTATAGAAAAGC
Source organism: Promerops cafer (assembly GCA_013398275.1). Taxonomy (NCBI): domain Eukaryota; kingdom Metazoa; phylum Chordata; class Aves; order Passeriformes; family Nectariniidae; genus Promerops; species Promerops cafer. The sequence continues at coordinate 278,415 of VZSE01009681.1, forward strand.
TAGGAAAAATGTAAAATTATGGAAGGGCTCCTCTTGCACAGGAGATGCATGGGAGATAAGAGTGAGCAGTTGACAACATTTGGGTTTTCTACTAAATGCAGCTGCAGGCAGGCTGCAAAACTGCTGCTTTTGCATATGCATGGGAGAACACACATATGCACATTTTTGTCTCAGTCACTAGGCAGGTGTTAACCAAACAGCTGAACCGTGTATGGAATTAGATTTTTGCCTATTTTTAGTTCTCCCTTGCACAAGGTCTGCACATTCTGTCCCGTACGCTGCCGACGTTTCAGCTCCGGCTCTCGGTACGACTCACACTTCTCTTCTGAAAGCTGAAAGAATACTGTGCCACTGCTGCCAGGAGGTACTAAATGGGAAACAAAACCAAACCAAACCAGTAAATCAACTGTGATAACAAACAACAACAACAAGAACAAGCAACAAAACAAGCAAGAGCACTCTTCTCTCTCCATCTTGCAAAACAAAATCCTTCAGGCATGATTTATTAGTAAAGCCAATTATGGCCAGTTAATAATGTACATCTGGATCTAATGAACAAATGCACAGCCAAAATATCCTCTTCTTTTTTTTTTTCCCAGGGTTTAAGTGAAGTAATTCATGTGTACTTTAACCAAAGCCTTTGTTTCCACATGAAGAGGTGGGCAGCCATTCAATCAGACATGACTGAGATTGTTTCAGTCAGTTAAATTGCCCAATATTTTCATGTTACCTTAAAAAAAAAAAAATAGAGAAGGACATGTGTGTGCCATTTGGACCCAAGAAAGTGTAAGTCTCTACCTACAAGATCTCTAATATATATAAATTAATGTACAAATATTTATGATTCTATTTCATGCAGAGAAAATAATACCTTTTCATTAACATGAAACATCACAACAAATTATGATCATAGATAATAGAAAGTGCATGTGGAACAAAAAGTCTGGGAAATTCTTTACTCATCTCTGTAGCCTTCTGGGCAGAAAAGCTCATTTTGAAAGCAGATGCCCCTGTCTACTGTAAGAGAATTGAAGTTTTGCAGCGGGTGTTCACTGTTTTCTGCTGGCAGTGAGGGTTTTTAGCAGTGCCTCCAATCCTGAATTGCCCAGATTTTGATCCATGAGCAAGTGTAGAAATGGGTGGACACATTCTTGAGGAAAAAGCTCAGTAGGACTTTCTCTCAAGCATGTGTACAATATTTCAGTACCTCTAAGTGATGTAAGTCAATAGAACTACTGGCACGTTTAAATCACATGTGTGTGATTGCCTGGAGAACTGGAGTCCATGATTTTAATTCTGTTTAACAGTGGTTTAACTCTCAGTGTCATGCAGCTATCAGGCTTCTTTTCTTTTACTCCTGTTTTTTAATATTGGAAGCAGGTCTTGATCCTTTTAAAGGAGCTTTTGAGTTGGTTTAACATCACTGCTAAGCAGCACACCAGAAAAAGAAGCACCGTTGTAGAGTTTTTCCAATTAATTTGGGATTTGCAGTTAAATACAGGTGTCACAATTTAGCATATGAATAATTCATAAACCATCAAAAAGCAACACTTCAGTGGAGGGATTTCTTAAAAAAAAAGTGTCAAACATATGCCAAACATTTACAGGATTGTTAGCAGCAAGTGGCTGAAGGAAAGTTGTAAAACTTCAAATAAAGCAACTTAGCTGATGGGTTGTTTAAATTCTCAAATACCAGCTGATGACTTCTTCCTGTTCAGGGAGAGTTTACTGACTTAGTTACAGCTTTGCATTCATTTTTGTTTCTGAAAATCCCTTACAACAGGAGAGCAATGATCTCTGAAGGAGATGGACTGAATCAGTAATTTTTTTCTTGTTCTGGAACTTAAACTGACATATTTTTTTCATGCAAGAAATTCTGTTAGAGCTTGCAACTGTACAGGAAAAACAAGACATATTTGTGCTGGTAACTGGCATGACTCTTGCACATTATTAATTTTCTGTAAAGAATAAATCTTTAGGTTAAGAAAAACTAGTTAAAAGTCCTTTCATCCTTTTAATTTAGCTTCCACACGTTGTGAAGTGACCAGATATCACAACTGAAATTAAGAGAAGTGGCAATATAATGAGATATTTGTATCCATCTGCAGAAAAAGATAAATGGGTTAAATACTGACTTCACTGTCTTTATTCTGTCTAAATCTTCCCCAGAGGTGACACACAAGACCAAGAATGATTCAGTGGTCTGATAAGGGGAATTCTGCATGCCTCCAGCCAGTCTTCCTCTGTGAGCCAGTAACTAAAATGGATTGCATTTGGGCACTATATTTAGTTTTGCCCATAATTTATTGTCTGATCTTGGCTGGCACTCCAAATCTATTTTTTTTTAACATGCAGTTTTTATGGTATATTGAAAAAGCCTGCAATCTAGCTTTCCCTGCTGCACAAAATGAAACTAAACCTATGAGTAGTATTTAAGAGGAGCTACTATTACTCAAATGACTGGAGAAGTCTTCCTTGTTCCCAGACTGACATTCTACACAATTTCCTTAGGTTATATTTTACTTCCTTTATCATATAGCTCAGTAACTGAGATATGAATATCTCATGTATATGAAATATCAGATCCACATCTTATTTGAAGCACATGAAGGTGCTGAAATGCTGCAGTAGGTAGGATGTGGTAACTGCTTCTAGCCAGTGCTCAGGCACCCAGTGATCATGAAATCATCCAATGCTCTCATGGAAGTTCATTTATAATGAATCCCCAAAAATATGTAATGTACAATTGCAATGCTTTATATTACTCTTTATTTAGTAACCAGAAAGAAAAAAGTCAGTGCTTTTATAGGTGAATGGACTCTTTTTTTTTCTCTCCTTTTTTTTTTTTTTTTTAAAAAAAAAGAATATTTTGCATCATTTTCAGTTTTGATTGCTTGAAGGATTAAATTAAGACTGGCAGTTATTTTAGTGGGGGCTCAGCTGATGGTCTATCTGGAGATGTAATGAAGCACTGAAGTATTCTTTCCCCTGGGAGGTGAGAGTGCTGGCTGTTACAATACCTTACTTCTCTCATGCTTGACAGTTGAGCGGCTTTTTGAAATAATGGCAGGAAGTCCAGAGCTTTTCTACATTCTCCTTTCCTTTCAGCGTGCCGGATGCCCTGGCACCAGAGAGCCTTTGAAACCTTCTCCTGTTTCTTCCACACCTGATGGTGATCGTTTGACTGGAGATTTATAGCTGGCCTGAAGCTCAAAGCTTCCAAAGGGCTGAAGTTACAGAAGCTTGAAGTGATGCTGGGTTCCCTGGAGTGGTGGTGCTATCGTCATCTGATGGCTGCTGAGCAGGAAAATGAGATGGTAATTTCTGCATTCCAGTGGTCGAGAGCTTCTACCACCAAAACCACCAACAGGACTCAAAGAAAAAGCTGCTTAGAGATCTTATCTTCCAGACGTGTTTTGTGTATGTTTGGGCTCCAACCACACCAGTGGCATTGCTGGCATCAATGGAATATCTCCTCTGATAGTTTATTACAGGCATAAGGACTTCCAGGGTGGACATTCAGTTACTTGTCTCTGGGGGGAAGCCACCAGGAAACCATGATCAGGGAAGAAAAGTGACTTCCACCCCTGCTCCCATCCCATCAGCACTGAGAAGAACTAATAAAGCCAATAGGATCATGGGGGCATTTCTAAAAAATGTTTGTGGCCTGAGCAGTGCTTTCTTCCACAGAATGTCAGAATCACAGAGTAGCTGAGGTTGTCGAGTCCAGCCTCTTGCTCAAGCAGAGCCAGCTGAGGACCTTGTCCACCTGGGTTTTGAGTATCTCCAAGGATGGAGACCCTTCCAACTCACTGGAAAATCTGTGCCACTGTTTGATCACCCTCACAGTAGGACAGTTTTTTCTTCTGTTTCTGAAGGAACCTTCTGTGCTTCAGTTTGTGCCCACGGCCTCGTGGCCTGTCAGTGGGCACCAGAGAGAAGACCCTGGGTCTGTCTTCTTTGCTCCATTGGGTATTGATAGGATCCCTTGAGCCTTCTCTCCTCCAAGCTGATCAGTTCCAGCTCACTCAGCCTCTCATGGGAAAGATGCTCCAGCTCCTTCATCATCCCTGTCCTTTGGAGGCTGTGGTTGCTCCAGCGTTATGAAGGTCTTCAATTAAATCTCTAAACACGCCCTCTTCTGTCCCCTTGTTGCCTCCTCATCCACTGCTCTTAAGAAACAAGCAGGATGGGAGAGCCAAGAAAAAAATTGCAAGATCTTTGTAGGAATGACTTCGTATCTAACGCTCAGATGGAAGGTTTCATTCCTGCTTGCTCCTTCAGAACCACGATACAGCATTTTAAGGGACACTGCCAAATTACAAAACAAGTGTTCCTGCCAATGTAAATAAAAGGGGAGATAAACTTGGAGATGATTGATGGCTGTGGGAAGGAGAAGCTACTAGAGATGCCTGAAAGGAGAGCCATCAGGCTTTATTAACCAAGATGTAAAAATATTTCGTCAGGGATAAAGCTCCCTGAGGTAATAACAGTGAAAAAGGAAAATTTATTCCAGATATGAAATTAGTTCAACATCTGAACAATATTTTCAAACTGTGAAATACTCTCTCAGTAGTGATTCTTCCTCTCATTAGCCTTTTACTCGTTATTCTTTCTATTACTATCATCCTCACTGTCCCTATTCAGAGGTAAACCTGTACTGATAATAATTCTCAGACAAGTAGGAAAAGGATTTATGTGGAAAAGGGAGGAATTAGGAAAATCCTTTGGCAGCAAATGTCTTTTTTTTTTTCCTTAAAAACAGAAAAAAAGGAGAACAGTGGAATTACACTGTCAAACACCCACGCCAAATCTGGGCAAAGATGGAGTATAATTTATTTTGTGAAATGCTAATAAGTGATAAGCTAGGGAAAAAAGAAATTAGGGATGTCTTTGACAATATTAAATTATGTTATTAGGTCTTGAATTATCTCCTTGAAATTGTTAGGAACAGTACATATGCAGTGTTGCTTAGCTTTTGGGTCCCTTACATCCTGGAAAAATATGTTCTAGCATAGTCCTATAGAATGTTCTAGCATAGTCCTATACATAAAAGTTTTCTTCTTCACTTTTTTTTTCACTAAGACACCCAACCCAAACCTTAAAAATTATTTTCACTTTAAAGCTTTTTGCAGTTTAGCAGGCTATACTGAGAGGAATGTTTTTACTGCTATTTTATGAGTCCCTAAAAGAGTTTTATAAGACTATTTTGAACGAAAGCATCTTCAATAAAGTATAAAATAATGACTTGGTAGGATCAAAACTCTATAAATGATAGCTACTTCTGCACTGGCTGTGAACAGGTTTAACGTATCAATCGTGAACGTAGTCGTAATGCAGACCAGTCAGTAAAAGAGGGAGCCCTTTACTTTTTCATGCTCAAAAAGTGTAAATGTTGCTTTTTCATAGATTTTGACTCTTGCTTTCTCTCTTCACTCCTGTTTAAGGGGGTAGAAGCTGCTTTATTAATTGCTCTTAGAAGAACAGACTAGGGCTGTCATAATGACTCACTCAAAGATCTATTGAAACAATAATTTGTGACTAATATATCCAATTATTTGCTCAGCTATAGCCATGACAGTTCCAACCTCTTGTGTTGCTTAAAATTTATGACTTTAATAGTGCTACAGATTAAATTTAAATATTAATTTTAATACCAATTCTATGTATTCTAGCAAAAAGTCTCATTAGATCATAGCAGTGGACAATTAAAAGGCAGATATACATATTTGTAAGAAAGTCCTACATAATTCCTTAAAATATTTTAAAAATTTAAAAAGAAGTGTAAAAAATATTTTAAAAATTAATCAAGCAACAAATTAATTCTTTTATCTTCTTTGGTGACCTTCATATAGAATGTATTAATTTGCTGAATGTCTATGGTAAGATTCTGAAGAATGATGTTTTAAAAAATCACAGAAAAAAAAATATTCGCCATTATTACTATTTCCACATTTTACAAGGATATCTAAGAAACTCTAAAGAATTTTTCTCCATTACGTTTTTCAGAAGCTTCTTGATAATAGATATTTGGTTTGATATATATTTCTACATTTATTTCTACATTTTCTAGTATTTATACATGTTTGTTCATACACATATTTGTGTGTTTATGTGTATTTCTGCATTGCCTTGTGGATTTACACTGGAACATATCTTGTTTTAAGAGATTAAATACTTATACAGTAGTCATGAAAGCCTTATCATGGACTCACTGCCATCTGTTCAGTGCAACTGACTTCCAAGAGAAAGCAGAGTGTAGCATGGAAAAGGTTTATTGTAAAGAAATATTGCATTTCATTAATCATAGGAGCAGTATTCCTTTGTTTAGAGCTTTAGTGTAGTACACAGTATAAAAGATTCGTTGAGTATAGAACCTATTACTGAGCTACAAGATAAAACAGCTGTTTTTTTCATTTTGTCCTCTGTAGACAATTGCACTTTTCATATTATTTACTTGAAGAGGTGCATTGCCCCCTGGCATCCTGACATGCTAGAAACTTCCTTCAAGCATGTGGAGACTCGTTTCTCCATTTCATCTCTCTGCTGCATGAAAAAAGAGTAATTTTTCATTCCAAGGAGTGCTTTTCCTTGGAGAAGGAAGTTTTCTGTCTGCTCATTTGAGCAGATAGAAAACTCATGATGCGAGAGATTTGTATGATAAACAGTATTCGGAATGAAAAATTTAATGAGCACAGATATTATCAGTTGTTCTTTAGCCCCAAGTGAAGATTAATGGCATGTGTTTTCTATTTCATGATACACTTTTCGAGAACTCCTAATTAATGGAAAATACTTCCATTCTCAGAAACACACAATCCTTGCTATTGAGTAAGGTTTTGTGTAAAACTAGTGAGATTTGAATAATTATTTCTTGGCTGTCACTTTGAAGTTATTTAGATGACCTCAGCTGGTTACTTCATGCATTCAGTACTTATTGTTTCAGAGACTTTGCTATCTTCAGGCAGCCTTCCATACCTCAGGACACCCTAAAAACAAGGTGAAAACCAAGAAACATAAATAAACAGCAATGTTTTGCTGTCAATATCTAATAGCCCTACTTTTGTAGAGGTGCAGTAGCCATTGGGTGTTGAGCTCCAAACAGCCTGTAATATTCCATTTGCTAAGTAAGCCCAAGATCATCAAATGGTCCTCTCAGTCATGCATTCCTTTAGGAACAGTTTGCTTTTGTTCACTGTTGGGCTGTTTTCCCCTTACAACCAGAGTCATGTTTTTTTAGATCATATCTATTTTCTGAATAAGCACAACATTACCAAATGCTCCTCTTTATTATGGGTTCTGAGAACGCGTAGATTACAATAACAAATAAGAGGGTTTTTTAAATGCAACAACTGAGAGTGATGAAGGGATGGGATGAGTTAGAACAAATCCGTGCCACTGACAACACAAATAAGGATGTGGGAGCTCAATTCAGGCAGACACTGTAAGAGCATGAGAGAACAAAGCTGTTATAAAGGCCCTCTCCTAATCAGTGGTTCACTTTGCTTTTGAATAAAATCTGTGAAAGAAATGGGGAAAAAAGCCCACAAACTACCACCTAGGAATATATTTTATGCCAAAGCAACAGGGTAAGATTCCACTTTTTCTTCCATGTTTGAAGAACATGATTTTCCTTAATTAATTTCAACAGAGCTCTTAAAATCTCTATTTATATATTTAATAAGATAGCTTCTATTGCTTTAATGTGACAAATCCATCTAGGATTAATCAGAGTGGTGCAGTTCATGGCATTAAATTAGGATGTATTTATTTCCCTGGTTATGCAGTACAACATTGAGAAGGTCTACGAGTTTCTCCTTGCCTTGAGTGGTGTTTTAGTACATTCAACAAACCCCACTAAAAAAGCTCATCTAACTCACTTCCTGAAGTCCCCCTTACTTGCCATTGGTGGTGAAGAAATTCAGAAAAGTTACTCTAAAACATCCTTGCCTGTTTCTAGGTTTTTCAAACTAATTTGGCAAAACGTAACCAGAAGATATCGAGGCCAAAGTCGTGCACATTAAACAGATGTTATTTCACAGTGCCTGACTAATTTTGAAAAGTCCTCCAACCACGAGGAACTCCATGGAAGGGAAGTGCTTTGTCAGGAATTATGTCTGCTTAAGATAGCTGCAACCCTGACTTTTGATAACATAGGCACAACATCAGTCACTACCTGGACACCAGATAACTGGAATTGTCCACAAATCCAAGCGCAGCAAATTAAATTGGTGTGTGCATGCACACGTGAACACACAAAAATGGGCAATAGTTCACCCCAAAAAGTTTAAAAATTAACAATTTCCCCCCTGGTTTACTTTCCATTCAAAACGTGCTCCCTTCCTAAAATCCATCAGTTAAATCACTTACCAGTGGCTCCTGTATTTGGGCGAGTCATGCTCTGCAGCTGCCCAAAGAAAATTAGAAAATGCTAAACCTGTACAACATATCCCTTAATTTATTCTGTACAATATTCTTTTTATAGATGCACCAAACCCAGGCTTCAGGGAGAGAAGGTGGTGTGAGTGAACACTACGGCTGTGGGGCATACAAGGTTTTCAGGCAGATTGTATGGTGGGAGACTGTCATATCCCATAGGGGCAATTCCACATAAATACAGTCTGATAGACAAGTTGCCAGTGTATATCTGCAGGAGAACCATGCTAAATTTAATCTTCTCTCCTCCTATATTTTATTCTTAAGCCACTGCCTGTAAAACAGCAGCAGCAGCACAGAGAACCATTAAACCAGAGCAGTGTAACAAGAATTTCTTTCATGAACATGAAAGGGTGATGCTATCCATACCATTCATCAAACAATAGCTTTCTGTAATTAATCATAATAGATACTCCCAGACTAGTAGAAGAAACAGAGGGTTGGAGAGCAAGATGGGATTGAAATGCCTTCATCCTCATATTTTCAGAAGGAAAATTTGGAGGTGTCTCAATCCTCAAATGGAATGAAATTGATGCTTGAAAAACAGTGTTATCTTGTTATGGAAGAAGTTCTCAGTTTCCTAACAACATACCTACTGGAAACTAAAACTGGAAAATGCCTCCTGTTTTTTGGTGCAAAAAGAGAGGCAGCCAACCTGTGGTCATGCACTGCCCCTTGGCATCCTGCTGGCTGGCTTTCCAGTGGTACTTTTGGAAGAGGCTGATTATTGTCTGGTCTCTGCCCTGGGGCTCTGCGCTGCCTCAGGCTGCACGTGGGGGATGAATCTAAGTTTAAAAGGCTGTCTAGCAGGAGGCAGACCCCACCCGTGGAGCTGCTCCTGGCCACCAGTCCCTGCAGTGTGACAGCAGGAGCAGAGGAAGCTTGGAAAGCTGTGAACTGCCCCTCCGAGACTCAAAACCACCTTTATAATAACCCTGGTTTTCTATCACCCCCCTGCTGCGCAGGCTAATGGAGGCTGCTCAAACAAACAGAAATATTTTTATGGACTGTGAAGTTAGACTTGTGCTACAAGGAGGAGAAATGGGGAATATTCGAGAAACGGGGAGGTTTCAAGAAGCTGCAGCTGATTATCTGTTCATTATCACATTTTCCAGCGGTTTCTCCCATTAAGTGTGAAAATGTCTCAAGTGTTGTGGTTCTTCCAGCTCCTAGATACTGAAGCTCATGATAAACTGCATGGCACCTCCCTCACTTTCCCAAAATTTCTCTCCACATTTACACTAGCCAATTTGAGGGCCATTCTTTGTTTGCAGCAAAGACAGTAAAGCTCCAGGTTATGTCTATGGAGTGCAGCCAGGAATAGAGGAGAGGGGAAGGAAAGACAACATTCATGCCTGGGAGTTTTTGGCATTAAAAGTCTTACACAGGCACACAAATTAAAGTACTGATAGATAATTTTTTTTTTTTAAAGATGCTGTAACCATGCCAATGACATTTTATCATCAAAACACAAAGATGTATGTTTCAGCAGTGAAAAAAAAATGCTGACATTTGCACAAAAAATGTAAGAAATCCTTTACTGTTTGAACCAATTCAAAAGTCAAAACTTTTTAGGTTTCTTTATGTCAGTACTTAGGGTAGTTGAAATTCAACAGGTTCAATCACACCACTGAAAGTGCTCTGTGGCTTCTCTTATACAATTTTAAAATGGATTTTAGGAATATAACTAAGCTTCAAAGTACATAATGTCTGAGCAGTTGGAGTACATAACACAGGGTATATATATATATAATCTTTGGTGATACCACTACTGCTTTTTGCAGTCTGAGATGACAGAAGGAAAGACTGTAAAGCAAGCATTGATGCAAAGTCTACATTAACATTACTTGAAACACACACAAAAAATGAATTTTTCAAAGTGATACGAAGGAGAAGTTAATGCATATTTTTTTCCCCAAGCTAATGCATTTCTTTTTCCCTAAACACAACTCTGAAGGATGTCTTTGCTAATCAAAGTTCCTTCTCACTGCTCTCACCCACAAAATTCCGCTCCTGTAATCCTTAATTTGGGCCAGGTTGACGTTAGATGAATGCAGAATTATCGCTAGCATTTACTGAGGGACAGCAGAATTTGCTGACGGATCGAATTATCTTCATGCAGTCTGGCACTTCTGGATGGCAGATACTGCTGCAAACTAGGAAATGGTTCTCAGGGCACCCCTTATGCAAGATCCTGTGCTAAAGGAGCTAAGGGATTAACACAGCGTGTGCAAGGCAGTGCCCAGTTTGTGCAGCACACATTCTTCAGACTCTCAGTACTTTTCCCTGGGAGCCTCATGCCACATTACTTGCGTGCTCCTGCTGAGACAGGCAGACTGGGGGATTTTTGCCTCCTCCACCCCCTACCTGTCAAGATATTCTTTGTTGAGCTTTGTGTCATGTGGCATTAGGAAAGCTTTGTTCTCAGAGCTTAATTCTCCTTCTCCAAGTCTGCAGCGGTGTGACATTTACAAACTAATGCATTTGCCCATCTCGTGTCCAGTAGGAATTACAGGTCATTTTGCTCTGAGAAGCAGTTTCAGCTGTGCTCAAGGAAATTCAGAAATAAACATGTACCACAAGACTTAGTCCCTTTTTCGGGGACAGCTTTCTCCACGTGTGCAGCAGTTCACACAGGCCTACTAATATGTATGTACAACATTACATTTATGCTTTAGCTGAGGAGTAAAGGGTTTTTTCAGTCTTTTAATTACAGATTGTGTTTAAAAAGTTTTATAATAAAATTGATAATATAGTTCTGTGTGTCAAGGCCAACATCAGCCTCATCCAACCAACCTTTTTTCAAAAATATTTTAATTTACCTACTAACAACTACTCACTTTTCTCACCCGAGTTCTTTTGTACTTCTCTGAACAACACGGTTAAAACAGGCTACTGGTATTTATTTTCTTTGTATTGGCATAACTTTCTATTTAAAACAAGAACCCTTAAATAGCAGTAATGAAAAAAATCTCATAAAAACTTTTAATTGGCTATTCTGACCATATTACTCACATGTATGACATCACGCTTTGTGTCATTAGACATTAGGAAATGAAAGGGTGAAGCATGTACAGTACTGTAGCCAGAGAGAAATTCCTAACACTGTTCCCTTCCACATAATGTCATTCCCATAACCAGAAAAACAAAAAAGAAAGAAGTGTTTTATTTTAAAAATATACAGAAATAGGATAGAGGAGTGAATCATTGTACAAACAAATGGAAATGCTTATTGGGAAATTAAACACTCTGGCTGCATTTGAAACCTGATTGTTTGAAAGAAGAAGCAAACTGTGTTTAACAAATGTTTATCCACAAAGCCATGGTGAGTCTCCTCAGACATGATATTAAATAGCAGGACAGCTATTAAAGATTGATAAATTGCTGTAAGTACATTTTTTTTTTTCATTTGAGAGTTTGGATTTATTCCTCCTTGTAAATGTCTCCTAGAAAGATCACTGTAGAATAAGTAGTTTATAACTGATTTTTATAACCCACAATGCAGAATGACAGCTTGTGATTCAAGTAACCTCCAAATGGAAATCTTTCTTTGATGTTTTCCACTGATTTTTTGCTGAAAAAGCAACTGGAATTCTTTTTTATCTTTTTTGCTGTTACAGTAGAAACTCAACAGTAGGTAACTCCTGAGATTTTTCCCCACTGTGGAAAATGCTCAGCTTCAAAAGAAAATAACAAAGGGCTTGTAAAAATGATCAGTTCAAATAAACCACTGGATCAACTCCCCCACAGCATTTCTAGGTCATTTGTGAATAGCAATGTTAATCAAGCAATATTGAAAAAAAAACCAAAACCATTCAACTTAAAGAGAGCTTCCCCAAAGCCATCACCAGGCTTGGAAACACTGGCTCAGGATGCTCTCCTGCCTCAACTGCGCTTCCCTACCCACGCTGCCAGCAGACCTGCTACTTCCAGAGCTGTATGGCATTAAAATCCCCCTCTGTGATTTCTTGTAGCCACCTATGAGCAGAGTTAAACTGCTGAGGCACAAAGCTGAGCCCTCTCCTGTGGCAGATCACCAGTACAAAGAGGCTCTCTGGCCATGCAGTGATGGATGGCAGCTCACAGCCACTCTCAGGTTTCGTGAGCTGAAATGGACAGCTCAGCTACTGTGGGAGGAGCACAGGGCTCAGCTGAGCTGCTGGTTAGGATTTAAACACCTAAAAGTTAGACCAGCACGTGTTTCAGGTGCCACATCAGCCTGAGTCTCCCTGAGGTTGGAGCTGCTGTCTCCATGCCTGGGAATGCGACTCTGGTTTCCTGAGACCAGGCTCCTGTGAGCAGAGAGGGAGGCAGTGAAGTGGGCATCCAGGACTGCTCAGTTTGGTTTATTTTTGTTGGTACCCCGACCTCCCTGAAGTTCTCCTTGTATCTGTTGTTGCTGCTGCATTTATCAGTGGGTCTAATGTCACAGACTAAGTCAGGAGTAGGCTGCCCAAGGAAATGCTGGAATTACCAGCCCTGGAAGCCTTCAAAGGTCATGTGGATGTGGCACTTGGAGACAGGGTTAGTGGTGAGCACACTGGTGATGGGTAAATGGTTGCAGTCAGTGATGGCAGAGGTTTTCTCAAACCTTTTTAATTCAATGATTCTGGATTTGTGCACTCTTGGTTTTATAAAGGTGCATTTTTCAATGAAGGTAAGAACTTGTAGTGATGACACAGACAGTGCTAAAAGTAGCATTAAAGATCTGCTCAGCATTTACCTCCCAACTCTGTTACCTTCACTAAACTTGTAAATATTTTTCTTTACTGCTGTGTCCAACTCTTTTTCCAGTAAAGTCCTGGTGACCCCAATGGGAAAGAGAACAGGGACAATATCAGAAAACCTCGTACCCTGACACAGTCATTCTGATTTATGCTCTATGGAAATGAGTAAGGGATGCAGAACCCTCAAAGGGTGTCTTGATGCTTTTGGTGTGACTTTTGGAGAAAGAGGAGACGTAAACCACAGTAATGTTGCAAGTATGAGTTTTTGATCAGTTTTATTTATTTCTATAAAGACAAAAACCCCAGTAACGTCTTAATAATTAGCATTCACTAATTATTTCCTCCATATAAATATACTGTCCTTCAGAAAGTCTCTGCTCCCACGCTTCAGATGAAGACTATTTTCCGCTCTGATAACGCTATCTCCATTCTCTCATTCATTCATATGCACATGCCATTTGGTATCAGTTTTCCTTTTGATGGCACAATAAAAATCACCTAATTAGGTAACAACAACTTAATGTATTAACTAAACTCTTGTAAAACCACAAGAAATTTGTGGGACAGGTTTACTGCTGATGTTTTACTACCGTTTGCTTCCACTTCCTTCAGTTGTGTTTTGACCCTGAGCAGCATTAAAGGTGAAATTCTGATCCACTGTGGAAATCAGTAGCCAACCTGAAATGACTTTAAGAGCCTTGGGATTTCTCATCCAGATCTCCACACGGCCATAACAGGAGTTGTTCTCATGAGAAAGCCTGACTAAACCAGCCCTCTGTGGGCAGTAATATTTTATACACAGGACGTGTGGATAGGCTCCCCTTTTAAACAAATTTGGAAGAACAATAGCAGCCTAACTCAAGCACTCGAAATATGGGAAATGCCAGAAAGGAGATTCTCCATATAACTTCGTTTCAGCCCCCTTGTGTGCTTTGGTAGTCAAACCTGTTGGTGCCTGGGATATTTTTGTTTTCCCTCAGACCTCACTGAATCACAGGAGCTCTGACAGAATGGCAAGTTGTTCAGTATATCACTGTCTGGGCTCCAGTGTCCCTCCCATCTCTAATGCTCTTTAAACACAGTTGAGAGAACTATTTATTTCCTCAGATATTATATCATGGCACTAGTAATTTTTTCAGTGTATTTATTCTCACAGGACTCATTATTCTCAATTTGCTTTCAGAAGTTGGACGTGCAGCATTAAGAATGTCAAGGGTAATAATTTAGGGCGTAGGCTCTGAAATACCTATTCCAAAATATCAAGACACTGGTTATTAGAGTTCAACACCATATGGCAAAAAAAAAACCAAAACCAAAAACCAAACAAACAAAACCACCACCACCACCACCACCAAACAAACCAAAACCACCAAAAAACCCCCCAAAAATACAAAAACAAAAAATCCCCTCTCATTTAACAGGTTCAGTGACTTCTGATGTGGCTAGGGTCCCGGATAGAGTACATTGTATAGCTGAGCTCAGTTGAAATAATATCATACTAGAAGCCAGTTAGTTAAAGTAGGAGAGAGTTCAGCAGCTTCTCTGTTATTCTTAGTTAATTTTACAATGTCTTCTGAGTGAAGTGGCAGAAATGTGTTGTGCAAGCAGATCTGTAGAACCAGACACCTTGTAAATATGTCCTCATAGAGACAGTAATTCTTTAAGAAGAATGAAGCATCAGTATTACAGAAAAACCCCCTCAAGAGTTCTCAGTAATTCTTGTGACTCATTATGTCTTCTTGTGGGAATGTTTGGACTCTCCAGAGTGCCTCTCTAGCAATTAGAATGTGTTTCCCTTACCCTTCCATTTGTCAATTTGTTCTGCTTGATAAATGTCAAACGTGGCATTGGCTGGATACGTGATGGATATCTCAGCGTTGGCAGTTCCTCCTCCAGCAAACTGGGGTATGGAGAGGGCAACAAAAGTGTTCCCTTTGCCTGGGGAGAGGTCAGAGAGGTCAGCCAGGATGCTGATGGGGAAGGACAGCTCTGTGTGAGCTCAGTGTCCTGAGGATGTTCAGCCTTAAATATGCCATTTGTGAAGATCCAAGAGCATCCCAGACACCTGCAATGGGTCCTGATGTAGGACCACAAAAAAAGGATGGATTTGTTAAGGGTTATTACCTATAAATATCTCTGGTATTCCATGTATAATGATATGTTTAACATTTAAATGTAATGTTGTGGGATTTTTTTTTATTTTCTATAAACATGTGAAGTTTTGGAATGAAAGATCTGCAGCAAGAACTGAAAATAAAACAAAGTGAACTTTACTAAAGTACTTTCCTGAGTACTAAAGCCAAGTGAATTACAGAGAATAAACATGTCATAAGTAGCATGAAGTAAATTAGATTATAATAGGATTACTGATATCATTTATGAACAAGAAAAGATTTTTTTAATGTTTACCAGAAATACAAGGGAAAGGAATCCAAGAATGAAGACCAAAACTCCAGTCACTCTATAAATACAGTTTAACATGCATTTAACTCTCACACAACTGGGTAATCCCTTGGTTTGCCATTTGGGTTCAGATCTTCAGGACATCAAAATGCTATTTAGTTGAATGCTGTGTAAGGGTGGGAAGGAGGAGGATTTAAAGGCACTTATAATGATCATGATCTTCATGTTAAATGAGTTCACTTAAGGGTAGATTGAGTGGGAACCTGAGTCCCTTCCCACAGAAATGTCAGCCTACATCCCTCTGACATTAGTAGGAGCAGAGGAGTGACCTGCTAGTCATCCTGCAGAACTCAAACATACACGTACAGCTTGGATCCTGTTTATCATAATCTCCTTTTATTTTTGGTTACCACCTCTCCATTTTCGCAGATCTGACGTTCTCAGCATGAAAGATGGCATCATAAGGCCTAAAGATGCTGAAGATAGAGTAGCCTCCCTAAAACGTAGTTTAGCACAGATGCCTTCAACATGTTACCCCTTCAATTAACTGATAAATTCCTACTGAGTTTTCCCTGAACCTTGAATGGTTGTCTGGCCACTCATTTCAGGCATCTGGGTAAAATAAGTCTTAAATTGAAAGTTGACCTCATCAGCAAATGTCATTTATTTACATTGGATTCCATCCATTCGAGTGGCCTCTCTGTACGTATTAGAGGATGAACAATTAAAGCCTCTGGTTCAGAGAAAGGAAGGGCATTGGAGGTCGCCAGCACTGTGTAACAGATTTTAGCCAAAAAAACTTCTTTAGGCATGTTATTAAATCACAAAAATTACAGATTAATGCTCCACTAAGAAGGAAAAAAAAAAAAGCTGAGCTTGCTTCTGGACTGCTCTCTGATGCAGGGGAAGTAAGGCTGGAGACTGGAGACAATTAATCTTGGGACTGAAATTTGAGGGAAAATATTTATGTGAAGCACCCTTAAGACACATTTCTCTAGGTCTTTTTTAAACTTCTCCAGAAGTTCTTGCAATACTCAGAAAAGTCCTTTAAATCATATTTCTTGTCTCATACAGCTGTAAAATTATTTTGTTCCTCTTGGACTGCGTGGAGGAAAAGTGTCCTCAGCATCAATAAGAATTTGACTACAGGGCTATTATATAAAATAGCCCTTCCCAAACTTTTTTCCACCCTGTGAATTTTCTAACCTTTGGGGAGACAATAATGCAGATAGTCTCACAAGGGGCTATTTCTGCTCAGTGGGAGAGCTGCAGGATTGGGATGGTGAATGACCGACGCATTTGACAGTAACACTGAACATTTTTTCAAGCTGTCACGAGTGAAGTTCCAAAAACCTCAGATAAGCCTTGAAGCCGTTGGGAACTGGCTCCCAACTAAGCCTACAGGTACTCAAACCACTGGGTGGGAATAAATGTGTGCTTGCAGCAGCTGGATTTTTATTTTCTGCTGACCGCCGCTGAGCTGGCCACCTGTGGGGCTCCTGGAACACGCTGTTGTGGGAAGGAAATGTTACCTGAGCGTGATGATGGGCACGGCTTCACAGCTCACTAGCATTCTGCATTATGAAAAGGAAAGAAATTAACATCACACCAGTCAGAAGTCAAACTTCACTGGGAGCAAGCGGGCATGCTGCCTCAGGACATGAGACTCTCTGCCATAAGACGTATGTGACGTGTCTTGAGGACTGGAAAAAAATTACCTTTACACATCAATGAGTTATGCAAAGAAGGCACATCCTAGGGGTAGGGCTCATTAGCAGAACAAGGAATTGAACCCAAGTCTGATTTGTCTTGCTCTTTGACAACTTGGTACCCACAGAAAGCCCACAGATAAAGAAAGGCTGGATAATTTAGCTGATTTTCAACCACATGGAGTTGTTCTTCAGCACTGTAATCATGGCAAATTTGGCCTCATGTGAGTAGATTAAAGCAACTAAGTAATCACCTCTGAGCTGCCATAAGCTGTTTTGCTTCTGAGCCTCTTTCACTTTGTCATAAGTCAAGAGACGTTGTGAGACTGCAGAAACTGGAAGTCTACAGGTAAAATAGACATATTTGGATAATCCTATCAAATAATTTTGCTAACAACGTTTTTCCTGAAGGCCCTTCTGGTCCTGGAATACTTTTGAAAGACAATATATTAGTTTATTGTGTACCTCTGTTAGTCCTTTTAGGCACTGTGGCAGCAAATCAGCTTACTTACAAACTTGAAAAAGTATTTTAAAAAAATGTTATACTCGGTGAAAAAGATCACTCAGAACCTGAGTGCAGAAGCTGTGCCCTCAGTTTATATAAGTCACCAGCTACTAAACCATTCCCTTCCTTGTCCAAATGTGTAAGGTCTTCAATAAATAATAACAACATGCTCTTTGTTCTTCTTAGACTGCTGAAAAAAGTGAAAAAAATCTTCCAGTCTTTATAAAATAGATAGGTTGCTGGCAGAAATTCTTACTGTTTCTTATATTGAACTCTGCTCCAAGAAATAACCTTAAAATGATAAAAAAATAGGAGAAGAAAAGATATAAAGTTTATACCAACTCAAACAAATCCCAATAACTAACTTCTAGACGAATGTAAAGGACTTCTGTGCATGTCAACTAGACACAAAATTGCTGTCAGCACTAGAAAATCTCCTGGACTTCATACATGATGGTGTAGAAGGACATGAAAGCCTCTTGAAAATCAAAGGAGTTTGGGAACTGTACAGTTTGTCCATATAAATATAGCTGATGCAAAGCTGAAGCTGAGAATGCACTTTTGGACTGAATCTGTGTCCAAGTTTTCGAAGAAAGCAAAAAAAAGCAGTGAAGACCTTCAGAGAATTATTGTAGCTGTTTGAGGCTTGAAGCCAACTCATC
The DNA here is from genome assembly GCA_013398275.1 of Promerops cafer. Lineage (NCBI taxonomy): Eukaryota > Metazoa > Chordata > Aves > Passeriformes > Nectariniidae > Promerops > Promerops cafer. Next base: position 296,857 of record VZSE01009681.1, read on the forward strand.
TTTAAAGAGGCCTAAAACCTGTTCAGTCTCTCACGAGATAAGAGTTTTCAGAACTCTACTGTGGCTTTCAGACGACACAAAGTCGACTTTTTCAACAGTGAAAGGAGGTACCAGGAAGGTGTGTGCATGCATCGTGCTAATTATGTCTCTAATTAGGACACTGCACATGCAGGTACCACAGGGGAACTCGCTGTCCCAGCACAACCTATTTCATGCACTTAACTGAGCCCCAGTGTGCACCAAAGCAAAAAGGAACACAGAATTCAGTGGCTGCAGATTATCTGTCCACAACGTTTATCTAATAGCCAGAATTAAGCAGCAAGTAACTATGGCATTACGTGCATTAAAGCTGCCACAGGCAGATCCTATTTCAGTTTAAGCACTGCTCACATCTCACATGAGCAGGTCTGAGTGTTCTGTGGAAAACTGAAGGTGTGGAGTCCTGGCCCCACAGACGCACTGGGAAATTTGCCATTGGGTTAGTGGAGCCTTTATCTCACCCCAGATCTTGAAAACATTTACTAGACACTGTATTTCCCAGTGTGTTCTTTGGGGCCAGGCAGCACACTAGACATTCCACAGCTTTAGCAGGAATAGCTCTTGTGGGGTAGCTGCTCCTTCAGACTCACTGGAACAGCCTGAAACTCCACCAGAAAGGAGCCACAAATTACTGCTCTGGTAATGAGCATAAAGATCCATTAGGAATAGCCACATTCTGCATGTTTTTACTGCTGTGAAGAGAACATTCATCATGATCATGCAGCTACATGGATGTAGCTTAAAGGAGGAGTGACTGAGGAATGCCACTGTCTCCTTCATAGAATCACAGAATGGTTTGGGGTAGAAGGGACCTTAAAGACCATGTTGTTCCAAGCCTCCTGCTATGGGTAGGAACACCTCATATGTCTCTACTGGGATAAAGAAGGGCATTCATTTGGTTTTCCTCCTTTTACTCTAAAGGTAGCAATTTATAAATCACAGTTCTTAGCTGAATAACTTCTTTTCCTGCGTTCTTATAAATTACATACAAATCTATATGAACAGATAAGTAAATAAAAAGGAGAACACAACCCTTACTTCCTCCTTGGCAATTTAGATTTTAAAGGTATTTTTAGCTAACTCTGTGGGGTTCCCTATTTTAACATTGACTGGCATATCTCATTCATCATCAGAATTTTATTAAAAACAATGCAGGTGTCCCTGGATACCTGTAAAAACTTGTGACCTGTTTGCTCCTTCAATTCTCCAGCATGAGCAGAAATATACCAAACTCCTCTAACGCTCATGGTAGTGAGTCTTAGAGCAGCTGTTAAACAGCACTTAATTAAAATATAATAATACACTCATCCCTCAGTCCTCCATGCCCCTTTTCCCCCTTAGGGAAATTCAGTTAGCAGGACAATCAGACACACAGCAAAAGAGCCATGCAAAAGCAACTGCAGCTGCAGAAGGGAATTTAAGTGTACCTTGCCTGCACAGTCTCAGACTCGATTTATGCACTGACCCTCTGACTATTATCCAAGCATCCACCAGAAAACCCAACTTTTTTGGGCATCCAGCCTTGATTTCACTTGACTGACAGAATATAGATTTCTGAGATATTCCTGGCTACATAGAGGATCTGTGGCTGCAGCATGTGCAGTGGGAGGGGGGTGTATGAGGTAATTAGAGACAGGGAAAGCCACTTTCTCCTTTCTCATGGGTGTGATGGGATCAGTGAGCACAGCAGTGAGATGTTTCTTGTTCCTCCCAATGCTTCAACTTTCTGCCTCTGTGCATGGGTGTGCACCAGGATTTATGGGTGCCCACAGAGCTCTGCTTCTCCAGAGGAACATGAATTCACTATTTTTCTGTCTGCTCAATGTGCACATTTGGGAAGCTTGAGTTTTCTGAGCTGGTGACTAAGAACGGAAGCACAGAGAAAGGAAATAATGTTAGGAATTGGGAGTGGATTTAAGGGAACACAGACTTGATCTGCCGTGCTCCCAAGGACCAGTAGTGAGAGAGAAATGTGAGAATTATTTGTTGAAAGGAAAAGAGCAGTCCTTAACTGTAATTTATTCACTTAAGTCTAATAATTTTCTGGGTCAAGACATATCTTGAAGAAAGTGGGCAAGTTCCCACGTCTCATGGAGCAATCTTCCGAAGTTCTGGACCATTCATTTCTGGGGATTTCTGCAAGATAAATGTGGGGTAGTTATCAAATCCCTGCCTGGAGACATTTTGAGCCAGGGCATCTCAAGACAAAGCCATCATTCTTAAGGTGAACACACGCTCCCAGTGAATTCACTGCTGGAGAAAAGGATTAACCCAAATCTCATAACAGGCCTGCAGGGTTTGTCCAGCACCTGCTCAAGATAACAAGTGACTCCTCTGGGAGGGGAATACTTATGGCAGAATGAAACTCACAGTGCTCTGTGCCAGATTTACTGATCAGTCCTTCTACTCTCTCAGGCACAGAGGAAAAAGAGTGTGCAGAAGTCTGTTTATAGCCAAACTTGGGAAAGGCAAGAGATACCACAAGGAAAGTGCTTGATAACGAGATTCATTCTGATAATGAGATTGTAAATTCAATATTTTCACAATTCACACTTCATTCCAAAGGAGTCAACTGACCATTCGGAGTTAAAACAACAAACTGGGGGAAAAGACATCCCATAATTTTCCATGCAGCATGGCTTAAGCTTATTGTTTGAGTAAAATTTGTGATTTGGGCTGGGTTATCGTTTCTTAATTTCCAACAGGAAGCTGAAAACAACCTCACCCCAATACTGTTACTTTCACTATGTAACAAACAAGGGATTTGAATTGCTCCATCATGGTGCTAAAAAGTGGGTGTAGGCTGTGATGTTACCACAGGCACCATTTTCAATACTTGCAAAGAAAATAGATCTGGATTTTAGCTGAAACTTGGGTCAATCTGACAAAAGACAGGTAATCTTTGTGGCTTTAATACATACCTTTGGCCTACATTTCAAGCAAATAAGAGGCAGCTCAAGCTTTGGATTTAAGTGGTTTCATATGTCTCTGAAGTGGAGGTCATTTTCCTTAAATTTCAGCTGAGAGTCTGAGTTTTCTCAATTCTGAAAGTCAAAGTTAAATTTAGGGGTGTGAACCCATCTGGACTAAAACTGAAGGAAATATTGGCACAAACCTCAGCAAAATGAAACTGCCAAAACTTGAAACAGCTCTGATATATATATATATAACTACTCAGAAAGAGATAGAGTTTAAAAAAAGTCAGTGGTTTGTCAGAATAATAATCAATTTAATGTGGTTTATTCAAATTTTGAGGGAAGGAAGTAAATTTAAGTTGCTTGCGGCTTTAGGAATACTTTGACTAATTTAAGGAAAGCAGAAATTTAAAAATTTAAATTTTAGCTATGGTTTCCTACATGTTAATCAACCTCAGATGAAGTCAGGAAAAATTAGGATGCATTGGCCCAGGGAATAGAAAGCAGAGAGAAGAGAGGAGAAGAAAGGAAAGGACAAGAGAGAGGAAAGAAGAAAAGAAACCTAACATTAAACAGACTTCAAAATTCATTAAAATAAAAAATCATGAGTGTCGTAACTGGAAGAATTTTGATGGACATTGTTAAGTCTGAAGGAATTTTATGGCTTGCACAGGTCAATTTGCTTGTCATTTGAACTGTGAGCTGAACCCATGGTAAAACACTAGACTGAGCTGGGTTATTAATGTCATGAATTCATTCCATTACAAATTTATTTGTAAGGGTTAGGGAGCATTGCCCATATTAGAATAATGCATATAACAATACTATTTATCAACCACACAGAATTTCCCAGGTGCTCTAAATAACTGTTTAAAATTAAAGTGGATTGCAGAGACTGAATAGACTGTCTGATAAAGCAGTGCAGGTAAGAAACAGCTCTAACTGAGCTTTATTACCAAAAAATCTCACCACCCTCCTTGCAGAAATGCCTGTGTTATAATGTGATCATTGTTTCTCTGGCTAATTACTGCTGTCTATGCCAGTGGGAAGCCTTGCTGTAAAGCAGCAGGAGCGTGCACCTCCCATCTGCACGGGCTTTTTGGAGATTGTAGAAGACAAAAAAAGAGCAGGGGGAAAAAAGACACCAAAGCAACAAATGAAAACAAAGGTCTAAGTTTATTTTTCTAGGAACCAAATCAGTGGAGTACATAATACACTCTCTGTATCTGTTGAGTTTGCCCTGATACACGAGTCACTAATCACGGGTAGCAGTGTCAGTGTGACAACCAGGTCACTCAAAACAGCCCCTCTGAACCTTGGACCATTTCCAGACTGGTCAAACACAAATGCATGTCAACTTAGGCCATTGGCATTTCATGCTTTAAAAGTGTTGTTCCATTTCATAGCTGAGCCACTCACATGGCCAGAAGTTTACAGATTGGTAGAGGAGAAAGTGAAGAAAATCTGAATAAAGTACAAGGAAAAAATAATTATGGGGAAAAATTAAATTCACATCACTGGAAACAGAAATATTTTAGAGATTTAAATGTGTTTGTTAGAACTTGGAAAGATACATCCACATAGTAACAGAAAGATCACACACTTCTTGTTCTTCAAGCAGCAGCAGAGCTTTCCAATTTTACCTTTGGTATATATTTATGGTGCTTGTGCTCTACTGTAGCTTTACAATAGCACTGGCAAAATGGCAAAAAATAACTCCTCAGAATGAGCATTTCCCTGAACAGGCTTCGTTGCAGTCGGAATTTGAGAGAAACTTTCCATGGAAAAATAGGGGGTGAGACTGAATCCTTCTAAAATGTAAATCCCACAGTAGTGAAATAAAACAAGCTTTAAAGGCTTTAAAATGAAAATGACAGAAAAGCCTGATCATTGAAATATAAACCCTGTTTTTATGTTACTTGCATTCATTAAATTATGTATGAAATATAATTTTGAGGGGAAAACCAAGAAGTTAATAATATTACAAGACCATAGATTTTAAAAGCTGCCAATTAAAGGAGACACAAATCATCAGCTTTACCAATTTGTTTTGATCCCTTCCTGCTGACATCAACATAAATGTTGACATAAACTCTGCTGGGAAAAGGAATGGGACACACATAGAAGTACAGAAGTTTAGCAAAATTCCTGAAGACCACAGACCATATTTGTTTTAGAGTTTAGCACATTTTTCTTGAGCATGCATTAAACACATATTTTATACTTCATTATTAATTCAATCATCTCACTATTTATTTTTTCAGTGGAATCTTCTGCAGTGTTCTTTGTCATAAACTCAACAGTTTTGCTGGTTTTTGATCCACAAGGAAAATGTTACTTTTGAAAAAGTACTGCAAGTTAATAATAACTGAAAAGTCTCTTCAAAGTTTAAAAATGCTACTTCTAACCTGCTAAAACTTTAGGCAAATCAAGTTCAGCAACCTAGATGATGTTGGTAAGAGAAGATACAATGAAGGGGTGGTTGATTTGATTCTCAGAGGACTATCTTTGAAATCCCACTGTAGATAAACTTGGAAAAAATTACCCCATTTTTACCCAATGAAAAAAATACCCAATGAAAACTATTTTTTCATTACAGTCCCCTAGCTAAAAGCCTAACATAATTTAATGAAATCATTTGAAAAGGCAGAGATAAAGAGAAAATTGTCCAATATACTTAGTAATTTGGGCTTTTGTATATTTTTTTCCCCAGAAGTAAGTTATCCTTATTTTATCACAAATGTTAAGGAATAACCCTCACACACTATTTTTTATGATTATCACAGCTGTGAAGGATTGTCATGAATATATATCCTCTTATAAAAAGTTCACTTACCAGAAAATTAGCAGCATTTTTTTTAATTTAATGCCTGGTCACCCTGCACTGGCAGCATTTTTCAAGGCCAAAATATTTATCCAACAATAAAGGGTGGTGTACATAAGCCATACAAGATGACATGTTCCCTGAATATAAGTTCCCTGGTTAAGGGATGAATAAGTATGCAATCAACAAATCAGTTTCCTGAGTAGCTTGGTGAGGCTGGAGTAACAGAAGAGAATTTTGAAAAGGTACTGGAAAGAGCTGTAGTCCAATACTTGGTGCAGGAAGGAGCTTCTAAAGGATAGCAGAAGGAAAATGAGAATTTTGAGAGGAGATGAAATATGTACTCATAGCAAAGTGACAAAGGAGAAATGAGACAATTACCAAAGAAGAGAAGAACTTGAGAGCCTTGAGAGGCAAGGGCAACAACAGGAAACCTGGAAAACTGTATGAAAGGAAGAAGAAAGTGAAATAATCAGAGCCCTGCGAGGGGCCAGTTGGGGCTTTTTCACTGAAATGTACAGGGAAAATTGCAGCCCATCTAAATAGAAGAGCCCTAAAGGTGGCAATAATTCTGGTAACAATGAATAAATACCACAGTCACAAATGTAATTTTCTGTCATACCACTGCTGTTCTGCTCAGCCTAGGTTAGATGTCTCAGAAAACTCTTTAAAACCACGTGCACGTCTATTTGCAGTTAATATACTGATACAGATGTGTGTTTATTTTAAACTGACCAAAAAATGCTCTTAAAAATAAAAGTATCTTTTCAACCTCAGTGCCTGGTTGGCAATGGCTCTGTTACAGCACGTGGTGATGCCTGCTGGTTACTTTCTCTCCAGCACCAGCAGAAATTATTTGAAGAGGAAGGGCTCTGATGGGGATCAAGCAGTGTACAGCCTTTCTCCTCTGGCACAGCCCAGAATAATCTAAAAGCTCTAATCCAAACAGCCTGACCACAAAGCAAGTGTGGATTTCAGATCACACTCAAGGAATAGTATAAACCCCTCCACTCACTTCAGGAGGCTTTCAAACACTTTTGGGTATCCCCCCAGCGATTCTGTAAATAAGCCTTTGAGCTATGCTTTACATGGAGAATATTCTGGAGAATTGCTTTTCACAAAAAAAGGACAGAGGCTTGACTTTGTGGGGTCCTGTGGCAGTTGAATTCTACTGAAACACACACATGAATGAAGGTATGAAATCTTTAACAAATCTAATATCCTTAAAACCTACATTTTTCTTCCTGGGTATTTTACTTTCTGCATGTCTTCACAATGGGCAGAAGTTATCCTTAAAACTCGTTTTTTTGTGTATGAAAATATTAGATATTTTAGGCCTATTCCAATGGTATCTCAGCATATAAAACTGCAAATAAAATTATGTATGCCATTTAAATTTGATCAAAAGTGGGAACAGTGTGCTTGATGATGTGCTGAAAATCTAAATCAACATATCTCATCAGGCTTTGGCATATTGCTCCTCATTATTTTCAACCATTCTGCCCATTTTCCATTTATGATTTTATAATCCCTGTAAACCACCAACTCAGAAATGTTATCAGTTATGGAATTAATCCCAAATCCACTGATGTGCTCTGCAACATTGTGCTGATTTGAATTAATTTTCAGTGCTATTGTAACTCAGTAAGGGTATAACTAATATTTGTGTCAATTTCTTTGGCTACTGGCAATGTAAGCCTTGTCATCTTTGTTGGTACATTATGCTGTTGTATACCCAAAAGGAATGGAAAATACAAGTTTTCCCTGAGGAACACAAGTAAATCCCCATATTTCTGTGTTTTTGTCTTTCAAGATGTTTCTTTAGATGAAGAACAAGTTCATTTTCTCAAACGACAATAAGAAAACTGGGGAGAAAAAAATATATATATGTAAATAGGCATAACTGATTTTTAAGCAAGGCATCAAGTATTTATGGCTGACATTCATACATCAAGGTAAAAAAAAACCCACAATAACAACAAAATCAACCCAGACCAGTGGCAGGTCTCAAATAAGCATTATATATAAAGATAATAATGTATTTCTAGGTAAATTATCTTGTTTTACTGTGTTTTGCCCCATGTCTTTTAATCATTCAGGGAATCTAATACTAAGATTTTTAGCCACCATATTGCTGACATAATCAGATAAAATTATGCTCAAGAATTTTAGTGACCTTTCCTTTTTTGATACAAAGAAGTTGCTTTTAACAGTTGCCTAGGAAGGCAGAATAGCTGACTAACAATTGCTTAGAAATTAAATTGCAGAAATAAAGGGTTTACAAATCTCCTGCTGAGCTCTCTCTGGGCATCCCAGGGCAGCCACTATAGTCACCCTTTAAACCATACTATTTAATGATATGCAGGAATTTTGGCTGTTTTAACCAAGGTAGCTTATTCCATTCTTATCTTCTAATGTTGCTTTGGCATCCCACATGCAATGTGTATTTTTCTTCTCCCCCAGCAATTGATATTCTAGTTAAATTAAAAAGAAATTAATTCCCACTGTGCCTAATTTTCAAAGAGGAACTGAAGAACAGTGCTCCCCTTTCACTCCCCCATTGCACTAATGGTGACTTTGGGGAATCACCACAGCAAAAGTTGGGAGGTTTGTGTGGAAAACAACAAATCCCTTGCCAAGTGTGTGGGGTATGCAAAAAAACCCTCCAAGTGAGAAGAGCTGAGCAGAGATAACAACTATTTTTCACTGAAGGGATTCTTTCTGCTCCTTCACCAGGAGAGGATGATCAGCTCAGGTATGGGAAAGCAGGGAGTGGAAGAACACCTTCAAACAGCATTCAAGCCTAGACATTTCCTCTTCTTCTCCACCTGTTATTTTCCACAAGAGGATTTCATTCTCAGTTATGATGAACAGCTAATATCCAGAAACTCAGCATCTTAATGGAACTCATTAATGTACAGACTTCTATCACACACCCCTGCTCTGTTTCCTGTTTCTCAGCAGAATTCCATTTCAACTGTTTCCTCTGAATTTCATTTATTTTAGTTAGAACCTAGTTACCTTACAAGACTTTCTTTTGTGGAAGATATTTTTTGGCTTTGGTCACAGCTGTTATCTTCTTTATGCCTTGTTAGCTCTACTAGAGTATTTTGGACATGGGATTCCAAAGCCTGAGTTTCAAACCTTCAATTAATTTGTAAATTTTCTTCCTGCTTTTTTTTTTTTTTTTTCCTTTTCATAATTAAAAAAAAAAATTATCAAATTTTCCTTTCAGAAAAAAAATATAAAGGATATCTTTGAGCATCTGAGAACCTCTAGAAAATCAGCTTTTAAAGCAAGGTGACATCCAAAAAGCTTTACCCCTTCTATGGCTTCTTCCTTCATTTTTGTATTTAGTGGTTACAATGGGCCAACAATTTCTGTTACCACAACCAGGGAAAAATTTAGACATAAAGTTTATTCCTTTATTAAAATAGTTCTTCAGATGGGTCTGTTTTTCTGGAGACTCAGGTAAGTGGCATGAAGCTAGCAGATTTCCTTCCTGATTTGTAGTATAATTCCATTTTAAGGAAGTTATACAGGAAAATTCAGTTCACACCTACTTCATCAATCCAACAAAAGAGGTTCAGTTACAGCACTTGCTGGTTTCATCCCTATCAGGATTATTTTAAGGAGGAGCTTTCCAAGTAATTTCATTAGTTCTTCTGTCTAGATACAGCTGAAGGGAGACAGAGGAAAGGCATTCATTTCTCCAAATTTTAAACTGAAGCCACTGATCTGACAGCTGCTGATAACCAGTCTGCCAATAAAGCATACAAAAGTTCAAGCTGATTCTGATCTAAATCACAAAATCACAGAAGGGATCAGGCTGGAAGGGAGCCCAGGATGCCACTGGCCTTCCTGGCCACCAGGGCACTGCTGGCTCAAATCTGTTGACTTCTGCCACACACCTAAAAAATTATTGACTAAACCACATACACATTAAAAAGTAGCAACCTAATAGAAATGAAGTAATCTGTAGTTTATAGCATTTTTTGCCTGGATTTGAATTTGGAATCTGGATCAAGGAATAATTCAATCTGAGTTTTGCTTCATTTGAACAGAAGTTTCAGGAGCTGGAGACGGGATAAACAGCTCATGGTTTTTACTTATCCCTATGTTGCAAAAGATAACAAACAAACAAACCAAAAAAGCCCAAACACAACAAGAGAGAAGCCCCAGGTGCCCCTTTTAGTTGTCAGAGTTGTTGGCCCTGTCTGAACTGGTCCAGTTGCTTTTTAATGCATCATATTCAAAAGAAAGGAGAGAAAAATGGATCTCCCTGCCTTGGTAAAGTCTCAAAATCAGGGGCCATTTGTATCACTGAAAACTACTGAAGTGTTTTCTCATCAGGTTTAAATTCTTCTTTTTTAATCTCCCCAGCTCAGCTTCACAAATTAATCTCTGCTTCTTTTATTCTAAAGAAGGCATAAAGAAAGAAAATAAAGAATAGGGGGAAAAAACCCCCAACAACAAAGAATCTCAACAATTCATCCCATATGGCTCTTTGTCAAAGCTTCTCTATGCTGTAAACTTATGTAAGAATGGTACACAGTCATCAATTCATGGTCCAAAAGCATAAAAAAATTAAAAAAAAAAAACTTTGGGAAGCTTTAGAAAAAGACATAATAAGCTTAGGAAAAAGGAAAAAAAAACCAACAACTCATGCTATGTTAAGGGCATTAAAAAACTTTTACTTGATATGATAACTAAATAATGTAATAATTACCATCAGTTAAAGCCTCACATGACATTTTATGCTCCATGGAGAAAAGTATTCTTTCATTTTATGCTCTCCATTTTTTTTTTCTTATTTTAATCTCCAAACCATGATCAAAAGCTGTATATCTGTCAACTTCAAACCATATCTATGAATTAGAGTTAGAGAATAGAAGTCATCACCCCTGGGAGTTTTTCAATGAGAAAGAGCAGATCAGAGAAGTAAGATGGAAATACATACACATACTTTCCAGAATCTCTGGCTTTAAATCTGCATGATAATTTCAGTTATTAAATGCACAGAGAGTATTAAATCATGGTGGTTTACTTAGAAATGTTTTTAACTTTGAATTCATGGGAACACAAGGCCTGATACCTTCGTTTATCTGCAGATGCTGATAATTCTTAAGATGTGCAAGGAAAATGGAATAATTGTTTGATTTTAAATGAGTCTTTAGCAGTCCATCCTAGTAAATCAATTCTATGCAGTGAGAGAAAAAGGACAGCACTTGAATTTACTTCCCAAATATTCCATTCCAGCTTGCTATCACAGAAGGGAGGATATTTCAGCGTGGCTTTGCAGATGTAAGTTACTCACATTTTTCATATGCACTTTTTTTGTGGTTAGAAACTTCCTCTCCTAGGAATGGCTAGAAAATGCCATAAAGAGTTTTCACTGGAAGCTAGACATCCCTAATGTCTAGGCTACAAAGAGAACAGAATTTTTTTCTTCACAAGTTGCCACGTAGATGAAAAGTTTTTATGGTAGGTTTTGTTCTTTGGAAAGGTGTGATTGATTTTGAACCTTCCCTTAGGAGGTTCAGCACTGAGATTCAGGTTGGTTCCCTGGGCAGATTAATTGTTCTGAGGTAAAAACTACCTCTAAAAAGGTTTTCCTCTTCCTTAAAACCAAATCCTAGTTACACATTAATTCTAATATATCTTCCTGTTTATTATGAGTTAAATTTACGAGGAAAAGAATATAACAGAGAATTTACTCCTTTTTCCTCACAATTTACCCCTAATAGAAGCTAAAACCTCCTGAATTTTCACATCTTCTGAAGGAGTTTGAGTCAAGAGACAGATTGCTATAAAACTATTTGAAACCAGTAATTCCTCCAAGTAACAGAAGTGATCTTTGAATTATTTTGGGTGGAAAGCTTGACCACAGATGCAGCGAAGTTGGTAGATGTTTTTTTCATTAAATGATAACAAGTCAAATGCATAAGGAACTGTGCTGAAATGCTCCAGCATCAGGTAACACTGATATTATTTTGAAGAAACACAAAGAGTGTTAACAAGCATGTGGCCAAGATATGTGGATTTTTATAAAATTTTTATAAAGAAATCAGGTAAAATACTCCCACATTTCAAAAAATTAATGTAACTTTACAGACAACAGAACCAAACCGTGCCTGCCCAATGTAAAATATAAAATATAAATTCATATTTTAGCAAATTCCTCTCTACACTTGCACGTATTATCTGTAGCAGATGTTGCCCTTGTGGCTGACCATGCTGTTCATATTTGGCTGGAGTGAACATTCACAGAAGGGTCTTTGTGCCACGTCAGAAATGCCATGCATGCACAGAGAGTTGCACATCTTGAGCTACTCAGAGTAGGAAATCAGGGTAGAAGGCAGGAAAAAACCCACCAGTAGTGCCTGGGAGAGAAACGTGGGGAATTAATATGTGGTGATCACTGCAGAGGCCTCCCAGAAAAACACGTCAAGTGTGATCAGATGATGGCTTAGAACTTGCACTGGGTTCATGTTTGCCACCTTCCTTGGCTTGGTAGCCCGTTCAGATCCCTGCCTCTTACAATGAGTGCTTAACTCCTCTTAAAACGATGCCTCATTTAGTGACAGCAGGCTGTGGGCTTAGTAAAACGCCAAGTGATAACAAGATTCTGCTCAAAGCAGTGTCTGGGTGATATCTGGACCAAATATCACTGACTTTGTAAAATAAGATAGCAGACAAGAAACCAAGTGTGTTGTTCTGAAGCGAAGCAGTTGCCTGTAAAATAAGTTACAAGTTTTTCATTATCACACAGTCATCATCAAAATATGTGCCTTGGCTTGGAAAAGCAGCCCACCAGCAACATAAAAAAAAAAAAAGGGAAGGGGAGAAAAAAGCTCTTTCCATTCCTCAAATTCAGTGTCTTTGTGGTTGTGTCCCAGGCTGTCAACACTTTCCTTCCCTATTGAAAGGCTATTAGAAAAACAGTGTTCTGCCAGTGCCAGTGGCCTCAAGAGCCTCATTGTATCATAAGGATAACCCCAGGGTGAACAGAAAACCTAAACACAGAGTGACCATTGAGTCCTTCACAGCCAGGGTATGCACACATGCTCCAGCCAAGTTTACTAGCAGACAAACCTCATGTAGCAGCACACAGGCAGAATTGAGAAAATAATAAGAAATTTGGCAGCTTTAATCAGTTTCTCTATAAAAACAAAGCCAAGTGCAGGCAGCAGAAAGGATCAGGACCCAAATTCAGTCCCTGTATTCCCTTTTCTTCTGGAGTTTTGTCTTCTAGAGGAGGGAATTGAGACCCATGAGAGGTGAAAAAAGGGGATAAAGATGGACTCACTGGAAGTTTTCCTCATGAGATAATGGAAGGTCTTGTGGTCTTATCTTAACCCTGTCCCTTTGGAGAAAAAAGCTTAGAATGCTTTTATGGTTTTTTACTCTTGGACTAAAAGCCTACAGCTGTTTTGAAGCTTGACATAGTTCTAGCATATAATTAATACCATTTCCATTTAACTCACCAGCTAAATCTTAAACAGAATGCACAAGCTGTGACATATTACTGAAAAGAAGCAATGCATGTTGGACAATTGACTTGGTGGTGGCCTTTAATGCTGTGCCCCCTTGGTGGGGTGTCTGTGGTTATCATTTTTCATTGGAGAAATGTCAAACAGTTCATGGGCCTGGCAAACATAACTATCACAGGCAGTCCTGCTTCTGCTGGCTTTCATCTTGAGAAGCAGTTGCATTTCCTGGTGGAGTATCCATAGATTTATAGGCACACAGGCAACTTACACTCTGCCTACTTCCATATATCGATTTTTATAGAAATATACATTAGGATATAGATCAGGTCTGGGATATCACAGAATCATGGAATGGTTGGGGTTGGAAGGGACCTTAAGGAGGCTCTCATTCCCACTCCTCTGCCATGGGCAGGGACACCTTCCCCTAGACCAGGTTGCTCAGAGCCCCATCCAACCTGGCCTTGGACACTTCCAGGGATTTGTGGTTTATCTCTACTAGACAGGCAAATTAGTGTGCTCCAAAACCAGTATTTTTAACCCACCTTGGCTACCTGCATTACTGGAAGTCACTCCTGTCACTGCAGCGTGGCTACACTCTACAAATGACAGATTCATTGTGAGCACTGGTTCACAAATGTGCAACTTATGTCTTATATGAATCCATCTTTATTTGGCAAATTCGTTTCTGTGATCATTTCTGTCTCTCAATTTTTTTTTTCCTTTAGTGTATTAATGGCAAGCAGTAATGAAAAGAAAAGCAAGCATAAGCAAAATGTTGAGTAAATAGTGCAAAGTTTTGGGTTTGCTGTTTCCAGAACTCTAGACAACCAAATTTACTGTAAATTGCCCTATGTATTTGAATCACAATTAAGGTTTCTCCAGAATTCCTGGTTGGTGCAGATTAGAAATACCACTTAATGTCATTAATCAGTTCTCACTAACATCAACCAAACATCTGGCACAGCCTATATCACTGGTAGGCAAATTTGTAACTCCTCTGCTGAAAGCAGCAGCAAACCAGAACCTCCCACAGTCAAAACAGGAGGGACGAAAAATACATCAGCAATACCCTCCACCACAAGGACACTTTAAGAAACATACTGAAGAAAGTTTGTTGATTCCCACTGTTTCTTTTGGCATTTTTTATTGTGAGTGTACTGTTTGAGAGAATTTTTCCTCCTTCCAAACCTTTGATGGGGGTACGTCAGCGATTGGGTCTTGCCCAGGATGGAATCAGTGTGCAAGTACTGCTCTGAGCTATTGTAACCACATCGTGCTCCCCTTATGTTCTTTCCATCAGCCTGCTATAATGTGGCTGCTTGGCTTTCAGTTTGGATTATTAGTTTTGAAAGCCTTGAAGGTGTTGGGCCTGGCTGGATTGTAGACACGGAGTAACACAATACCTGCTCTTTCAAGAATCTGCTATCACTTCTGAAATTGGCAGGGGACAGTATTTTTAACTGCGGGGGGCACTACAATCCCCCTAAAAACTGATTTTACTTATTCCCTTCTAACTTTTTAAAACCTACCTCTACATCTTTTCTTTAATTTCCAAAGGTGTTCTCGGATTGACTACTGCTGGCTCTATGTTATTACTCCCCTCTCCAGTAGTTTTTTACCATTTTTCTTACTGGATCTCTTACACTGTTTTTCATGTTTCTGTCTTGAGAACCTGGCATTGTATTTTCCTTTTACTGTTCATAAATTTATACAATTTTTATTCTATTGTATGTTATCATGAAGACCGAGCAAATGTGGTATGCTGAAAATAATGTTGGGATTAGGTAATTAGGGATTGCCAATATTACCTTCTCTGTTGGGTTCCAATAAATCTATGTATTATTTCAAACATGAATTATTGAATGTATCCAGACACATACATAGGGCTTGAGAATTGACCCTCTTTACCTCCATGCTGCCACAGTCAGAAAATGCCTCCCTGAGCAACCCAGCCCACATAACTGCATTATTTTAAATGTTTATTGGTCTTTAGTGTGAGGCCAATGCAGAAACAATGACAAATGTCCTTCAAACTGTTTATGCATGCCTGTTGCACACAACAGAGCTGGCACTGCTGACTTCATTTTTAAAGTGGTCTGACTCCTGAGCTCCAAATGGATGTTTTTGGTTGGTTCTGGGTGCAAGCCGGAGTAGGATTTGAAACAAATGGTTTCCCACAAAGAAATGAATTGAGAAAGGCAGTGTTTGTCAAGGAAGCCCCAACATCTGGGAAAATACATACTGGTTAGCTAGTTTTACTTGAAACAGGGAATACGTAGTTTTGGGGCTTTTTTCCCTGTGGCAGAAGGTCCAATTGCAATTTTTGTGTTGAGAAGTTTCTTATTACATGACAAAAATTTTCAAATTCAGCAGAAAATTATTGAATCATAGAAATATTGCTTGGTAGGGACTTCTGGCCACCATCTACTCCAACCTCCTGTCCTAAACAGGACTAAAAACCAACCTTAAACAGAGTCAGGGGTGGCTTTGTCCAAAAAAACCTCGTAAACCTCAGAGGAAGGGGTGTGTGTGAGCAGCCACAAGTGGGGACAGTAGGTATCACCCACAAAATTTAAAAAAAAAAAAAAGAAAAAAGAAAAAAACCCACCTCAAACCAAAAACACCCAACAACTTATAGAACACTATCAGGAAATCAGCCCTTTGCTACAACATTTTTCTCTCCACCCCCTTAGCCTCTGGGAAATGCTTTTTCTACTGAAAACCACAGATTTTTTCTTCTGGTGTGCCACCATTTTGCCGCCAAGAAAAGAATGCAGCAGCAGCACAAAGTGGTTACTACTGTTTTATTAAATAGAGGTCTTCATAAATTCCAGCTGCTGACCATGTGTTCCATCTTTTTATGTCCAAACTCACACTCATTTTAAGAAATTCTGAGCCCTCATGTGAGTAAATGCTCTTGCAAGGCCCCAGGCTTTATATCTGCATTGCACATAAACCCTCAACGTGTGGCTTTAGCCTGAAAAATCTGTTTAGATCTGTTGAACATGCCCCTTCCACTCCATAATTGCTGTATCTTTTTTTTTTTTTTTTCCTAAAGATGAATCTGACTTTAGAAACTGATCAGATGATCATTAGACTATTTTACTTGAGCATTATCTAGCATAGATAATCTGTGGGGATAAAACGAGGAGCTAGAGATTTCAGCCCGTAATCATAGCAATTTGGAGGGGAAGGGATTTTGCCCTGACATCTGTGGCAGTGCAGGATTGGAATTCAGAGGGAATGGTGGAGGCAAAGTAGGGCTTTGTTAAGAAAAGCCATCAAGCTTTTCACAGGGCTTTTGGAGTGATGGCTAAAACCCAGCAGGCACGACATTAAACCTAATATCTAGCTAGTATTGCTTGTGAATGCTAACAACTGTTATCCCTCAGGAGTCACGTGGGAATTTTTTTTCCTAGTTAACTTCAGTGGAATTTGGAGGAGATATTTTGTAAGGGGATTTGATCCATTTATTGGTTTAACATTTCTAAATCCACCTAAAGTCACAAAATCCCGTATTTGGATATTGCCTCCCCAATGAGAATAGGGAGAGAACTTTGGAAGCTGTGTGTTTTTTGACTTTTGTATTAATATTATGCTGTAGACAACTGTGATATGTTAAAGGCAACAGCCTGGAGGGAGTGAATGGACAACTGAGGTATGAGACCCTCAGTCTGAGGAGCTGGACTGCAATTCACCAGAGCATCAGTCACAATCAGAGATGGTGAATCAGAATTTAATTCCTCCACCTATTGCTTGAAAAGGAGAGCCTGTTTCAATCTTGTCCTTACACACTCTCAGTGAAGTCGTGTGTGTTAGAGCACATCAAAGAAAGCAGGGAGACACTAAGATAGGGAGTCATCTGCAGGCCTCCATGGCTGGAGCAAACACAGCCACAAACAGCTCCAGTGCCAAAATAAACCTCTGCTTTTAGTAGCCCAGAGAATGTAGAGGGAATATGAATGCGTGTAAGGAAGGGAAAACACACAGGGCAGCACTTGTGTAATCCATTAAATCATTGCCTGCCAGCTTTCTGATACAGCATCAAACAACCCGTATGATCAGAACATGATTAAACCAGACACTCACTGCTAGCAGGGCTTCTAAAAGAAGGGACACAAAAGTAGATTTCTCCTGGGAGTAGACAAAAAAACTGAGAAAGAAGGCTACATTCATATAAGTGACAACCAGACAGAGAGAACCTGCTGTTTGTCTCATGAAAATTATTTAAAAGTACGGGCAGTACTCTTCTTGCAAGTTGCAACACTGGCCTTGAGAAAGTGTTGGTTAGGAAAATGCAGCAAATTTCTTCAGAAAGCTACTTAAAGATCTGTTTCTGTACTACTGATACCTTGTTTATATACCAAAGACCGAGGCATTATGGCTAAATTGACTGCTACAAAATATATATTGAAATACTTCATACTGCATAATTTTCAACAGGATTTATTTAGGCTAAAGTGGAGTGTTGGTTCCTACAAGAAAAATACATTTCAAGAAGAAAAAAGAGGGAGAGACACCCCTCTGATGAATACTAGTAGAACTGAAGCTAGGCCAAAGTTCTGTCATTCTGTGATAGTAGCAGGGATAGAGAGGATTGAAACACAATATTTTCTGAGAGAAAAACAAAACATTTATACAAATGGCTGGTTTTGGTTTTCAGCCTTGGAGTGGGGTTTCAAGCAAGGGCACTGTATTTCCACTGCAGCATGACCCCTTTGGTTGCTGGACCCCCAAGGTACAATGACAATGTTGTAGGACCCAGGATATTTCTCATTTCTTGTGGAAAGGTGTATCCACCAGCCCTTTTCTGACTCCTAACTGTGGTGGGACAAGGTCACAGGCACACAGGGAGTAGGAGAGCAGCACAAAAGCCTGAAGGGAGTGGGGTAGGGCACATCCCAGCCACTCCATGGGGACCAGATACTCTGGGGACTCACCAGTCCTGCTCAGTGTAGCCCAAAGCTCTAAGCAAACTTAAGTCTTAACACCTCTGGAGTATAAATTAATATTTGGAGGACCAGCTAAGATGCCACATACTGACCAGTCGAGGTGAGGTCAGCTTTGGATAAGGGGTAATGAAGTCCTGCCATTTAAAACAGCTCCTTCTGCTCCATCCTGAATTATTGCTCTGTTCTGGAAAGGGAGGTGATTTTCTGGCTCTTCAGAGTGGCGAGGTCAGAAGTACACGTAGAAGGAATAATATCTAAATGCAGTGTAAACTTTTGGCACGTAAACCACAACTGAAATAATTTAATGCGGATGCAATGCAAGGACTTTTCTTCTTCTCATTATTTGCCAGAGAGATTTGTAAAATACATGACTTTTTGTCTGCCAAAACCATGTGCATCTGTGACAGAAATCACATTATGTTGTGTCTTTTTTTTTTTTAATATGGACTTACAAATACAACCTTCCTCACTGCTTTTTCTATAATAAAAAATTTAAATTGGTCAGTATTTTTTAAAAACCTGAGAGAGCTCCATATCTGTTTTCATATTTCAAAAAAAAAAAAAAAAAATTGGAGACAGGTTTTTTTTTACAAATATATTTTTTTTTTTCCTTCTCACCAATTATGTGTGATTTCACTAATAAGCTCTTCTTTTTAAGAGAAGTGCAAAGGAAACCTCAGTAACTTCTACACCTTTGCTGACTTTTAAGTGTGGTTATTTCTGCCCTTGAATTTAACTTATAAGCTGTGGTAAATATTTTTGTTTAAAAAGAGGAGAATCTTAGACACTTTCTAAAATTTTAATTGTCAATTTCCTAGAGTAATTGAGGTCTGAAACACATGTAACTCAACCAAGTAATTTTTAAAAACCAACCAACCAAACAAAAAAACCCCAACCAAACAAAGAAACAAAACTAATTTGGAGGGATTCCCTTTTCCATATCTTCTCCTTTCAAATATGGTTGGACAACAAAACATTACTGTCCTACTTGGCTCATGTTAAACCAAATCAGATTTCAGGTTGGTTTGTTTTTATTTCTCTTAAAAACATCTATTTATTATCTGCTTGCTTTTATTTCTCTTCAAAACATGAGAGATTTCCACGAGTTGCTTTTGAGACTGAGGTTTCTTTTGCATTAATTTTTCAGTCTTGAAGCACTGTAAGGATGAGCACCACTGGCATTTGTTTGTCACACTGAGCTCCCCTTTTTTTTTTTAGCTTGAGATAGGACTGAAGAGTGCTAATTCCTTCTGCTTTCCTGATGTGCCCTGAAGAAGAGCCTGATTCATGAACAATTCCTCAGAAGAATCTAGGTCTCTAGAAGAAGGGAAACCCCTCTAAAACAGATCATATCAGAAAACACAGTTAGAACTGCTGCTAACCCCCAGCAAATTCCCTGAGACTTGGCTGACATCCTCACATTCCAAAAATCTTTAAGAAATTTGCTCTCTCTTCCCCTGCAGAGTAATAACTTGTTTAGAAGACCCCTCATATGAACCAGATTAATAAAAATAATAGACAGATCTTCATTTATTGGAAAAACTGAAAAACACAGGAAAAGTGGTGCCTATATAAAAGAAAGCTTAGAAAATATGAAAAAAAAAGAAAGAAATATGCATCCTGTTAACCCTCCCTCATTCTAGAATAACATGATTTCCCTTTGTAGGAATTTTGCTGAGAAAGAAAAGGTCAATACAGCACAACTGGGCGCTGCATAGAGATGTGAAGGCTCAGGACACAGGATTTTTTACTTAGCACAGGTAATTTCTAAACAGTGACCAATTAATAATATTAATAAAAGCATAGCTTGCATGTGTGTGCTGCTACCAAGACAGCTTCTAAAATTTTGGGGTTGTCACAGTGTAATCTTTGCCTCTTTCAGGTATGCAGTGAGCATATTCTGATTAGTAAAGCAAACCCATCAAGGCCATAATATTTTTGTAAGAAATATCTCTTTACAGGGGTTGTTTTCCATCAAAGCTGCACTTTTGTATTGCCACTGATAATGGTAGAATTGACTTCAAAATTTCAGGAGACTTTGAAGTGAGGGCTCCTATCTTGCCTCAAAATGCAAATCACACTCCAGCTACTGTGATTTGGTTTAAGGTTTTGAGAAGAACAGCTGGGCATCCAAAAGATGCAACAAAATGTGGCTTGACAAGAAAGAGGGAATGTGTATAAAAACACACACATGTAATTTATACTGGGAGAGGAAATATTCCTGTAGTGCACACAAGACATCTGATTGCACTTTCAAACTTATTGCACCGTCTTAATTTCCAACATTCTAGCTTGAAAAAACTGGGAGAGGTATCATCATCTTTTTTATTTATTACTTCTTTAATTGGGAACCACTTCTCTGTTCCTTTTTTAAAGTGATTTAGTGCTCAAACGATAGCAGAGAGTAAGAGCAGTCTTGAAGAGAAAAGTACTGACAATCAGTTGTTGTTGGCATCATTCTTCCTGCTGTACAGGAGTTTAACTAGTGAATCCAGTTCTCCTGCTCTTGGAATAATAAATTCAACATGAGAAAATTGCTGGGGGAACTTACAAGCCAGAGCTACAACGTACAAGGCAAAAGACTAAGAGGAATCTAAATGAAGATGGTAATCATTAAATGATCCCTTCTTTGAGGGTTTACGTTGGAAAGCCTTAACTGGCTCAGATATTTTAGCCCCTTCAGCATAAAACTCTCTGGTGACTGTGAGGAAGCTGCCGTTTTACCCTGGAGTCCCTTGAGAGACAGTAAAATGTAAAGGAAAGTGTTGTTTTTTTTTTTCAAATATTCCTGAAGTAAGCTTCCTAACAGACCTGAAGAGGTAGCAAAGTTATTGTTCCCACTTGGCAGATTTGGAACCTAAACCACTAAGCAATGAGATCATTTCTGGGAGATCAGGCTGCAAGCAACAGCCCTTGCCATCTTACTGGAGCCCTAGCAAACAACTTCATCCCCACAATTATTCTTCAAGGAGAGATGATATCATCCCCCACTTTATAGCTGGAGAACTGATGCCCAAAAGACTTAGCAGCTTGTTGGGGATAGTACAAAAGTTCTTTGACGGGTTTGGAAACTGAAACCAGATCTGCCAAGCCTCAGTCTGATACCTTAAACACCTGCCCATCCTGGTTCCTGGGCCTTTGTCTGTTACTTGGGCCAATTTTGCCTGATTTGACTTTAAAATATTGACATCCAGAACATAGTCTGCTCCTTGCATATTTTAAGGTAAGGATTTTAAAGATTTTAAGGTAAGGAGCAGTAATGTGGCTGGTTGGAGAGCAGCAGCAAAGGCTGGATTGCACAGGTGTACACGAAGCAGCAGAATTTTGAAAGATGCATGTCCTGTACCATGCGATTCCACCAGAGCTGCATACCAAAGGTGTGTGATATAAGGAGGTTCTCTGATCAAACAGGCCTGATTGCTGCTGGAAAAGTGAGAAGGACATTTGATGTCAAAGAAAATCTCTGTAACACACCTGGTAGATGTCATCCTACAGGCAAACAAACAACAAAATCCAACAAACAAACAAAAAGCCAGAAAGGAGTCCTTGGGTTTGGTTTGTGTCTCTCACAATGAAACTAACATTGCTGGAGGAAACAATCTCTTTTTCTCCCTCTGCTCACCCTGTCCTCCCCCCAGCACCCCAGAGGTTTTCTGGGAACTTGCCTTCATAGCCCAGTCAACAAAGGTAGAAAATCATAAAGATGCCTAAATTGAAAAAAATAAATTACTCACAGCCAGTCTGGGCTATCTCAATCCAAACAGCAAAGCAGTTCAGTTTATTTAGGGAAGACAGATTAGTGGAGAAAATTGTTATCAAACCATAAAATGACTAACTGGGGACACCCCTGCTAAGAGGTTTGCTTTCCTCACACAATGGCCTGCATTGTTTGTTCTGCTCTTAATGCTCACAGGCCGCTGTGAGAGAATGTGTGCAAAGTTAGGATAAGGCACTTAAATTCCTCTATAATTCTGGTGCCAGGCAAGTCATCCTTTGTGCATTGCCAGGGAACTCTTTGCATATTCCCCGAGCCACTGCAGCACCCAGGCTGACTGAGGAGTCAGAATTCTCTGGGCACACTACCTTCTTTCCTGGTCACATTCCTGGTCCTGTAGCAGTGATGAAAACCATCTGCTAAGGTTGTTTCCCTAAGACCAGGAAAGACCCACTGAACCATGGCTGAGCTGGATGAATAAACCCTGTTTGTGCAATTGTTTTATAAACTTTCAAAAGCAGTGAAGGAATTTTTTTGTCATCTTGCTTAAAAAACTGGCAAAACCAAAAGAAAGCAAAACAAAAGGAACGAGAAATGGGTACAAGTGGATGTAGTCAGAAATCCCTCCGACTTTTTGGTGTGCACCTTTTCATGTTTTCTGAGATCAGTGAATAGTTGTTCTTCTGGAAAAAAAAGAATACAGTCCCTGGAGGGATGATTTTGGAACTTTATTCTTTTATGGTTTGACATCTGGAATTTGGTGGCCAGCATTTCTTACCAATAAATGAAATGCAACTAATTTTATGAAATGCTGTGGAATTATCATTCCTACTTACTGAATAGTCTCAGTAAAACACTATGAGTAACAAAATAAAATCTGGGGAAAATGATGTAATTTGAATAGAGCCTATATTTCAATCTGTGGTAAATCTAACTTGCAGATTCATTACCAGTTCATCATGCAAAAATACCCCCAAACTCTACAAAGATGTACTGTCCTTTTACTGCACTTCACAAAATATGTGATGAAAAGCACAGGGTAAGAATATGTTTATGAAACTGCTCCACATAATCCACATGAGCAACTAACACAAGTATCCATAAAAAATGAAGGTCAGAAGAGAATTGTTTCCCAGAGTCATTTGTCTGGCATGAACTGACCCAGGACAACAGATGACTATTCAGTGTGCTGCCTCATGTAAAATTCAACTATTTCCCAAAACATAGGAGGAAAAAAAAATAAATAAAAACAATATGAGGAAGCAATTGATATTATCATTCCTCCATTGTTCTCTACCCTGCAAACCAAAATAACTCCAAGGACACTATGAAATCCCCTGATAAAATATCAAGAATACACAAGCCTCCAAGAAGCATTTTGCTACAAAAAGATAAAAATTAGAAAACATCCAGAGTAACACACAGTTTATTTTCCCAGAGACAATTCTGGCACTTAGGAGATTGTCTTTGGTGGCAAGCTTCATACACTGGCCGTGTCAAAAACATACAGGCTAGAAGGAGTTCTGCTAAGCCCAGCTGGGCTCTGAACTTACATCAGGATGAGATTTGCCTACAAATATTTCTTCTTTGCCTGTGCCTTGCCTTCCCTGGGAAGGAAACCCAGGCATGCAGGAGGGAGGTGTGGTTCTGGGGCTAGACCTCCAGGACATCAAGGGACAGGTACCCACCACGTGCTCCGAGTTTGGCACCAGCCTCCCAAAAACATTCGCAGCTGACAAAAACAGAGGATTGGACCATCTTGCTGTGGCACCTCCTTTGGCCCCCAGTTTACCCCTGGAAAAAATAAATTTTGGTTTCTAAAGGGAAAATTAAACAGGTTCCAGGGCAGCTGGGGGAGAGCCAAACCTGAACCTTAAACAGGCAAGTGTGATGCCCTCGGTGCAGCAAAGGGCGCGGATGCGCTATAGCCAAAACCACAGAGCCTGCATCCTGCCAGGGCAAGCAGGATTTCTGACAAGATTTATCATTTCTCTTGCTATGATCTAGTCCTGGAGGCATTTCATTTTAATACAATGTAAGCACTTGTGATGATTAAGGGAAACATAGAGTTGGATCGCTTTGTTGTTCGGTGGCCAGTCATAACACAAAATCTGCTGGTTAGTGCAGAAATTCGGTGTTCCAGGCTCTGTGTGGTTACTGTCTGCTCCAGCATTTGGGCTGATGCAGGGAGCTCTCTGACACAGACCAACAGAGCTGTTCCCTGCCTTCATCAGCTCCCTTCTTGCTGCTGCCACCAGCGCTGCACGTTTCTCTCACAGAAAGGGTTTATGTGCTTGAAGGAAACGCAAGGGTTTATCCAGAAAGTTCCCATGGGCTGCTCTTGTCTGTTCAGGGCACAAGCCCCTTCAGACCCTGCAGTGGGATTTCACACCCATGGTGAAATGGATGGGAGCTCTCTCCCATCTGACCATAAAAATCCTTGCTCCTGCTGTCACTGCCTTCTTCACTCCTGCCCTTTCGAGGCTGGTATCCATCCGTACGCGGACGGCTCTGCGCTGTTTGTTTACTCTTCCCCCTCCAGCCGAGGCAAGCTGCAGGACCTACAGTACAGACATCTGATTTAAATAAATGTCCAGAAAGGAGGCTGGAAAACCGGCACAGCCCTGCACACAACAGCGAGCTCCTAGGCAGGAGACAGGCGATGTCAGTGCGCTTCAGCCCGTGCTGCCTAATCAAAACCGGGGCACGGGGAATGTGAGCAAACGCTGCTCTGCCCGCTGTCCTCTGCACATCCTCTGCTCGCTTCTGGGCTGCCTCCAGGGGCATGCCCAAACCCACTCAGCCATTAATACTGCCCTGAGCAGCCACATCGCAGTGGCTTTTTTCGAGAGCAAGGCACTCGGCAGACTTGTTTCCCAACCTCGTAAGGACACGTAAATAGCTCCTCTGGCTGTTTCCATTCCTGATGGGCTGGCAAGAAAAGCCCAGCACTGCACTTGAACGGGGAAGGGGATGATGAAAGGAAACATTTCCCCGTAGCGGCGAAATTAATGCCTAATTATATTCAGGACTGTCATTTCCATTTGTAAAGATGCAAACAAACAAACAAACAAACAAATAAAAACTTGGGAGCATAAAGGTAGACAGAGGGGAAAAAGAAAGATTTGAGAGGTACTTAAAAAGTAACTTTTAACACTTCTGAGAATTCAAGCTGAAAAAACAATAGGAAGGATTCCTACAGCTCACAGTTGACAAATGGATTTTTTAGACGGAATTAATGCCCTGCTTTTTTATTCACTGTGTCTGCAGCCTCCAGGAAAAATACAAAAAGGACAGAACTCCAAATTCTGCTATGATAACCCCAACATGATTCTTCTGCTTTCCCTTTTATATTTTTTTAAGTGCTTTTTCATTGTTATTACTCTGATCTTCCTGCTCTTGGTTTGGGTCCCACTCCCTGGCATTTTCAACAAAACCACTCTCGTTTCTCTGCTGCCACTTTGAAATCAGGAGAGCTGGATTGGGCTAGCCTGAAACACAGGTGCTCCTGTAAATACAGAATTAATTCCCCCTGAGGTGTTTCAGTCCTTAATTATGCTCCTACCTCCTGTTATCTTCTCCTAACAGGTATTCCTGGGTATGACAAAAAACTCCTACAATACCTGGTGGTGGTGTGATTCAAAAAGACAACCCACTCCTTGGCTGCCCTGTGGCTGGGTGAAGGTGTTAGGTGTGTAATAAACGTGAAGTAGTTTGGATAGATCAAATATACACGATCTGATTTTTCCTCTGTGTGGCTGGTGAAGTGATTTAAGCCTTATGTAACACCTTGTTTCGCTGAAACAGGAGCTAACACTTTGAGATGGTGATAGATGATAACCTTTTACATGTAAATGTACACTTCAAGAAAAAACCCCAAACTGTGTGTTTTTATACAATTTCCCCCATGGGAAGAGTTTTCTCTCAGTAAAAGCTTTTCTTATTGAAAAAAAAAAAAAAAAGAAAAAGAAAAAAGAGAAAGGCATTTGAAAACGTTGGGTAAGTACTCATTTTTACTTTAGAAATACCTGGCCAGTGTAGGTGTTGATGATGCCCAGGAGTTAAGAAGTATGTGTTAATATCACTGAACTTGCAAGATCCTGCAAGTTACTTTTGTGAGCAGGAGAGGAGTTCAGATTTGGGAAGCAGACAGCCCCACGTGGGCATCACAGCGGGCACTTTGCCCTTTTTCCTTCCTAAGTGTGTCCAAAAACACCGTGGGGCTTCGGTTCTTCTCTGACACTGTGTAGGGATAAATTTGCTCTTTCTTCTCATTCTTGGAGGCCAAGCTAACACAGACAGGCTGAGTAGATTTCCAGGTTCACTAATGACCTCACAGGAATTGAATAATGAAATCATATCTGCCTCTTTACTGAAGAGAGACAGCCCAAGCTTACACAGATCTAATTATTGTATTTGTTGAAGATAAATTGCAGCCTTGAAGGCGTCTTGCAATCAGTTATCAGGCAGAGCTCCATGGGCACCAACTTTCATTTTTCTCCAGTACAGTGATGTACTGCCAATATTTAACAAGGGGCTCCCACTAAAATTTCCCTATTAATCTGTTCTATACCCCTGTGTCCCTGAGGCACACATTCTTGCAGGGAAAGAAAATAGTAATGAAGAAAATCTATTCATTTATTTTTACATTACTGTTTAAACATTTTCTGAGAGTCACAGCCAAGGAGGAAAATAAAACCTCTTGGCAAACAAACCTCTATTATATGTACTTTTGCAGGAAATGTTTATACTTCACTTCATTCCTGTTAAAAAAAAAAAATAGAAAAAAGAAAAAAAGAGAAGGAAAACAGGAAAAAAAAAAGCTGGAGCACTTATAAAGTAGTGTTTGACTTGTGATATCAGAGTTGGTAGCAGCAAAGATATGGAGCTACCTTTCTGTGAAAAATTCAAGAACTCAGGAAAAGCACCCTTTAAAAAAGTCTGAAAAGCAGCAAAACTGGTATTCTCAAGTATGGCAAGAACGGCAATTGGCTAGGTGGAGGGGAAGAGATTCTTCAGGCAATGAAGTGATCACCACCTGACTGTACTGAGCAATTCCATCCATTCCAGTGGAGTGGAGGAACATACAGCTAAGAAACAGTAAAAGACGCTGGACCTGTCTGTATTTTTAAATGGAAATAATTCTGCTCTTGATTTCATACAAGGGCTGCTCACTAGATAATATAGTTACAAGAGAATGGAAAGAAATAACCTGATTTAACAAGCACCTAAGGGGTGCCACAGCTCCAGTAGTGTCAGAAAACTGCCCCAATATTCCTTTCAGTTTGGCTGCAAAACCTTAACAAGGCTCTCAAGGAGCACCAGGGATTTGCTGCAGTGATGTTCACTTTTCTCCTGTTTTTGAACCAAATCTCACTGTGTTTTCAAATTGGCTAATCTTTTACTTGTATTTGCCTTAACAAGCGACCAGAGATATGTTTTTAGGTTTTAATAGATTGATTCCAAATGTGAAACAATTGCTACTTTATTTTTATTGTTGGTGTAGCTGGGAGAAGTGTTAATGTCTTTATACAGATTATGCAGGAAAAGGAAATTTTAATTCTTTTGTGATTAAAAAAAAGGGTTCTTTTTCTTCCTCTGAAGTGAAAAAATACTTATTTCACTTGAAAGTTCAGAGCTTGCATGAACTTTCTTGTTTTTGTTCACGTCTTACTTGACTTTTTCAAAGAAATGATGTGAAAAATATTGGGATGACGTGACTACTCATCCCAATAATGAGCCCAGCTTCCCCACCCCAATAATTAACAAGTAGCCACCCGTTATTAAGCAGACCAAATATTTCAATAAAAGGTCCTGCTGAGCTGTGTCTGTTCTGAAACAGATTTCACTTGAAAATTGAAATAATGAGGTTCCCCAAAACTGATAAGCAGCCCAATCAAGCCCACTGCACTGGGTTCATAAATCTTAAGCAGAATTTAATTACGAGCAGAGTTTTCCTGACAGAGCCAATAATGGGGCCTTTTCCTCTCGCCTGCTGACTAGTTGTGGTTCCCATGATTCCAGTAAATCTCTGTAGACCTGCCTGCAAGGAAAACAGTTTGAAGTTTAGACATCACTTGAAAGGGATTGTGAGGGAGCTGCAAAAACAATGCCCCGATGATGACGGCTGTTGAACACTGGGGACAGACAGCTGAAAACAAAACACCCAAGCAAGTAATTAGCAAGACCAAACCACTTCCAATTGAGCATCTCAACCCCAATTTTATGTGGTTTCAGAGGGCCGTGCCCTTTGTAAGAAGAAGATCACCTCTAAAAATGTGCCCTTCCCCTTACCTAGAGGAAAATCTGAGCACGTGGAAGGATGTAGGAAGAGCAGACTGTGGTGAGACCACATGCAGCTTCTACAGTGGGCAATGGACCTCTCCTAGTGCTATGGGAGCATTCAGAAACCCTTTGAACACATATATTGTTCAAAAAGCATGCAGATGTGGGCACCCTGGGCACATGGCTTAGTGGTGAACATAGTGCTGGACTTGACAATCTCAGAGGTCTTTTTGAACCTTAACCATTCTGTGATTCTGTGTTCTCCTGATCCCATCTGGGGATACTAAGAGCAAGATTTAGTATGAGAGAGAAAAAGTCATGCTGAAATAAATGGGATTAGCCAGTATTTCTTCTTAGCAAAATCATAACTCTGACTGAGTTGGCGCTTCCGTATGACTGCTCAAACACAGCAGTGAATTGGCTTTAAAATTTTTGGACTGGAGAGACTGGTGACTGAAAGTCAGAACTCTAGAAATTCAAGTCAGTACACCACTCAGTGCCGAGGTCTTTGCCTCTGTCTTCTCTGTTAAGTAGGAAATAATGTTGGATATTGCTGAAATAAAGGTGTCTAACTGAAAAATCCTACACATACTATCACAGCCAAACCATTAAGTCATCCCATGCTCTTCAAAGGGAAAAAATCCTGAAAAGACAAGTTCTTCTAAAAGAATTCAGACCTAACAAACCCTTCAAATACAGTTTACAGTGAAGTACAGCAGAGGTTTTGCTCTTTTCTGTACTATCACCGTGGTTTTAGAGCTGCCAGAGTCTGGAAAACAAAGCTCAATGAAAGCAGTAGAAATAAGATAAAGATATCTAAAGACTATCTAAAGATATCTGAAGACTTTTGTAAGTTTTACTGTGTATTAGGCTGAAGATTTAAGATTAATGTGTACCTCTTACAAAAAAAAAATGTGGCACATTCCATCTTAGCAGACAGTGCATGAGATTTTAGCTGATTTATTGTTGTGCTGGGTGGATTTGAGGGAAATCACTGTGCTGTGGTGTTTCACAGATTACGCAGGGCACAAGCCAAAATATTTGCAATGAAAGCAACCATTTTCTAAATTTGCAAATCTTTATAGGCCCTTTGTTGGCAAGAAGCAAATTCAGTCCTACTGGAAACATCCCTGCTGTACACCGAGGGGCTGGAACACAAAGGTACACATTCTGAACGATGAGTCTTGCACCACAGACCTTCAGCACTCAAAGCTGTTGCATGTCTGACACATAGCAAACTCATTTAGGGAACTTGTGTTTCACTGGGTGGGATTCCAGTGAGCTCAAATGAGCCATGAGAAAAAAAAAAAAAAAGCAAACATTATGGAAAGGCTTCCAGTTTCACCAGGAATGTAAATTGTTTACATCTTCCCTTTCAGATCTCCTGACTAACCTATTTGTTTAATAACCAAGCCCCAAATTTCAGCCTCTGTTTGTAGTCTCAGAATATTTGAGGCCCTTTCTTCCTGAAATTATTAGGACCCATGTCAGTGAGTATGAATAAGAACAGTGAGGATGCTGGAAACAACTTCTTCATGTCATGTGTGTGCTTGGTGTCCACTTTGTGAGTTTTACAAAGCATTTTAGTTTCCACAAGCCATTTCCAGGTTTTTGCTGAGGAAAAAGTTATTTCGTGTATCCATTTCAGACTTTCAAAATATCCCTCAAGTGCTTACCAAGGTGTGGTATATGCTTGTGCAGCCTTCCTACCTTTCATTTTCATTTTAAGAGGAATTCAAATTCCTAAACACCTCCCGCCCCCACAAAAAAAATCTCTTCAAGATTTTTGTATGGAATAAACACGAAGTATGAAAGACAGGGTTTGTCTTTAATGGTTATGGACAGTTGGCTAAAGGGGACACATATGTTTAATCCAACCACTCATACCCCTTTCATCTCCAATGAGACAAACAGAAATTTTTCTAGCAACACCAAACCTTATTAAGATTTCTCCAAACCTTTTGTTGATGACATAATTTTAAAAAAATGCGTTGGAGTTTAGTGAGTGTCCTCTCAGCAGTGGAAAAGTCCTGCTGTCTGTGATTTCTGTGGTAGCTGTAAATCTGCAGGAATACCTTTGTGCTTCCTGAAGACTGAATCTGCCTTTGGTTTGAGGACTGTACTCAAGCCTGAAGCTCTCTGACTTTTGGTGAAAGATGAATATGTAAAGGAGTGGAACAGAGCATGGAGGACCCTGCCTTTGAAAAGAGGGCAAAAAGGGGTTGTGTTGGGTATGTGAAGAAACATCCCCAGTAAAACTCTCCCATCTTTGTATTTAAATCCTTCCCTATGCATAGGAATGAAATCATTAACCAATCCACCTTGTGCGATGTTTCGCACAAAAATCAACCGCAAAAAAGGACCGCAGCTCTTCGGTGATTGCCGTTTCAGATCACGAGCCAGAACATGAAGCAGCAGGATTGTACTCCAGCACTCCAGAATGACACGTCTGGCTTTGCCTTCCCCAGAAACAGGCCACCCCAGCTGCACTCGGCCGCGCTCCCCGGCGAGGCCGGTGTTTGCGCGCACACGCGCTGCTGCCCCTCTGAGCATAATGGCAAAAGGCAGACTCAGCTGCTTAATGCCATCAGATAATTTAGCTGCGTTCATTATTCCCATGTAGTGCTCCAAGCTGTGAAAAGCTCATGACCGGTCACTACATCAGAAAGAAATGTATGAAGTCAAGTGAATTTCGGCGCCTGTGCCAAGAAATCAAAATATTAAAAGTCCGCGCTGAGCAAAACTTTTTTTCTTTTTACCCCGAACAAAAGTATTTTTAGTGTAGCTGTAGGTATTGCAAAAATAACTGAAAAGGACGTGAAATAAATCTGGTATGTCATTTTCCAGTTTCTTCTAGTTTTGACTGCACAGTTAAAAAAATTCCTCTGTCGCTTGTCCCATTACATTTGGGTGATACCAGAGCCACCTTAAATCACATCTAACACCTGAATTTCCCATAAAGTATAACACTAATATATATGCAAAGGATTTCCTCATCTTTACTTAATTCTGGCCAGCTAGCCATGTTTTCTTCCAGGATGAAAACGTTTAATCTGTCACAGAGTCATCCAGCTGCATTATAAATGTTTTCTTAAATGGCAGTTCTGTCTTTTTCTTGCTGCTTTGCAAACCACAAATATTTGTGATATGTTTCAGAAGCTTTATTTTTTATTCAGCTTCTGCTACAGTATTTAACTTTGCCGTTTGCTTTTCAGACATTGTGCCATTATCAGCAGGTATCAGTATGTAAAGTCTCACTGCCATCCTGGCATAAGAGAGACTAAGGATAAAGAATAGACAATCTGATTAATCCAGGCTAAATTCTAGGCAGATTGCAGAAAACAGTGGTGCAGTAGCTGGCACAGGTGGACATCAGCCTCAGAGGAGAATCTCCCAAGGTGTGGTGCATCACTTAACCCGGGGGAATCTGAGACTCAGACGGCAGGGGAAAGCTTAAACCAACACTTTCCTGACCCCTGAGCAGATGAAGGAAGACCTTCAGATGTTCACAGCACTGCTGGAGCTCACCTTATAAAGCAAACTCCTCAGGAACTGAGTCTGGAAATCGACACCCTCCTTCACAGGAGCTTTCCCAGAGCCCAGAAAAGTGGTAATAAATTAAAGATGTAACATTGTTTTAAAAGAGAGAGGGAGTTTTAGCTGACAAAGCACAGCATTTTGACCATACGCTTTGCCTACAGTCACTTGGCACGCCACTTGAGAGGGGCAGCACAGCATTTAATTAAAAAAAAAAAAAAAGCAAGGAGAGAGAGCCACAACCACAATTCTCCGTGCCTGGATGATGCAAATTATTTATATATTCTTTTGTGGAACCTGAAATCCTCAGCCTGCAAAGAGAACACTTAACTGACTCGATTTGTTGAAACAGTGTAGTGTTAGTAGAGCATTACATAAAAATGAAGTAAGTACCTCTCCTAAACTTAGTATATCTTGAAAGAGAGTGTTCAACTGGGGATTGCCAATTCCCAGCTGAACTGCAAACCATTTCTCACTTCAGCTGATGAAGATCAGCTCCATTCCTTACTTTTTCAACCTAGCAGGAAAGAAAGGTAAATTTCAGACAATAGGGACAAAATCACAGCTGAGGAAAATAAGTATGCAGCATCATGGATGCTCTGCTCTGCCTTTCTCAGTATCCACTAAGATTTGTAGTTCCAAATACAGTGGAACAAATAAAGAGCCCTTCTTGCTTTCTGCCTTCTGAACAGTGGAAGGTCTGGCTTCCACATGTTCCTGTATCACACTCAACTGGGAAAAGTTGTAGCTTATTTTGTTTGGGTTTTTTTTTTTTATTTTTGTGGGACAAAAACTGCCTTCCAGAAAGAGTGTTTTAGAAGCAGTTATCATCTCTGTCTGTCGCAAAAAGGTCCAAAAGATGAAATGAAACCTCCACGAGGTGAGCAAGAACACCTTTTTTTTTACTGTTCTTGGCAAACTGCCTCATGCAACCCAACTTTCTGTTTCAAGGGTGGGTACTGCAGACCCTTCCTGAGCTGCAAGCCCTCAGAGAGTCTGTTCCCTGCAGCTCTCTGGAAAGGTGGAGTCCATGTAATTGAGAGGAAAGGGCTGTGCATGCTCCGACAGGCATTTCACAGGACATTCACTGAGCACGTTGGAAGCAGCCCCACAGAGGGAACCCCGTTCCCATTGTGCAGGTGTAATCCTCATTTTTCCCCCTCCTCTGATTATACCTTTACTGCCCTGTGTCCCTTCTCCAACCCCAAGCCCGTCTTCATTACAAAAACCACTTCTCTGATCCTCAGCAAGCTCTGTCACCACCAAATCAATCTTCCTAATCCAAAATAGTTCTCCCAAGCTCATTTTGTGTATCCACAGAATGCTTCCTGATCTCTGCAAAAAGCTGATTTAAAGAACACAGAAAGAAAAGAGGCATTTTTTAATGAGAAAATTTAGTCCATACTCCAAAACCTAAGAAATTTGTTGCCTGACCTTAACCAATGCCTCTTCCATCACTCACACAGGTATAGATTAGTTTTACAATCCCCTTGTAACACTCACCTTGACTTTCTCAGTCAAGAGTATTTGATTTTGCCACAGCTGATCATACAGAGGCCTTTGATCTTTAGTACCACAGCCTTTGGACTTTCCTAGGTCACCTCAGTGTTATTAGCAATTATGAAGGAATCTATCTTCCCATACCTTTTTAGACAGCAATTTTCTTTGCAGTGTTTCTTAATTTGCTTTATTTGCACCTCTGGGAACTTTATTTCAACTTCTGGACAGTAACTTGGGCCACTGATTTGAGCATTAGAACTCACCCCTAAATAAAATAAAATAGAAGAATTCCAAGAAAATAGTGCTGTACATGATGTCTCCTTCTATAAAAAAAAAAAAATTAAAAAAGTATTACAAGAAATATTAATTATTCAAATGAGATTTTGGAAGTCTTAAGAGCCTTTAAGAAGTGCAGTGTTCTTAACTGCAGGAAGAATAATTTCAGTTTTATCTCTCCATTCTTTCTAAAGAAAATTAAGTTGCTATTTAATTTTAAAGCCTGGGATGATGCCAAGCATTGATGCCCATTCATTTTGCTGAACTTCCTTTTATGCAGTGTATTCTTTCAGTGGCGACTATGTCAACAGATTTCTGTTGTCCTTATTTTATCCTGCAGAACAGGAAATACTTTTTTTTTTTCTCTCTTTTGTATTATATTCTGAAGGTTTCAGCTTTGTAAGCACAGCCTCAATATTCAATGTGCTGAACCAGTAACAAAGGGGAGATGTTAACATTTTAAATACTGCAGGTTGGGTACAGGAAGATAAAGAGGCTATCAGAGTTTGCAGTGCCTGGTGGACTAAGAATAATGACTACAACTACAAAGAGATAAATTGGGTTCTGTTGTAAATGGCCTTGAAATCTGGGGCCATACACAACTGCTCAAAAGTAATTTCAGGGGGTGGTGGTTTAAATGTATTAGCAGAGTATTCAATGCTGGTTATTTTCTTTATAATATTTACTGTTCAGTACAGCTAATGCAAAACACTGTTAGAGTAACAGTGGGGGGATTTGGCAGCCAGAGAAACTTGGAGAGTCTAGCAATTACAGTTTAGGAATGTGCCATGCACACAAAGAGGAAAAAATCCTGTCCTGTACACAAATATAGGAGCATGAACTCAATCAAGAATTGCTGTTCCATCACCCCCATCTACTCTGAGTCAGTGTGTTAGTTTTCTAGAGACAGCAGCACTTACTGGATAAGCTGGATAGTCTGCTAATATTTCCAGCTGATAACCAGTATGGAACTGAACTCTATTCCCTAAAATTCCCAGATGAATTTATTTTCCATACACCCACCTCTGCCATTCACACAGACTTCATTTCCCATGTCAGTTGAAGACCATCCTCGTGCAGAATTTGCCTGAGTATTATAAGTACAGGTAATATTTCAGCAAAGTTTTAGGAATTTCCAAGCTAAGTCATGCTTGGCTAGCAAGGCTTGGGCACAAGGTAGTTCTGATATTTAGCATCTTTATAAGAAGTGCAGGAAAGAAGAAGGTGAAAAATGAGAAAAAACCCACATATTTTACCTATCATTTGATGGGTATAAAATCTGAATGTCTGTCACAGCTTCTTGAGACCACAGTTTCTTGCAGGAACAGATCCTTCACAAGGTGAATAACAACATGAATAAAATTCAAAAAGTCATTTTCCCAGCAGGGAGTGGAAGAACACAATACAGGAAAGATATTGTCTGTTGAATGATGGCAATGACAGCAATGGTGAAATCCCTGGATATTGGTACCAGCCCAAAAAAGCATGTGACACCCATGGCACATTTTGAAAAGAGAACAAAAGAGAAATAAATCCAGATAAAAGTGCAGTGAAGACATGGCCATTTGAAGGATTACCTGTTTGCTATTAACTTCACAAGCTCAGTGGAACTCACAGATGTGTTTTGGGAGGAGGCTCTGCTGCTCTCTCTTGCACTTCAGCACATCAGTGATGAGAATTTGTCCACTGGCGCTTCTGTGGTAACACCAAAAAAGACAAGGAGCAATTCAGGATGGCCGAGGACAGTGGTAACAGTTGTGTTGGTGAGACCTGGAGAGATCATGACTCCCAAAAGTGCTGAGACCTCTAACCTTTTTTTATTTTGTATATCTATTCCATCCAGCTGGATGCAAGCACAGCTTGGAACTGCACAGCCATCTTTTGGGGAATTTTATACGCAGAAGTGGAGAAGCCAAAAAGAGGGAAAAGACCCTAAAAGGCATTTTAACATTTACCAGCATCATACTTTTAAGAGAAAATGTCTGAGTCAATAAAACACATAGATAACCCATGGAAGGCAAACAGTTTCCCTCTGGAAGGGGACTTCATTGGCAAGATCATTCATCTGTGAAAATGAACTAAGAAAAAAATAAACTAAGATACAAAATCTCAACAGGATTACATTAGATAATTTACCATTTGCCAGCTGGTAACTGCATGTACGATTTGAAGTGCCACACTCAGAGTAGTAAGCAGTGGTAAGGAACACAAGACCAATTTGAATTCTTACTGAAAATGCACACTTCACACATTCGTTAATTAAAGAATCGTGAAGTCTTACAAGGAAAAAAAAATACCAAAACCAGACTTCTGCTGGTTTTTGCTGTTTTTTAAAAATTGTGTTCAGAAAGCCATCCTTTATTTCGAGTTTCAGCTGTATCTTGAGCATTTTGGCCAAGCTGTGTGCCATTTAACCATGCCTTTAACTACAGGAGGGAAGGTCTGTTGTGTAACCAAATTAATAAGCTGTGTCTTCTCCTCAGGGAAAACGGTGGATGAGCCTATTCTTGCTGTTCATAAAGTAAGCACAGCACACTGATCTATCTGTGAACAGCTGATTTGGCTGAGAAGGACAGAGAGGATCAAGTAATGTTTTAGATCACGCTTTCAGGCACTTTGAAAAGGTAACAGGAGGGCTTATTCACTCAGAGAAATCTGGGATTATTCAAGTAACTGAAAGCATTTAAGGCAGGAATGCCACACAAAAGAGGAACATTAATTAGGCCGATCATAGCACTGCAGATCTATTTTTACAAAGCCCAAACACATTTATACATAGCTGTTCCTTTGAAGCATTTGAAGGCACCATTTCTTTCTTCCTTATCAGTGTAATTGACGTCTTCATTCAACCCCAGCCAGCTGTTGTGCGAATTTTTAATCATTTGATTTCTTTCGGGGAAAGGCTTAGTCTTCTGAACTCTAGGAATAATTATTATTGCAAAGCAGTTTTCCCTTTCCAAAGGGACTGCTTTGGGGTCACCAGTGCTTCCAGGCTCTCTGGGCAGGAGAACAATGGGGCTTTGTTGGTGCTGGAACGCTGTCCCTTCCAAGGGGGCTGGTGCTCTTTCTTTCTGCGCTCGCCTCCGCATGGAGAAGTGAATTGTGCCAAATCAAAAGGCTTTAAATTGGCACTTCACTGCTGGCAAGTGCCTGGAAGTTAATGCTTAATCCTAGGTGGCTAAGAACCTTTTCTATAGCCTTATGCCCAGGTATACCCTTCAGAGTGTAAGGTGGCTTAGGAACCTAAACAACACAGTTACGGTTATTTTCTCTCCTCATTAAACACAATTTTTAAAAAGAATAGTTTGAAACTTTCAGCTAATCACCAAACAGAATATGTGTTATTGCACTTTGTGAGAGAAGAGCAGCTGTATTTCTGTTTGGGAAAAGGCTAATTTCCAGGGATAGGACCAAGGATTATTATGGAAGAGGGATGGAAGTTTCAGAAAAAAAGGGAAGCGCTGCTGCCTGTAGTAACCTTGCCAGTAAATGATCCTACTGACTATCAGACATGCAAATGGACTTAGGAAATCCAAATAATTCTATAAGCCTGATGATTAGCATAAAAAGTAGATTTTAAACTTTGCATCTTCATTGCAGGTTCAAAAGCTTGGCATGTAATCTTGAGCCATACAGAATCTCTCTTTATCCAATCTCTTAATAGAAATAACAATTAGTTAAAACTTACAGTTTAAAATACTCTCCTTGACTCAGTAAATAAGGAAATTTTGCTTTAAAAGTTAGAGGAATCGTTTCTTCATGACTTAAATTCACAAGAACATATGTTTTTACATGACACATTTATGCAAAGCCAGGCAGAATCTGCTTGCAAGAGACCAGAATTGACACCTGCTTTGCCGTGCCCTTTGTTGCTGTACACTGGAGATCAGATGCAGATTAGAGCAGCTTTGAGGCTCACTTCTAATTTCCACCCCAGCTCTGATGACCAGAATTGCCTCACTCAGTGGCTGCAGTAGGGCATCTCAGAACAGAGTTTACAGGATGAGTGTCATCCTCTGATCTGCCACCACCCGGGCCAAAACCTGTCTCAAAAGGGTCTGTGTGAGGAGTGAGTGCTGCTCACACCTCTGAAGATCAGCAGAGGTTTCCACGCCGTGGACAGCACCAGCTAAGTCCCAGTCAACAGCACTGGAAAGCAGCCCTGTGGTTCTCTTACTGGTACAGAAGAAACAGAAGACCTTGTGAAACACCCAGATCATGTTTGCATCCCGAGCTGCGCCTTTAAAGGACGTGAATAACACGATGATGAGTGCATGGGATAACACAATGGGGTGGAAGGAGTGGCTGAGAGGCAGCATCAGAGAAAATTCTGCAAGGAGCAACAAAAGGTCACAGAAACCGCACGATGCCTTGTGCTCCACAGCTGTAGGGTGAGCACATAAGCAGGATCCTAAAAACTAATTAAATTCAGAAGTGGAGTTTGAAGAACATCGTGTCGGGCCGGAGACAGAGACACGGCTCTCGTTCCGTAGCGCCCAGCACAGCCCAGTAAATGTGACTTCCAGTGGGTTTATGGGCCAGGGGATCCCTGCCATTGCCAGGCACAGATGTCTCTTATTTTCCCCTCGCTCTGTTTATCTGACAGTCACAGCTGGTGCAAGGAAGCCCAGTTAGATGCTGATTCCAGTCAGGCCCTGGGGAACATGAAGCTGGTGGGATTGCTGGATTGTTGGATTCTCCACTCTTTTCTGCGTAGAGGGCAGTTACCATTCTCAGGATTCCTCTTCCATCTTGTAGCACTGTTTTATTCTTGTTTGTTTTTTCTGAAAAGCCTGACCCGGTCTTGTCCTCGACAGCTTCTTGGAGAATGTTATAAACCCCTAGTTACACATCTCCTCTGCGTAGGAATGATAATAACTGCTGTTAAATTTTGCTACCCCGCTGCACAAAACGTACCAGCCCTGATGAACTGCAGACATAAAACTAACTCTCACGGTCCCAGAGCTGGACATAAGCAAAAGAAGAAAATGGGGTTTTTAAGTCTGCAAGCACGCCCTTGCCTCAGGCTGTGGATTTGTGGAAGGTGGAAGCCCAGGCAAAGCTGAGCAGTGGGAGATGCTCTGAGGTGCCTCAGCTGTGGGAGCAGAATGTGTCCTTGCTTGTGTGCCTGATCAAGGTTTTTGTGGCCAGACTGCTAATTTGTTAGATATTCCTAATTAAAGCTACATATAAATTGTCAAAACACAATTTGATTCATGTAAGTATTTTCCAATGTCTGGGTTGCCAAGACAAGAGGGTTAGCCCTAAAATACAGGGTAAATTCAGTTCAAAATCTTTTGTAATATTAAGAGTATTCAAGACCAAATTTTAAAGTTAGAATTAATATCTTTTTTCAATCTTTTCTGACAATAATAAAGGGGAAAAAACTGGGCTTTGAGCACTTTGGTCAAGTGGAAGGTGTGCCTGCAGGTGGCAGGAGAGTTGGAGAGAGATGATCTTTAAGGTTCCTTCCAACTTAAACCATTCCATGATTCTATTAAAAAAGTCCAGACCATGAGTTAGATCTACTATAAAGAAAGACCCAAAACTTCCTCCATGTAAAACAGCAGCATATGGAGGAATGTGGATTTCTCTGCACACAAGTGGAAAAGATTATATTAAACATCAGTTATTTTGAGTCAAATAAGGTCCAGGTTTGAGAGACACAAACCTAGCGTGACACTAGATTATCTCTTAGGCAAGTCTCCCTGACTGCTCTGCCTGTACTGACAAATCTTTCTGGCTCTCAGCTGGTTTCTAGGTGTCTTCACAGTAGGAGGTTGGAATGGGAACACCTAATTTTCCTCACCCATTCAGCAATGAGTGGTGATCAAAATAAGCCGTAGGTGCATGGCACAGTGTTGTGGTATTTGGTTGGTTTTGGGATGGTTTGAATCCTAGTGCAGGAGTCTCAACTAGGTTCTCAGTCTCCACCCTTGAAAGTTGGAACAGCCTGTACAATCCAAATCTTTGAGAAAAGTCCTAATTTTAAGTAGGTAGGTGAAAAGTGGAAAGGAAATTCTAAAGGTAAATGAAATCCAATACCCCGCAAACCATCTAGAGTAGCACTGATCTATATGTGACATCTTCTGAGGAAAAAAATTAAAGAAGAGCAGAGAGGGTCATCCACTAAGGTTCACTTTTATAACCATTGTATAAGATTTCTGTTTGAGACTGAAAGTACATTAAACAGTCATGGTCTGTCAGTGACCTTATATTTAAGAGCAGAGAGGTAATATGGGATTATTGGTAACACATTATTTTACAGGGCATCAATAACCATGTGTAAGAAATTACCATAGAATTACAATGTTATTACATGGTTATTCGTGGCTTTGCCAAATGCAATGTTACTTGATCATCCTTGGATTAATGGGGTGTTGATCGGGTTTGGCCATTTACCTCCATCCTGGGTCATAAACCTGATGTTAGCTGAACTAAGCTCCCAGTCTAGCAGTCATAGCATTTAACATTTCTTTCCCTCTCCAAAAACATTTGCTATTGGGAGGTCAAATCACAAAAGACTCTGGTTCTTAAATGCAGAGGCTTTCAAAAAGACTTCATCAAGACCTTCTCAGTAAATGCAGATTATTTTATATTCCCCACGGTCTGTTAACAGATTCTCAAAGTTTGGAGATTCATATTTTCCCAAACTATTTGGATTTTTCCATCAAGAAAACACTGCTTGCCACCACCTTTCTCTGCATTGTAAATGGCTCACAGACTCAGAGAATAGAACTGGAGAGGTTTGAAACAACCCTGAAGATCATCGAGTCAAACTAACCCAGCCCTGCCAAACCCACCAAACGTGAGGTTTTGGCAGAGAGGCTGGCTATAACCTCTGCACTTTAAACACTGACAGCAACAGGCTTTTGCCTCACTGCATTTCTGTTTTCCTAGTCTTTCTCCTAAGGTTAAGGCACATTGAACCCAGCCCTGACACTAGTTATTTTCTTTTCTTTATATGCAGAGTTTAGCTGCAGAGCCCTTTG
Organism: Promerops cafer; assembly: GCA_013398275.1. Lineage (NCBI taxonomy): Eukaryota > Metazoa > Chordata > Aves > Passeriformes > Nectariniidae > Promerops > Promerops cafer. The sequence goes on from VZSE01009681.1 coordinate 337,385, forward strand.
CTGACCAGGCTTGAGAGAAGCCCAATAGTACCCTACAACAGCCTAGAAAGTTCACCATGGTGTAGGCTTTCTGTTCCTTATGAGTGAGAGTTTCAAGGAAATTTAAATATTTTAGGGTAGAGGCAGAGCTGAAATTCCTATGTGCTTAGACTGGCTTTATTGGTATCCCTCACAGCAGCAATAAAAAATAAAACAATTTATAAAAAAATGACTGCTTGACCTTGTCCTCCACCTCTTTGAGTAATAAGAGAACATATTGTGGTCACAGGGCCTTATGCTCAGTTTGTACTCACTGTGCAAAGTTGTAAACTGAATATATTGCAGTCATGGTCATACATAGCCCTTCTCTGCTGGTCAGCAAGGGTCACCCCATGCCTCACACAACCCTTACTGCAGTCTGACATGTGAGAAAGTATTTTTTAAATCAGAGATGTGCTGGGAAAGACTAGGAAAGACTAAGAAAGAATAAGCAGCAAGGGTTCAGCAACACACTCAGTCCTCAGAGCTTTATCCTGCTCTGCCACGGATTCCCCCTGCCATCTTGAACAAACTAACTCCTAGGTATCTCAATCTTCCCCAAATCCCAAATGCAATAATAGTGCTTCCTGTCTCCACAAGTGATGGAGGGAATTTGTTAATATCTTCGAGGCACTTCAGCTTCTCAGCTGAAAAGTGCTATTCACTCTCAGATTATTATATTTGGAGCTGGGGATAATGGGGATATTCAGCTGTATGGGCTGCCTATAATTCAGGTGCCTTTTTATTCCTTGCTTGAAATGTGGAGCTCTGAGCTAACTGAACACGTTCCATCAAAGTGACTGTCACTTTTCATATTGATGCAGCTGTACTTCATAATTTCCATAATCCTATGAGGAACCAGAAGGGGTAGAGGAATACCCACAGCCTCTTTCCCTGCTAGCTGCTGTCTCCTCAGCCAGGAGGCTGCTGTGGAGGGCAGGAGCTCTGGTAGGACTGGCAGTGAAAGCTCTCATCAGCAGCTTTTAATCAAACCCACCAGCCCTCCTGTAAGGGGACTGCCTGTCAGCAGCTCTGGCAATTCAGCGCCGAAAGTGTTCCTTGCTCCGTAGCCTAATTCAGGAAACAACTCTTCTTTAGGAGTGTTAACATTGGCATCCACTACCTCATTCCAGCTTATACTTTAGCAAATAATTTCTCTTTCCTTTCACCAAATTCATCCTCAGTGGAAATTAGAAATATATATTGCCATACTCTTGAAAATTCCTGAATAAATCAAGGGCTGGGTGATTTGAATTTATAACGGCACCATCCATCACTTGTTGAGCTGCACAACACATATATAAATGTTCTGTCTTTCTTCCATCTGAAAGTAGCATTGGGGATTAAGTACTACTGGGTATAAAATCACCTCACCTTTCTTACCAAAAGTATTCACAACATGACAATTTCACCTACATAAATTTGTCATTCCAGAGGCAGAATATTTCTACCCATTATTTGCATTATACAGATTTTGAGACTGTAACACAAAAGAACATATGCAGTTTCCACAACCTCTTCTCCCAGAATTCCCTGCTTAATCAGTTTGGTTTTGAAATTGCAAACCTCAAAATGTTAAGGCACTGATTACTGGAGTCACCTGAGTAGAAGGCACAGGGATTGGAATGTGGCCTGAGAAGATTTAAACCTCAAATGCAGAAAGTGTTTGATTTTGTATCACAATTAAAAAGAGAAAAAAAAACTACATTAAAAAAGAGAAGAATAATTTTGTAGTAGAATTCTAGCTTGATAATTAACTGTCAAATACAGGAATTAAAAAAGAAAGATGCAAAAGAAGAAAAAAAGACTAACAACTATTTTTTGAGATCTAGTTAAATAAAAATTTTTAGATGTTAAACCTTAAGTTGTTAGAGCTTAACAAATCCCCTTAAAAATAAACATGTCCATACACAGCAAAAAAACCTGTTATTGTCCCAGACCTCCTATGAGGGAAGGACCACGTGCTTGTGCTCTTTGCCATGGTGTAAACTCTAAAATGGCCTCAAAATGGCTCAGCAGACCCTAATTTATATTCAATGATAGCCATGTATTGAGTGCAAAATTCACCAATATTAAAGTCAGTAAAACTATAGCCAGAATTATACGCAGAATTAGGGCTCCAGCCTGGATAAAGTCTGCTGTAGTCTCTGCTTATGTTATTTTCTTTTCTAGGGGAAAATCTTTGTCTGGAAAAGGAATTAAAAACTGCATGTCTTGTAACGTAAAAATGGAATAAACATCAGAAGACATGAGAAATTAAGCAAGAGAAATGCACAGAACTTTGAGTAAAATTTTTCATGGAATTCCCTGCAACTTCACATAACAATAATTATACTTCATAATTTTGTATAGTGATAAATAAATATTTTCCCCAGAAAGAGCAAATATTATTGTTTCTTGAACTCCATGCAAAAGAAAGAGGGAAATATCTAAAATGAAAGCCAGACATATTTCATGTTGATTGCAGTAATAAAATCTCAACCTCCGCAACCATCAGAATCAACGTTACTGTAGGGGTCTGACCCAGAATTCACTGGAGTCTAGGGAGAGATTTGTCCTGACTTCAATGGGCTTTGGATTAGGTTCTGCAAGAACAGCCAAACCCTGCAAAAAATCTGGCCTGCCAAGTTCAAAACCAGATCTTTGAATACAAATAAAACTGAACCTCAATATCATCTCTTCTTGCAATAAATTCCTCTAAGTTCAATGGGCAGAAGGAGCCGAGATTTCACAACACCTAAAAGCTCAGTTTCCCACATTCCAAGAGAAATAAAGAAACCTGATGGGGCTTTACTGGTTCCATCTTTTCTGTTCCCCAGGGAATACTGAAGAGGAGGCTCCTCGCTCGCTGGTGGAGCTCGGTCTCCGTTCCCACGTGAAAGTGGGTAGGAACCTCTACCACAATTGCAGTTCTCAGGGTGGGAGAGGGACGAAAAATGCATCCTCCTTTCATTTGGTTTCCTCAGAGATTATGGATATAAATCCCATGCCCAGATAGAAGGGATGCTTTTTTTTTTTTTTTTACCCTCTCCACAACTTCTTGGCTCCCAGCTCTGACTTGGAAGTCAGTTTTATTTATCTGGGGGAAGGTGTAGGCCCAACAGTTGCAGTCATGTTTCATGACTATAATTGCTCTGGTTTTTTTTCCACTCATCATTTCCCTGCTGCATCCACTCGTCACTGCAAAGCCAATAAATCCCAAGATTAATCCCTGGGCTCTGCAGCATATTGAATGCACTCAGAGTCCTCCAGGAGAGGACTGGCCAGCCATCACACCTCCCTGACTGCTTGCTGTCTGCTTCATTCCCATCTGGCATTTGCAACCCTAGCGCTGCACTGACACAGCCACGGAGGCGGGCTCTGCTGTGGCTGGCAGGTCTTCAAATGCAGGTTTATTTAAATATTTCAGCCCTGATTAATGATGTGGGCCAAGGGATTCCGTGGGGATGGCTGGTCTCTCTGCTGCTGCTGTGCAAGGTTTAGGGCTGGGGTGGAAAAAGAGTGATCTTCAGTTTTTAGTAGCTTTTTCACTAGTCGAAGAGTAATGTATATCATTGCACCAGGTAGATTCTTCTAAACAGCTCTTCCTGTGGTATTCCTCCACCAGTAATACTTTAAATTAAATAACATCATGAGAACTCTGACACCTGGCTCACCATGATACACAAAGAGTTTTATTTAATCAAAACAGGGACTTCTGCTTCTGTTACATGTGCCACAGTTAAGTCTGAGCATCATCTGTCCTCTTATCACATGTGAAAACCTCTTCAAAGTATCAAACTGCAAGGAAACCTCCAACAAATCTTTCTGTTTTCAGGAGAACCCAACACTGACATTTCTTCACCTGTATCTAACAAGACAATGTTTTGATTTTTTCTAAAAATTTAAATATGTGAAGAAATTAAGGAAAAGCACCACTCGGTTTCTTCCCCCTCCTCTTCAGTCATTAGCCATAACTAAAACTCATAGCTCACAGTCATTCAGAGTAAATTACTTTTGGGGGAAAAAGAGAAGATCTAGATAAGGCTTGTGCATCATTTGGTAACTGAAATATGTCAGGAGTATGACAAGTCAGTTTTTGTGACTGAATATGTCATATTTCACTGAATATGAAATGGTCATGAACAGTCATGACTATTATTTTAGTTGACTTCAGAAACATGTATAAAAAAAAATACCACACGGGCTCTCTTAAATGCATGTGTTACTGCAGGTCCATAAGCCAATATAATACCTGGATTTAGCAGTCATAATCCCTACATTTTTTCTATATAATATATGCATATAAATACATACACACATACAGTTTTGCTGTTATAAATACAGGCCATATTCAACCTTCCTTTCTGTGGATTTAAGCCACAGAAACACTAAATATAATGTTTCTGTCTGGTTAACATGAACAAATATCTTTGTGTGCAACGTTCATAAGTCCACTTCAATACACTCAGCAGAGCAGTTCAACAACTTTACCAGCTCTGAGGTAACAAAAATTTAAAATATATGGCCACTAGCTAAAGAGCTACAGAACAGATGACTCTCCCCAGCTAATGTATTCACTGTCAACTTCCTCCAGTTTAGCTGCCAGCTAGTTTCTCCTATCCATCAAAGATGTTTTCATTAAAACTGATCAGCTGCTGAAAACAGTGAAAGGGGACACCAATGATTTTTATTCTAAAATTAGCTGCTTTTTAAATTTCCACCGATGTGTCATGGGAGCGATTTCACTCACAACTCTTCCACCACATAAGCAAAACACAACTATTATATAAGCCAAAAAAGATGGAAATAGTGGCAGAAGAATTCTGATTATGGGCATAGCTCCTTACTTTCCCAATGCATCTGTAGTAAATTCCTGTTACTTCCAAATTCTACTTAAGGGCTTTTTCTCCCAAGACATACATATGTGTATTACCAAGCAATATATAAATATTGCTTACAAGCAATAAATAAATATATAAGAAAGCACTGGAGACTCTTTTTTTTTCCCCTGGACAAATCTTGCTCAGGAGAAGATAACCTTCTGTTTGAATGCACTTTTCAGACAGCCCCAGGAGAACACTGAGGTACCCAGGGCTGCTCCCTGCTGATGCTGCCAATGTTCACTGCCTGAAACCCCCCTTGCTCTTCCCTCATTTACTTGGAGATGATTCCTGCAATAGAAAGAAGATAATTCCTTCAGGAACAGCCATTTATTTGGTTAAATTATGCTGCTTGGGGGTGACTAAGAGGGAGGGAAGTATTGCACTTTTCAAAAACTCAAGATTTTTTGTGCAAACAGCAAGAGAAGAGGATCCTCTTGACAGCAGCTTAGACAGTCTTCCCTGACTGCATCAGGCTGGGGCAGTACTGGTGTATCCTGGCTGCAGCTGCTGCTCAGCACTGGCTCTGACACATGGAAGTAGCTCCATGCAGTAATTTGCTCAGAATTAGGAAGGGGAAACTTAAAAAGACACAGCAGACAGAGATGATGTCCAAATGTTTGGAGAAAGAGAGCTTCTTATGGGGATTGAACTTTCTGTAACTCGGTTTGCTGTGAAGACTGCTGATTCACTGACTTTTATTATTTTAATATGTCTCTGTGAAACTAACAATTTATTAGGAGCCAAACCCGCAGCTGGAATAAATTGTCTGATTTATCAGCCTACCTTCATGACACCCTTTTTGCTCTGGCCTTTAGTGTTAAATCCCACTTCAGCCTGACCAGTAAAAGCCTTTCCCAAGTTTAAGTGCTGGAGGTACAGAGAGGAAAAGCTTTTTCCTGTTGCTGCTGATACTGCTCAGAGGCTTAGCATGGATTTCTCAGGCTAAGGATTTAATTGCAGTGTCTAATCTGAGTTGTCTTTAAGTCTTGGATGCTGTTCATTAGACAGATATTTTCTGCTTCTTTTTTCCAAAACTTAAGCATCACAAAAACAAGACTGTATGAGGCTGGAGCCTCAAAAACCTGCTCTAGGCAGCTCAGGGGGACACGGGTGCTCCTAGAGGGGACCTTTAAATCCTGAAAACAATGCTTCTAGGAATCTTTGACTTTGGAACTCCTTTCTGCAATTGTGACAAACAGGAGGATGTGACTGAAAGAGATTGAGAAACAAAAGGGTCAGGACATGAGATGTTTTTACCCCAAATAACCTGACCAATTAGCAAAGTAGGTGTAAGATATTTGTTTTTTGTAGTGTCCACACTGTTGGAGGTGCTTTTCCAAGGCAGGAGTGTGCAGCTCCTGCTCAGAGACCCACTGTATCTCTCTGAGAGGCTTTCACCACCCTCTTCCTGTGGTGAAAAAATTTCTCCCTAGCACATCCCTCTGCAAAGCAACCTGATTAAAACAGTTTTGTCACTATTTCATTCCTTTTCACATTTCAAATGCTTATAAAAAATGGGACCAAAACATGCACATGAAAAAAATGTTGCCTGACACATAAGTGGGCAATTGCATTTTTCTGTATTAGGGTGTATTCAGAATTTCCTCCATTTACTTTAATCATGATTTTATAGAAGAAAATGCAATAAAACATCTGTTTATTTTTAATCTTATTTTTAATAACAAGCAAAAACTAACTTGATAAACTTATTTCTCTACCTGGACTGTGAAACTGCATATGTTCGAAAATTATTTGGCAGCCAGTCAAATCACTAGCAGAAAATCCCTTATTTTTCTAATTTGCTTCAAAAACCTGATATCAAGTTCTTTCCCTAGCTGCTTTATGCATTGGAACACATCACTAATTCCAGATGAGTCTCACAGGTATTTAGGGTACACTGAGTGTACTTTTAATCAATGGGTATAAACTGAGGTATTTGACATTTCAAATCATCCAACACACAGGCTTTATTTCTTAACTTTTTTCCTACATAAAGCCCTTTACATCTCTTTTCCTGACATTTTTCCTCCCACAGTTTGATAGTTTTTTAAAGATGGTGTTTCTCTCTGCATTTGAGAGAAAATCACAATTCCTGTGGATTTGCTGTGGTATAAATGGTGGGAATATCAGGCTTAGAACATCACCATCTCTTCTCAAGCTACTGTCCTTCATCCTCCTTAATACTTTGGAAATTATACTATTTTCTGTGGTTAGGTCTTATCCATGTTCCCATTTGAGGAAGAAACAAACAAAACCCACTTATCTCTGGTGAAGCCTCGCAAATTACAACCTTCCAGCCCAAAATGATAACTTAATCTTCCAGGAAACAGCAGAGACAGACAGTATTTGAGCTTCAAGGGAATAGCAGCTCACTGTGGCATGTGAAGCCAGAGCTTCATCCCTTCACATGTCCTGGACCAAAAGATATGTGAAGGGATGCAAGGGCTGAATAATTTTCCTTCTGATTTTTCACGTTGATTCTCACAGAAGGGAGTCAATGCACCTGGCCTCAGATTTTCAGTCTTGAAGATCTCTCTGACATAAAGGTGGGGTTATTTTTCCACGTCTAGTGCAATAAGGATGTTGGATTATAACACTAGTGAAGCAGGTGCTGGTACCAGCTTGAAGAGGCTGCAGCGGGGATCTGTTTGTGCCGTAACTCAGCAGCTGTTCCTGTGCTTGCTGTTCCTGTTACTCTGGCTGTTTAAAAATAATGCACCCCTGAACTGAGGGAGGGAAATCGCAGGCATTCAGCCGGCCCTTCCTGGTGCACAATGGCAGGAAGGCACTGCTGTGGTTCCTCTGGGGCCTGCACGACCTGATATAATTCTGCCAAAGGAATACAGCGAGCGCGCGACGCAAACCCACGTACGATACACGAGCTCTGCGTTGCAGGACAGATAATGCTGGGTACGTTAGCAGCTGTGCTACTGATGCCTCAGGTTTTAGCTTTCATATTTTTCAGATTCTGTGCTGCTTCAGTGTGTAGCTCTGAGCTTCATAGTAGGGGAGAGTAAGCTCTCTTCACAGAGTAAGTAGACAAAACAATTCGTTCTCCAGCTGGGGACCAAGGACAAGTGATCCAAATTTCAGGCCCAAGAGCATAAACAACAGTGGACTGGAGAGAGAAAAACAAGAAGGATGGGACTTCATAATCGAAAGCTATAACTGGACAATTACCTCCAATATGCTAATGGACCAGAACTTATAAAAGTGAGAGACCTCGTGACCTGTTGTCCATTTTGTGACCATTTTGGGTTCATCTTGGGTGTAGCCCTGGCTGGGCTCTTGTACTGCCCAAGGTGTATCCATTGAGGCCTTCTAATAAATCCCTACTTTATTCTTTAACCCCATCTAGCCTCTGTTCTAGCATCTCAAGGCATCACTATGAAAATGTCTCATCTGATGGTAGTAAATGCTGAGTAATCCTCGTCATCTTCATGCATGAAAGACATTTACCTTTAGACCATTAGTCTTAGGTGTTCATGTTTTTTTTCCTCCATCATGTGTCATCATACTGAACAACTCTGCCTGCTTCTGAGAGAACACGCACCATGGATGAGAGAGCTGGGGGTGCTAATCCTGGAGAAGAGAAGGCTCCAGGGAAACCCTGGAGTCCCTTCTGGTACCTGAAGGGGCGACAGGAGTGTTGGAAAGGGACTTTTTACAAGGGACTGAAGGGGAATGGCTTTAAACTGACAGACAGCAGGTTTAGATTGGATATTAGGAAGAAATTCATCACAGTGAGGGTGGTGAGGCGCTGGCACAGTGAAGATGCCCCATCCCTGGGAATATTCAAGGGCAGGATGGATCGAACTCTGAGCAACCTGGTCTAGTGGAAGGTGTCCCTTCCCCTGGCAGGGGGTTGGAACTAAACAATCACTAATGTCCCCAAGAATCATCCAATGATTCTTGCTGTCCATTTGAGAGTGATCATCACACTTCAGATCACAGATGCAAAAGATTTTTGGAGGCGGGGGTCAAAAAACATCACTGAAACACCCAGAACAAGACAAATGATTCCAAATGATCCTTTCAAGTCTCAGCCTCCTGCTTTTTCTGACACTCAGTGACAAATACTATGTGGTCCTGTAATTAAAATGACTACAGAGAGAAAGCAAACAAACCCTGGAGCAGATTAGAAACATCTAATCATGACAGAAAAATTGCACCACAGAAGTATGCTAAACAAAACACTTATTATGAATACCTTAAAAAACAATGACAAATGCAAGATTGCGAAGATCAACAGTAAAAATTAAATGTAAAAAACCCTCAAAACAAATGTCTCCTAAATTAATGACAATATTTATAGAACAGATCTAAGCACAGACCTAATATTTAGCTTTATTTAAAATTTGGCTCCCAAGAGAATTAAAAAAACAGCTGGTATTGTTGATCTAACAGCGCCATGTCGTCCCAAGCAGACGGTGTAAGGACTGTGTGAGGTTCAATGTCAACAAGCCATAGACTCAGAAAGATTGAGTTTACTATTTTATTTTATGTTTAAAAGTTGTGCTGCAATGGGAGTGGAATTAGATGAAATTCTAGAGCAAATATACAGTTTGAACCCTAATTCATTTAGTCAGTTTAGGAAAAGGGAGAAATAAATATCACCCCTCTCAGTACAGCAGGCTGAACCGTACAGTTCAACGTCCACAGAGAGCATCAGCTGGCTGGGGAACCCTGTCCTTTGGAGTTCACCTTGGTTTTCAGGAGGGATCTGCAAAACTAAATTAAAAGCAACACAGAAATCCCAATTCAGTTCTTCTTTTGTCACCTATAGAGACAAAGCAGTTTATTGTTTGATTTTTGAAAGCCTGACAAAAATCGGGCTGTCTAGGTGTTTGTTTGTGGATTATAATGTCTAACGTGTGGCAGTGGAAATATCACTTAGGATCCTTTCTCCTCTAAATAAACATAATTCAAAGCATCAACAAAAAACAAACTCAGGAAGGCATTTTGACCTGCTGCTGTTGGCCAAAATGATGATTATCTCCAGTGTGACAGCATGTTCTATGAAACAGGCTGCTCAGTTACAGCTTTCCACTTCCTTTGCTATACATTTATTTAATGGTCATGAGGAAATATCTGGGGCCTGTTCAGCATGAAAAGACCTGTGTGAGAGCAATCTGGTCTGGCTGAAGATGTCCCTGCTCCTTTCAGTGAGGTTGGAGCAGATGATCTCCAATGGTTCCTGCCAACCCAAACCATTCTGTGATCATTGAGAACAAACGAGGACTTTGCAATCGCCTGAGACAGCTTCATAAGCTGCCAATACGTCCTCATATTTCTAAATTTACACACATGCATATATTAATATGATGCTGCTGACAAAATAAAACCTATTTTTTGCTGCCAAGGCTGATTCCCTGCTGCACGTACAGACTTACACAAACCACTCACACGTCCAGGGCTTGTGGAATGTGTAGGAAGGCAGCAGAGCAGCCAGCTCCCACACCCAGCCCAGCACACATGCGAAAAACACCCAAGGGACTCTCTGATTTGCACATTACCCAGGCAACAAATATTGAATTAGGGTGACAAATGGGATGAGTGGGTCTGAGCTGTCCCCTGTCCTTCTCATGTTGAGGGAACAAAGCAAAGCACGGGGAGGGCAGCCTGCAACGCCCCAAATGCCTCCTGCCTGGAAGGATGTTCCTTCCCTCCAGCTTTTCCAGCCTGGCCCTTTTCCATCCCATGTGGAATAAATGTCAGAATAATCCTGACACGGAAATCTCTTAACCATGCTCTAAAATCTGTCTGCACGTGGCGAGAAAAAACCCAAATATGATACATGCATCTATATGGGTGTTCCCTAAGTGACAGAAATCTGTGGATCAATGCTCTTCCCTGCCAGGAGTGCCTGCCCAGGTGCCAACCCTTTGCTACTGATGTGACACTCTGCCTGCTATCAAAATCTATCTAACATGCCCCTTCTTCCTCTTTACATTTATTCATACCGAGAGCCCATAATCTTTTACTAAGAAGAATTTTTGTAAGAAATAACAGAGAAGTGCTTCCTAAGCCCATTTTATAGGGAAACTTACTTTTTTGTTTCAAATTGTTGCATATCTTTATCCCCTCTGGAATGATTTCTAGGTGATATATGGTGCTAGATGCTCTTTACCATCAGTTTCTTGGCATAGAATTTCACTCAGTTTAGCTCCTGACACATCCGGTTGAACAATAAAGTTTTTGGAAAAGTTTGAGCCCTGACACACAGGAGCTGTACATAAATTTCCTTTAATGTTCCTAATGGCATCTTTTGCATTCAGGAGACCATTTAATATCAACAGACTTTTTTTTTTTTTTTTTTTTTTGACTCTTCTGCCTTCTCCTTTTTTGGACCAGGTCAGTGAGAGGAGCAGAAACCATGGAAAATCTCTGGGTTACATTTCCTATAGTACCCTTGCAAACTAAAAATTTAAATTTTTTTTGGTTATCTGAATAGGGAAATGGCCTCTAAAATAGCTTAGAAACCTGGGTTTAGCCTTCATTCTCCAGCCTAAAAGTCATGGATTTAGTCCTATTTTAGGAACAATTGCTGAGTCATATAACCTTGGGAATGACCTGAAATTTCACTCAAAGTAATTTTTTCAGGTCTGATAATAGTTTCATTTTATCTTGATCTAGAACCTGCCATATTTGCTGAAATATGGCAGAGAAATTAATTAGGGTAACCCTAATTCAGCCCAAGCACTTGACCTTACAGCACAGGGCAAGCCTCTGAGCCAGATCCAGCTCCCACCTGGTATCACAGATGATGTTCCCACATGGCATTTTGCTCCTCTCTGGGAAGCTGGCACCATGCCTGCCCCCTGCACACTGAATATTTTTAATATCAAAGGTCTCCTCCTCCTTGCGAGACGCTGAACCACGCAAAATCCTACATTTGCTACGCACACTCCTAATGCATAATTTAAAAAGGATAAGCTAGCATGTTGCCCGTGAGCTGTAATTAAATCAGTAACTCCTTGTGGAGTTCTCATTAACTAGTAACAGTAGGAACGGTCGTAGCCCGAGGTAGTCCTTCCTGCCTGCAGTTTTATTTTGTTTTTCTGCACATCTGCTTCCTATTGTGCCTTTTAGTGCTAACACCTTGAGCATGAATGGTTCCCCTAGGCTTTCTGGCCGGCCACCTTGCGATTGTTTCTTGTCCTTTAAAAAATAATAGTGAAAAAAAACCAAACCTAAAAACCTGACCTAAATGATTCAGTTCTCCACAGAGCACTACTGTCTTCACTGAATCTCTTTGATAGGTCGTATTTACATAGTTAATCCTTAATGATGGGAGTTCAGTGTTTCCTCGTGAGTATTGCTGCACGTCATACAAGAAATACAGCCCAAGATTTTACTTTTTTATGTAAAAACTGTAAATTTTCTTGTCTAAGATCCTCCATGTGTGTAAAGGCAGGAAGGCCCAACAATATAAGCTGATTTCCAGAGATCCAGGCTCAGTTCTCTGCCCCAGATAACTGGGGCAGTAAAACACAGATTTTACAGGAAGGCAGAATGGCAGAATTTTCCCTTTTCATATGTTTAGCTCCGTATTCCCTGGAAAGGGCTAACCTGAATTTTGGCACTGGTGACAGAGCAATGAGAAGATGGAGAGTTTGGTACCTCCCAGGGCTGGCCAAAAAGGAGATAATGAGCAAGGACACATGTGAGCAGCTTCCTCCAACACTGGTGTCTGGACTGGACTGGACTGCAGGGAGGTGTTCAATGTATTAAATTAATTTCTATCAGAGATTCCCAACCTATTTGACCATCCACACTCTTCAGCAGTGGATAAGAAGATAGTTCTAAATGAAGGTGGGTAGGTTTGAAGGTAAAGCCCTCAGCAATTGCTCAGCATGTTGAAGATCCTCTGGCTGATGCTCTCCAACCTCATATAAGGTGTCCAGATGTTTTTGCTAACACCAAGAAATCAGCTGCTGGGCTTTCTTCACCTTACTGTTGAGCAGTTTTTCATCATAAGACAGGTTTGTACCCAGAAAAGAGAGTAATGCTTAATACAGCCTCAAAGCACACTCACTAGAGAGAGACCAGAGTCATGAACAGTAGTTGTTAGCCTAAGAACTGTTTACATTTTAACTGAGAATTTAATGGAAAAATGGTCTGACCTGGTTTAAGTGCTTCTGCACCCATGTGCTAGGAAAAAATAAGGCAACTTTGTATGTCCTTTCTCTTTTGTAGGCATTTCTGGCCTGCTTGTTAATTTAAAAAAAAAAAAAAAAAAAAATTAAAATTATCTCAGACCACTCTTCACATTTTTAACTTTGGCAGAGTTTGCACTACGGACAGAGAGCCTTCAGAATCTGCATATAGCACTTCATATCAACAAGCAAAACCAAAAATGCTTTGGACTGTTCAGAAACTATTTCTATTTTACAGATATGGTTTTCACACACTCACTACTTAATTGCATTATAAAAAGGTTCCTCTTCTGTCAGGGCTGGTTGAAAAGCAGGCAGTACCCACATGTTCTGCTCTCTGCCAGACTGTGATGCTTATGCAAGTGAAGCAGAGAAGCACTTCACTTCCAGACAGGCACAAATTGCATCTGTCTTGTCTTTGTTTTTATGAGGTCTACTATATCAAACAGGATATGTCAGAGGCCCCAGTTCAAGTACACAACTCACTTTATGCAAATGTTTTGAGCATGACTGAATAGGAATGGCTTTGCTATATTAGGAGCCAGCAAAAGGGAATTGTTCGAAAACTGTATGCCCAAAATAATGAAGATTTAACTACAGATGTCTCAGCAAAAACTCTTGAAAGGAAAACAAAAGTCTACATAGGAGCAATGCTGTTTATCAATAAAGTTCATGAACTCATTTGTCCCTTAAAAGGAGGCAAAAAAAAAGGGTCAAAATATAAGGGGTAGAAAGGGAAAAATCTTTTACTTTAAGATCACAATTGTGAGATTATGTGAAGTTTAATAAACTACTCTCACACAAAAATATTTTTCATAAAAGGATGGAGTCTGTCTGACAAAGTGTCTCCTACAGTAGCTTGTTTCTTTTTCTGTCATAAATTCCTGGTAGATTTAAGATCTTATAGACAGCGTGGCTGCCCAACACCAAGGCTTTATGATGCCAAAAATGATGCCAAACTTGCACGGCTTTCAAGGCTCCATTTCCCCTTTGTTTGCCACTTCCTGCACTGCTGTCCCCTTCGATCTCCACGAGGTGCCAGAGCTTTGTACATTCCACACCAGCAATGCTGTGAGGAGATGGGTAAGGCACAGACCCATGAAAGCAGCTCTCAGCTGCTTTATAACGTTTTTTTGTGAAACATTACTTGGTCAAGGAAGAACTTTCCCTTGGCTAAACAGAGAAGGAAGACAGGCTGTAAAACAGAATTCAAAATACACCTCATTTTCTAAAATAATATTTTCTGCTGGTCCCTCCCTCTGTCAAAGTAACAGACAAAGTGCAAAGCTTATGAAACCTTTGCTCAGAACACCTTGAGTCTGGCTGGTTTCCATTTGCAAATCACAATAATAGAAACCTTGCAAAAAAGAAAGGGCCAGCAAGCTGAAAATTAGAGCTGGAACCTGCCTTTCTACCCCAATTCCCAACTGCTTCCTCTCATCTGTTTAGTTTTGAAAACTAAACATCACCCACCATCTCTACCAATTTAGCCCTCAACACTTTCTAGCTAACAGGCCATTCCTCAAGCTCTCTGTACTTTTGCAAGTTCTCCAAAGTTCTTTGTCTGACCAACTATTCCAGATTCTTACAAAATATCTTCTAAGAGATATTTGGCCTCTTAGATGCTGCCAACTCTTGTTTATCTGAAGGTATTTTATTTAGTTTGATTTCCAATGCACTTTTTGAAAGCTTTTAGTTACAGAAACTTCAGAACTTTTCCCATTAGGTTTGGTATTCAAGCCCCCAGGCCTGTAAGTAAAACAATACATGAAGACATATTCAGATGTTTCCAGACTTAAATTCTTGTACAATTTCCTTCAGTTTAGAGCAAAAAATTATTTTAAATAGTTTTATTCACTAATTTCTTGTATCAACAGCCTGGCTACTCTGTGTTTCCCAGCAGTCTAATTTGCTTTATCACTTAAACTTGTTGAGTTACTCATATAATTCTCTGTGAAAAAAAGTAAAAGAAACCTACTCTGTAAATATGGTCCATAATGCATACCTTGTTCTTCAGGAATCTCGCAAACATTAATTATTCTGCATCCACCATACCACACTGGAGAAATAAAAGCATTGTTCCTGGATTTTATTCCCAAGGTTTATGATTTTTTTTTGGCATCCACAAATCATGTGACAGCTATGAAGTCCTTCAAAGTCTCTCAAGAAGACATGTCAAAAGAACTGTAAAAAGTGAGGCTTCAGAAAACATCTCATTCGATGTCTTTTCATTTCACTCCTTATTTTTCAGCTGGCCATGACATCCTTAAAGGATAAAAACTGAAAATCAACCCCTTTTTCTTCCTCAGACTCTTTCCAAAAACAGTGTTGTAGTGTAAGCAATGTGGGGATGTTGCACATGCTTTCCTTAAGCTTTCTGCCAGAAAACAAATTTAGAAGTTATAAATAGCACATGTGTATATCGAAAGGAGTTTAGCCTATAGGCTTAATGTTATGTACAATTTAAGTTGTTTTCTGTGTTTTGTATATGGCAGAAAGCAAGTTCCACACAGCGTATGGTTGATGTTCTCAGTTCCGATAATGTATGAGGAAACAGCACTAAATCATTTTTATTTGCTGAAATATCAAAGGGGCTTTAGCTGACATAGCACCAGGGAAGAAAGGCTGTGAGTCTCAGCGAGTCAAAAGGTACCACGTTCATGGAAGGACGGCAGAGATGAGGAACTCTTTCATTTTCCTCAGCTGCCTGGCAAGGCACTTCTGTTCAGCTGGATGTGGACGGGCAAAACTTGTGAGCTTCCAGTGGGGATGGAGCAGCAGCGAGTGCTCAGCAGCACACACGACTGGATGCTGACCTCAGTCAAGCTGCCTCCTCACAGGCAGCCCCCAGAATTTGGCAAGCCCCGCGTCCAGGCGCTAATTAAAAAAGGAGCCGAGCCAAACGTGTTTGCACAAGTGTCACGGCCACACTTCTGTCTTCATGCTCGTTATGTGATCAGCATCAGAACTGCTCATTAGAAAGGCTTCTCAAAATGCTCCAGGAATGCAGTTCTGGCAATCTGGGCGACAGCTACTTCAGCTGTGTGGGCAATTAGGGGATGCACAAATGAGTAGGCGGCCGATTAATTTTCTCCATGCCTGTGAAAGCAATGTTAGCCAGGCACATAATGGATGCTGAAGGAAAGTGACACTCTCTGTTTGTGTGTTTCTGTCAGGATGAAAGATAACACTTCACAACTGCCATGACAGGTCTTGTCTTGAAAATAAGTCCTTAATTACGTTCCTGATGCTACAAACAACCTCAGATAGGCAGAGTCAAGAGTGCTGCACAAGAAGAGATCTCCAAAGAAGTGTTGCTCCAATGCCTTTGAAGACTTTGCAGGGGCTAAGGTCCATCAGGAAGGGTCTTGGCTATGCTAGATGTGCACACCAGAAAGAGAAAATGCCTCTGCATCTAGTTTAGTAGTAGAAGAGTGGAGGTTCAGGTTGTCAGAAGGGTTTCTTAGATCCTCCTACCTGCCCCAGGTAATTTCACCTAACAGATGCAGTGTGAAATAAATGCCTAAATTATAAAGGGCATTATGAAATGTCACATCATTCTTATTTTCAGAAGTATTATGACTGGCCTTGGATTTTAGTCACAGATATCATGAATTTCACTTACATTTCTTTACTGGTGTCTGCAACTGCTGCCTCTGTGCAGGGCATATTGGGCAATTTCAGTTTTAAAAAAGGTATTTCTGTGAATTACAAAAATCAACCTTCATCTCTGTGAAAGGCTTGTAAAGAGCTGACACCAAGCTGTGTGAGGAGGCTTGAAAGATGCTCACTTCTTGCCACTGAAAAATGTGGAAAGGTGGATGGGTCACTGGTTGTCCGGTCCCATCTGACACCTCTTACATTAAAGCATATTTCAAGTTAAGCCTGCCTTTGCTACCAAGATTTAAAAGCTAAAGGTAAATGTGTTGTACTTTAATCTGTGGGAGATCAAGTCCCAGTTATACCCTATTTAGAGGAAGCTTGATACACAACCCAAAACTGGAATAAATACTAATATATGTGTTAGTATTAGAAAAAAATAAAGAGAGAGAAAACTACATGATAAATGCTTATTTTTGCTACACTAACAATGCAGACAGTTTCCTGATGGTCCTTTCAAAGGTGAAAATTCAACTTCTACAACTCATGAATTCTAATTAAGAAACAATCAGGACGCTGACCACCAGACAGCTTTGGGAAGAACAAACAGACCTTCTTTCCTTCCTTCCTTCCCTCCTTTCTTCCTTCCATCCATCCATCCATCCATCCATCCATCCATCCATCCATCCATCATTGCCTTTAGAACTGCTAATTATTACACCACTGGAGATGGATAACTCTGACAACTGGAAATAATGGGGCAGAGTATAAGGATATGAGCAATGAAAAGACAAAACAGCTCAAGGTTGTGTATTCCTTGCAGTGAATTTTGTGATTCTGTGCATCTCATGGGCAAAAAAGATTTACTGTGATCTTACCTGAACCCCATACTTTTGAATAGCCAGATTTTTGAAAAGCTTTCCAGTAACAGTTTCTGATGTCTCAAAATAACCTTAGAATGGGTGCTTTATGCACCGTGGAATGGGAGAACAACTCTAAAAATACTTTTTGGTAGAATCTGTGAAGTTACCCTGACGAGTAGACATCCACAAGGAGTTTGCACAAACTGGCTAAAACAACTGCCAGTAAAACTGAAACAAATGAGATCACTCTGCCTTCTGTATATGGCACTTATTTTATAGAACCCTTATTTTGGATGTTCCTTAGAGAACTCAAAATACATTTTATAGGCTCCTGCTCTCCATCCTTCTTTTGTGAAGTCCTTCACCACAAAACCATATGAACAGACTTCAGGAAAACACGCAGAGCTGACGTGAACAAGCCTCCTTTCCAAGAAGTACTTGGTAATTAGGAGCACCACTGCACAGACCATTAGAACAATGATTGAGGTTGCAAAGGACGATCATGGGAAGACCCAAACTGTGTGGATGAGAACCAGGTCAGGATGTAACACATTCCTAGCACTGAAAGCAATGGCTTGTTGGATCCAAAACCTGTAATAAACCCAGCGCCAACTGTTGCAGCAGACTCCAATCTGGAGCAATACATTTATCTTAAATAAATACCTTGTGTGGGAGGGGGCAATGCATGTGTTTTGGTTATTTTTCCAAGGCAGCTGTTGTTCGACAGAGACTCTCAGTGCCCTGAGAAGTATCCTGGTGCAAAAATATTTTGTAGGTGAAGAGGTCAAAAGTGGGGTGCCCTTTAACAGAGGAGGGCTCAGTTTATCAAGTGACCCTGCAATTTGTCATTGTGACATCGTTACCCCACTACATCTGTTTTAAACCCTAATGTACTGTGTATAACACATCTACATGCAGTGTTTTTTTTCCCCCAGTATTTTGTACTGTATGTGCATGTTTATAAACTTAAAGACAGACTCACAAGGAGCACTCTGCTCTTTTTCTGTTTCATTCTACAGAATCACTTACATCAAGCACACAACAGGCACTGGCAATGTTTGTGTATATATCCAGTTGGAACATCAAGAAATTAAGTAAATTTTTTGTTATTTCACAGTATTCTTAGATTGCCCGAGGCCATGCATGTTTCTCCCGGTTTGTATTAAAGAATCTGTGTCCACAAGCATAACTAGAACTGAGATTCTCCTTGTGGCTCTTTGTCTCAGGCCTCCATGACTGAGAAGCCAATTTTCTTCATAAAATATCTCACAGAATCACAGAATACCCTGGGTTGAAAGGGACCTTAAAGATCACCTAGTTCCAACCCCCTGCCATGGGAAGGGACACCTTCTGCTGGACCAGGTTGCTCAGAGCTCCATCCAGTTTGGCCTTAAACACCTCCAGGGATGTGTAATTGTGGATTGATAATGCCTGCTTACCCCAGGACATTCCAAGAGAGGGGACTTTGAAAGGAAAATGGGTGCTCCTCTTTCAGCTCTTGGTCATTTTGCTGACTTGCTGAATGTGCTTTTCTTTTACAAAGCAATTGGACAATAATGATAAGAAATCACCAGATGCCACCGAGTCCCATAAAACCCAATAACCCAAAGAAACATTGGAAGACATTATTTTCATTTCATCTGATTACAGGGTGAACTCTAAAATGTGATCTGCACAGAGAAAAGTCTTTGCTGCCCAGACGATCACGGATGAGTGAGAATGTTTGCTTCAGAAATCTGAACCAAGCAGAGCTCTCTGAGAGGATGTTTTTGGCCTTTAAGTAAATGTAATTTGTGGATTGATGATAACTAGGCACAGTACTGACATGAGCTCCCAGACACTGCTAGACAATAGGAAAGTACAGGAAATCCATAAGTCGGATCTTTCTCCTTGGGGGATACACTTTGTCTGACCTGGAAACCACACACTCAGCCCTGTCCAGAAAGGAAAATATTAGTCACTGGTAGGTGGGCTCTCAACCCTACCTTCCAGGAGCCTGATGACAGCCTGTCAAGGATGGCTCCTTGTCTAGAGGGACTTGGCTTCAAAACAAAATATTACAGTGGGAACATTATCATTTGATCTCCCTCATACTTTCTGTCTAAAAGCAAGACCACATACTCAGGCAGGATGCAGAACTGGCATCAGTGGAAGCAACATTCCCCCCTTTAACCATTAGTGTGTGACTGCGAATTTGATGATCTTCTGAGTAATCTATATCTCATCACATTCTCATTAACATTGAACCTGAGAAATCAGTAAATTAAAACTGGCCACGAAATTACTGTGAACCCCTAAGTGCTGTGCATTTGTAGTGTCTACTTTGTCTCTTCCAAGTTTCCTGTTAATGGAGAAGTAAATCCATCAATACATTAACTGGATTAGCACAGTCCCCAGATTTTTTCACTTTGACTGTGTTTGGGTAAGACCTCTTGGACTTAATAGAAATAGTTATTCTCTGAATTTGTGGTTATCTCTGCACACTGGGTACATGCCACTGGCCTCAAAAACTTCCAGCATCACTGCTTCGGCTTCATTGTGTGTGGGAAGCATCCACTCTCAAACTATTTTTAAGTGGTATTTTTCACTACACAGGGCTTCTCTGCTCCTCACTTACATTTTCCATCTATTCCCTCTGCTCATACACATTCTCCATCCCACAGCAGAGTAGTCCCAACCCTGCACAGCCAAGCAAACAGGCAGCTGGGGTCAGGGGAATGTGCAAGAGACTCTCATCGAGCAGGGTTAAGACAACTACTGAGACTTACACACCCTAAAATGGCAACTTGGGTTTCTCCTCTGAGATGTTCATGGATTTTATAGGAGTTTTCAGCCACCACTTCTCCTTTACTGGAGCTTTCCTGTTTCTCACTGCTGGCTTTCACACTTTCTCCTGTGCTTTGGTCCATGAGCTCTTTTAAAGGGACTGAATAACGTTTCCCACATGACAAATTGGCAGCACTGGATCATTATTATTCTTTAGGTTAAACAAACAGTTTGGGTAGGGAACAGGTCTAGGTTAACTGAGGTAACAAGAGGAAGGAACAGAGCTGCTGCTGAGCCCAAACACTTGGTGGGTGGCATTTGCTTGATTCACTATTGCTGCTCCAAATTGCACGGAATTGGCAACCCAAGTGTTTTGCAATCAGGAATCAGGACCAAAATTCTGTGCAGTTTTGGCACTGAGGCCACAAGTTAAAGTTTGGGTTGGGTTTTTTTTAATTGCTTTCCGCCTTAGATAGGAGATCTAGCAATTTATTGTTGCTCTTTGTTTTCCTTTCTTAAGCAGATCTGCTTTTCTCACAAACATTTGGCTTTGCAAGTCAAGGCTTGGATAGAAACACCCAGTGCAGAAGACCTGTGATGCCACCAAATGTCTCAATCTGCTCTGAAGGGGACTTTCCACTTGCAGCTTGGATAGATCTTCTTTGTTTTCAGGACTGCTCTGATCTCACCACTTGCTTATTTGGGGCAATCTCACAGGATTTATCCCAGTTATTGCTTTGCACAGGGACAAGCCAATAAAAGGTTCAGCTTTCATATTAAGCAAATCTTGGTGTGTGGTATGAGAACTGCTCTCGTGTCTGGATCAGAAGGCAAAATTTCATCTTACTCAGGCTTTTCCAAGAGACAGGTAAGTCCCTTGGTAACTGCAAGGAGGAATGGTTGAATTTCATTGTTTGTACAGAAGCCCATACCCACACTTTTAAAGTAAACCAACCTAGATCCCCATAGGGTCTCTCAGACTGTTTACTTTTATACTCCTGGAAAATTTGGGGTGGTAGTTTAATTGACTTGTTACCTTACTCTCCTGGCAGCTCCTTCAGTACCTTTGCTCACTTTAGCATTGCAAAAAGGAAAACAGGAAAGAAAAGGAAAAAAAGCAGAAAAATCCAATCCCATAAAGATAACACAATAAATGTTGCATCAGCAGTTTTCTAAAAGGATTTTGTTGTTATCAAAACTGGCAGACATTAAACAGACAGTCTCAGAATAATTGATATGGGCAGGGGGGGTAAGCATTTAGTCTCCCGGTAGGCCAGCCACCTGTGCAAACAGCACTTCCAACTTCTATTTCGGCTGCTGGCTCCTGAACAGTCAATTATTTAGGGCTTTCCAGAGATTTCAGTGGTAGAGAAAAAAAAAAAAAATATCCAGGCCTGTGTTTGAAAGGTAGCTTTATCAGCATAGCTCAGTTGTGCAATTACAGCCTGTCTGTTCCTCTGTAGGTGACCATGGGCTCCAGCCAGATCACTCTCTTTTGTTTAACTTTTGGGGAGCAGTGATAGCACCATTCATAATGTTCCCATGTTCCTCATGCCCTGCACAGTCCTCTCCACCTGCAGTCTCCCTGCACACACTGCAGGAGAACAGGATGGTTTCAGTGAGACACAGAGCGTTTTATCCCTTCCTTTCCTCCCAAGAAGAGATAAAAAATTCCTGAATAACTTATGGGTGGTTCAGTAATGACTAAATACCACAGAAAATAAACTACTTGGAAAGACCTTTCCTGTAGTTGAAGCTTTCCTAAGCCATCCTTCAACAACGCCCAATTAAAGAGTGAAAAAAGATGATCAGGTTTATCTCACTCATCTGGATTAGACATTGGTGTACATGATACATATTTTTATGTAAGGCAAATAATAACAAAAATAATAATTAAAAAAAAAAAAACAAACTAAAAGGAGCTGTATTTCCTTCTATTTTGGGGAGAAGTAGAACCACTAACTGCTAAATTATACACTGGTTAACCTGGTTGATGATTTCCTAAGTGTCTGTTGTAAGGGTTCTTGTACACATGGCAAAGGAGGGTATTTGATTTCAGAAACCTTTGATGATCTACATCATGCCTTGTTCTGCACACCCATGGGGATTTCAGAAGAAACTGTGCTACTTTTATTTAATGAAATGAACTCTTTTACACAAACATAAAATAATTCATGTGGGAAAACACATTCCTAAAGTGATGTATAAAATGTTTGGCTCTGATCTGCTCATTAACACCCAGGAACAAGGTTTAACAGTCAGTGCTGACAGCTCAGTTTTCAGTAGTGGTCAGGAGATGAAACATCAAATCACTGAATATGCTCATACAGGCAAATATTTTCCTTGTGTATTCTTCTCCTTCAAGGATTGTTTACAAGTCATGCATTTGTAATTCTACCTTCAGTTTTTTATTTGGTGTCTCTCAGAATGAATTGCTCCAAATTCTCCAGGCTGTCTAAACACTGATGCCCAGGACCCACCATTGCTTGTTTCCTTCCTGTTTTATTTGCCCAGTAAGGTACATGCACAGCCCCTTTATGTCCTACAAAGCTAACATTTTCTTGCCAAGTTTTTAACTGCAATCCCAAAGTTGCCTTAATGAGTATTTTGGGATCAAAACTGATGCCAGTTTTGACCAGCCAACATCCTATTAGCCTTCCACCATATTCCTTAACAGATTATTCACAGCTCACTCAACAAAACAGATTTATCATTTTGTCTTTCTGTTAGGCTCCATATCCTATTTCTTATTTCATCCTGCTATTCCCAGTAACATTTCTGTCAAATGGCCATGTGCCATGTTCTTCTGGTAATATGGCATTTACAGCTTTGGTCTTAAAGCATCTCCTGTTATCACCAATGAAAGAGATTGCACTGCATTATGCAAGCGAAGTTTAAACAATAATGCAAAGTTTTAGCCACCTGAAATTTACTTGATTTTTTTCACTGAAGTATTTATCCCTTGAAACACTGAATCCCTCCCAGCCTAGGGATGTTTGTGCACCCACAGCACCCTGGATGCATTTCCCAGTCTCCAGGAGTTCTGCCCAAAGCTCTGCTGGGATGTCCCCCTCACTCCTGGAGATCTTAGAGATTCCTTCTGCTCCACCTGTGTAAACAGTGCACACAAAAGGTGTGTGGTTCTCTAGCTCTCCAAACTGTTCCCTCCCAGTAGGGGTCTCAAGGGGTCTGTGCTTTCCACTCTGGCTGCTCTTCTGGGGCCCTCAGGCCCAGGTGAAGTGCTGATGGACACAGCCAGGAGTGCAGGCAGAGAGCTGGGAAGTGCCACGAGGGAGTTAAACTCTGACTTTCTGCTTAAACTCGGCACAGTTGTTTCCAATAAGCAAGGAAGGCATCAGCTGAAATATCTGTTTTCTGCTAAGAGAGTAAACTAAGATAAAGCCTTTCCAGCAAAACTAACCATTATCCACAAAAGTGAAGGGAGGCCAAAGTGCATCGGTTTTGTTTGCTTCATGTGTCTTTTTTTTGGGGGGGTGGGGGGGTGGAACATCAGGCAAATGCTAAAATATTCACAAACCCCAGTGTTAATAGAGATTTGGCATCCATCCTGCATCAGCTGGACTTGTAATCACCGAAGAGATTTACATGGGCCAATCTGCCTTGCATTAACTGCTCAACATCAATCTAATACAGGGTGCTGGTTTCTACAAAGTGTCACTCATCCCTGAAGTACACGGTCCTAGGGCAGATATGCTAGGATAAATCACTGTAAGATGAAGATTGGAAATGCTATTTTTTAAAAAAAAATCACCACAGCAATGAGATTCAGTCTCATTTAGATTCTTCATCTCATCACTGCTATTGGCCCTCATCAAATGACAGATATTTTAATCACTTTATTGCTAACATTTCTGTGGTGCTTTGGGTTTGTCTGGTGGGTAAACAAGTACTCCCCTATTCACTCCCTGATGTTTTTGTAAGGGCCTTTTTATGCGTGGATGTATGTTGTAAACTTAACACAGCCTGGCCCATTTTAAAATGTATAGTGAAAATACCCTGGGTTCATTTCAGAGGCTACCAAATGGAAAGTACAGCTTTACAACAGATTTTATCTTACACTCTACCTTTTTTTTACCTCCTCTTAAAATTTTATTTTAATTTCTAGACTTCGTGTCCCTTTACTGATTTTAGAACACATGGTGTGTCTGCACCTTCCTCTTACTCAAAACTCACTTTCGTGAAGAAAAGTGATTTTATTCAAAAATAATGTTTGCCATTGTACAATTTGTTTTCCTTTCTACCACCAAAACAATTGCCAAAAAAATTAAAGCCTGATGGACCAGCTTTGCATCTGTCTTGTCAATGCCAAAACTGAGAAATTCACATCAGTGATTCGTACAGTTTTCCAATTACTGGAAAATAAAATAGCCAAAAGCATGGGAAAGAAGGTTTGTATGTGGAAGGATTAATTTCTATATGTACCAAAGTTTTTGATTACACAAAATTGAAGATAGGCTACTCCATATAATGCTGCCAGATGATAAAAGCTTTGTGTTTGCTGTAGTAAATGGGACCCTTCTTCTCAAGTGTACAAGACTTCCAGCCTTTTTCCAAAAAATGAAATGGGGGACCTTAGAAGACCTTTCAGGATATTTGCTCTGAAGCTTTTCATGTCGCATGTGAACGCTGACTGGGAAGAAATGTTCCCAATTCAATCAAAAAGTCCTCCTCAGAGCACTCCAAGGGCATATGCAGAAGCCTTTGTGTCTCTAGCAATTATACAGAGAGACCAGGCATTTAAATTAGACTCTGAGAATTAGACTTCATGGAAATCCTTAGCTCCCAGATAAATATCACAAAAGAAACAGATTTCTACCCACCCTCACCCCCCCCACACACACACCCCAGCTGCAAAATTTGTTAATTCATCTTCTGCCATTTGTGAGGCAGGACTCACTCTTCCAGCTTTACACACATTCCTCTGCCACATCAAGAGAAAAAGATGTAAGAATCACTGTTCTGTCACGATTTCCTGTGAAAGATATTTTAATTGGATTTATTTGTCATAGCGTATTCGCTGTGTCCCCAATCTGAAATGGGGGGCTTAGCCCCTCCCCCAGGTAGCTAGAGTTAATAAAATAAGCAATCCTTTTCTGCATCCTTATCTGCCATCTGGGCATTGCTAGGGTCAGTAATTCCCTACACCAGTGGAAGCACAGATGGATTTGGGGAATTAGGGCTTCACACAGATTGTGATGTAGATTCCCTCAAAATGGGAGCTTTTGTTTTTAAACAAATTAAGTACCTCCTCCTCTGCTTGGTTACAAAGGCCCTTTTCCAGTATCCAATCACATATCCCTGTAATCCTTTTGTTATTGCAGCCTCAGTAACTACCTCACGGGGAGAAATTAAAGCCAACCTCTGTCTGGAAATGGTGGGCAGCTTCACCAGCTCACCGAGACACAGCCTGGGAGCCTTTTTGTGCAGCATCTGACTTGACATACGACTCCCAAAAGGACCACACAGGCAGTATTTGCACTATGTTTGCCTTTCTGCCACTATTTCCTTATCATTTGCCCCAGTTTTCCTCCTTCCCTGAGTCTCTGGAAAGTGCTTGAACCTGGGAAGGGCTTTTGGAGCAAGATCACCACGACAGAAAATGAATCCTTTGCCAATCCTTCACCTGGCAGCTGTTTGCCATCAATCCCTTGGACACCAAACTGCTTTCAGTGGGCTTTTCCTTCATGTCTCTTTACCACGGAGCTCCTGCATCCAGTGAATGTCACTGGGAACGTTGTGTTTTTAAGGAGCTAATTTCAGCCAGTGTGTGATGTTTGCAAGGTTTCCAAAAAACACATGGAACAGAAAATCAGCCATATTTTCCCTGATGATTTAGAGTCGCTATTAAATTCTACTTCCATTGCTAATGAATGCTGAAAAAAATCAGCTTTTTATTTTTTTTTTAATTGTTATTTATGACATCCATGGAACAGGAAGTAAGCCCACTAGACCAGAAACAATCTCATAGCCTTCATTCAAGTTACAAGTTTAATAGCCAAAATGTATTAAAGTCATTAGAAAGCTCAGTAAACTGTTTTTATAGTAAGCTAAAAAAGGTTACAGTCCCCAAAGTTTGCCTTGTTTAAACTACATTCATCACCAGTTTGGAGACAAACATGCATTTAGACATTTTGTCTGGCTGCAGAAGTATTTTCCAGCATCTATTATTTTCTGTCAGCTGACAGCCCTGAATCTTCCAAGTATTGAATTTAATGCTGAAAGTAGAAACACTATTCCTGCTTTGCTTTTGCTGTCCCAGTGCACCCTCCAGGCTCCAGCCTTGCTGCTAATCCTGGGCTGGGGCTCCAGTTGGTGTCCTGGGGCCCCAGGGAAGGGAAGGTGGCCACCTCAGATGATTCCCTGCACCCTTGCTTTTCTAAATAACATTGGTGTCCTGCCCCAGCTGGTTCCTCCATTGGTATAAAAGCAAATTTAATTTTCACCAGGCCACAGAGGCAAGGAAGTGAGCAAAGAGGTCACCTGTGATGTTCTGGCCTTGAACTCTGTGGACATTCAGATCTGGATAAACATTATTATGGTGATCCAATTGCAACTGATAAAATTAAGGGCTGCAAATGACTTAACCCTCCTGTTTGATCTGTCCCTGGAAATCTTATTCAGTGTCCTGGGAAGCAGGTTTTTTTCCTTTCTTGTGCTTTTCCACTACCTGCTGAGTAAGGAAAGGATTACAGTAATGTCAAATTCCTCGCATTCTTTCTATTGTAGAAGGCTGAGAAAGAAAACTACCACAGGTTTTTCAGAAAAAAATCCTGAAAAACACCCTCACAGCACAACTCCAAACTTCAGCCATGGGAGATGATAATTTTTTTTGTTGTTTCTTCTATATTTGAAACATTTTTTTATAATTGAAAGCCCTTGACTAAGAATGCAAAGATGAAATTTAGATTATCCTGACAGTGGATAATTTAAGAGTGGGGAAGCACACCTACACAGGCATTCCCAAAGAGGGATGTTCACGGTGGTGGTAAACTGGAAATTTAAAGGATGCTTCCTCTCTGTACACCTTTGTGCAACAACTGTGATTGAATCTTGCTCATGAGAGCTCCCTACAGAGGCTGAGAATTATTTTTGCTCGAGGAAGGAGCCTGCCTTGTCCTTCCCTCCCAGCAGCAGCTGGAGATGAGGTGCTGGGCCCGGGGGACAGGGTGCTCTGCCACCACAGAGAAATCCCCTCGGTGCGCCGAACACGCGGTGCCTCTTTCTCAGGACCCCGCCTATCTGGGGACAGAAGAAATATTCCCACCAGAGACAGGGAAAGATTTCTGGCCGTCAGGGTTCTCTACAGCACGAGGGTGCTTTAAAACCCTGCAGAGGAGCCCTGTGGGCACCGAGCCATCCTCCCAGTGGGGTCTTTGCCTGCAGAGTCATGTTTTACGCTTTGGGCACTAACACACAGACTGACTGAAGCCTTTGGTCGTGACACAGAGCACTTGACAGATGCATAATGGTGTGTTTTACAAGCCTCTGCAAGGGGATCTTTTGATCTCTCCTTGGCCTAAGGAGCAAATATTTAGGTATGAAAACCCACTGACTCCCCAACACGTACCTCCTCCAGTGACCTACTTGCTGTGAGCAGAAATACCCCAGGCACTCACTCTTTATGAGCCTTGGAGCAATTTGAAAACATCACCTACACGGTTTTTCCAATCTTTACAAAGAGTTTGAACCCAAAAAAGAGGTGAGGGGATCGTTACTAAAAAAGCAAACAAGCGGTGCTTTGTGTGACCGCAAGGGGTACGGTACCTCTGCTCCTCAGGGTAACTGCTGGCTGCTCAAGCTCATGAAAAATGTTTAAAGCCAGGTTGCATGAACCTCATGTTCCTGAAAGGCATACATGCAGTACTTTCATTTGCTCTACAGCAACATGGGTGTTTTAGCATGATCTCCTCTGCTCCGGTGGCAACCCCCGTGGAGAAGCACTGCACTGCCTGAAATGCAAAGCAGTCTGACATGTGGAAGGCTGGCACATGAGTGTATTCACGTGGAATCTGTTTCAAACTCTGAAATAGGATGTCCTTTACACTTACTTGCGTGTAAGGAGTTTTGATTTTAAGGGATTAGGGGGCAGCAAATATATTAATCAACTCAGCCATCTGATAGGGCTCCTCACATGATCACCGAGTGTGCTTTCTCTGTGAGTAGTAAGAGAAAATCACATTTAAAGTGAGCAGTGTAGCTGGTATAGACCTCAGGAAATGAAGTCTGCTTCCCCAGTCTTAAAATGCAATGAATTTCCCTTTTCTCTTTGGAAATTCTTTAATTATTTGTCTTTCTCCCCGCCCTAAATTAACACTTGGTAACTTGATTTGAAAACTCCTACTATCCTCTCCTTTTCCACAATGATATCCATGAAACTACAGGAGTTATTCTACCTACTCAGTGCCCTTAAATGATTTCTGTTTGATTCCTGTGAGAATTTCAGCTGCAAGCTCTAGTGTGTAAATATCCACCTTTTCAGTCAGAGCAGAGGGAAAGCAGTGCAAGTAGAAATGATGTTTGAGGACTGTATGATTTTCTCTACTACCTAAGGAGCAAAGAGAAACAAGAACTGCAATATTTTTATGCCCATGAATTATTCCAGTGCTCCAATACTTTGTTTCAGACTACATTCACGACATGCTGATGCAGTCTAATAACAACAATGAACAGGAAAAGGAAGGCTTATTAATCATAAGTTTCATTGTTTCAGCTTTAAACCTAGTTGATTTAATATGAAAAACCTACAGAGGCCCATGCTTTCAGAAACATCTAATTTTAGATTTACATGGGTATAATTTAACAGATTTAACCTGGAATTGTAGCATATAAATGCAGAGTCACAATTCAGTTACCTACTCTATGCCCACAAATGTTCTTTGTCTGCTACAAACACTTCATTTTTGACATAAGTGTGCAGGCAGGATGGTGTTTTGGAGGTGAACTGATAATTTTTTCAGTTTTTCCACCCAGCTGACGTGGGTGACATTTCAGGATGATACAGATGACCTCTTCAGTGAACTGCAGGAAGCTTTTTTCAGGTTAGGTTTCAGATACTGTGTGAAATGCTGCTCTGGAGCCATTTTCTTTATCTGACACGGCTCAAGCCCATGCAGAAAGGTCAAGTAACTTGCCCTAAGTGGCAGAATGACTGAGTGGCTCCTAGACCTCTGCTCCCAGCTCCTGGACCTCCCATGCTCCTCAGCCACATCACAGAAATCCAACAGCCTGTGCCTAAAGTGTCACTGCCTCAAGTCATGTCTAGCTGAAACCGTGTCTGGAGGGGGAAGTCAGTATCTAAAGGTGTAGAGAAGCATGACTTTTTGCCCTCATCAACAAGCCTGCAAATGCCTGTTTTCCCCCTCTTTCCCCCCTGGTTGAGCAGCCATCAGTGCCTCTCCCCTCCCCGGCAGCCTGCCTCTGCATCAGCACCTTTCCAAAGAGGGCAGATTGCAAAGCACACTTCTGCTGAGGGGCTTACTTCTCCTCAGTCATAACCTCCTGACTCATTTAATAGACTAGGTATCTGGGATGGAGCCCAAAACTTTGTAGCTGGGTTCTGTTTTCTGTCCCTTAAGGCCATTCTGTCCTCCAAGCAGTGTGAGCTTGAGACCCCTCTCTAGTGTTGCCTGCTTGATCCAGGTGAGGACACTGAAAATGAAAGAAAAAACCCAGGCTGTCGAACCCAGCTTATGTTCCCAGCAAAATATTGGTGCTTTGTTTTAAAAAATGCTCTTAAAAGACCTGCACATATAAAATAAAGCAGTCAGCCATCCAGCCCCAGACTTGAAGTGTGTTATACAGACAGGTTGGCCACAGGGCTCCCATCGACTTTAATGGGAGTTTTGATACAAGCTCTATTTGCAGGGTATTGGTAATCTGTATATTCACTGCCACTAGAGAAAGTTTTAGAGAGGTAAAATGTCTTGGGGGGGTTCAAGCTAATGGAAAAACTCTGTGATGTCATGACAGCATGGCTCAGATCTTATTTTACTCTTGAGTGTCTGAGTGCATTGGTGATGCTGTGATTCCAGAGCTCTGGTATGAGGTTTTACATGCTGTCTTATTTCCACATGTCTGAAGAGTCCTGAATTTCCCCTGCAGTATATCACAAGTCTTTGTAAATACAAGGATGCAAGAGAAAAAATTCCTTCTTCTTTCTGAAGGTAAAATGTTATACTACTTTTTAAATTAAAGCTTTCTTGGAGGGGATTTTAACTTTTAATACTGGTTTGCCACATACAGATAGAGGCTGTTATTTTTCTAACCCCTCTGAATATTTAGCATTCCACCAGAGGTATTTTTTTTTTATTGGCTTGTGCCATAAATCTCAGTGTCATGGGTCTTTTGTGCATACTAAAAAGTTAAAGAGGTTCACCAACTCAGCAAAACCACGCATAACTGCAAAGCTACAAAACCAGATTGTTTCTGAGATTTTAGGAAGAGAAAAAAATGCCCAGAATGATGGCTTGATGGGATAAACCTTCAAGGAAACAACTGCATTAGCAGTGAATATTTATAAGTGATTAGGTATGCCTGTTAGAATGATCCTTTGGAAGCCAAACATATTGCAGTACATCTTTTCTTCCTCTCAAAGGATTTATAGCTTAATTTTGGACTTGACACTTCAGTGTGTGAGTGGGTCAGCTCAAAGAGCACATCACTTTTCTCACTGAGAACATTTTAGCAGCACCACTGTTCTTCCTAGTGCCCTCATTGCCTCTGGTTTTGGAGATACTACAAAAGCAGGAAGTTTTTCTGTCAATGTCCTTAAAAGAGAGGAGAATCAGTGAGTGAATTGAATTTAGAAATCATATCAAGCAGTCTGTCACCCGCAGATGATTATGAAGAGGTTGCTGTACAAGGAAGGCAGGCAGCTATACCACATCAGTCTAGATTGCATAAGAGACAACAGAGGTAGCTGAAATCTGATAGTGTGTGAAAAAAGAGCTGGTAGATTTATTCAAAATGTGGAGCAAAGTGGCTACACAAAAGTAGGGAGAATAATTTTAACAGATGGTTCTTCAGGAAGGCTCAGAAAAGAGAAGGTCACAAATACTAGAGTGGGAGATGCCCAGGAGACAAATAGATTAAATGGAAAGAGAATATGGATTTTGCTGCTCTGTAGAAAAAGCAATGACAAAATATTCTATGTTGTGCAGGAGGGGTGAACAAAGAAGCAGATGTCAAATGGGATCAGCTGGGAAGAGTGGAGTCCATTCTAAACACTTGAGAGAAAATAAAGAAAAAATATATGGT
The DNA here is from genome assembly GCA_013398275.1 of Promerops cafer. Taxonomy (NCBI): domain Eukaryota; kingdom Metazoa; phylum Chordata; class Aves; order Passeriformes; family Nectariniidae; genus Promerops; species Promerops cafer. The sequence continues at coordinate 368,933 of VZSE01009681.1, forward strand.
TTATATGTCTGTGTCTAAATAACTGATATAAGGAGCAGACTTCTCCAAGATTCTGTTCACTGATTATCTGGACAGGAGACCTGGCCAAAATGTACTGTACTGAGGCTCCTTTTTGGCCAGCATTTCTGCACTTAGTTCCATGGAAACTATGGAACGGACAGGTAGGAGGAAAGGACGTCAAGTGCACATCCAGATCCCATCCCAGCACAGCTCTGGGATGTGTCCAGGACCTGCACTTGGACCCAGGAGCCGGGAAGCACTGCCAAATCCCCCAGTATTCACATCGCCTTAGCAGAGCGCAGGCGGATCGTGAAACCATCAGCGAGAGGCAGCTGTGAAAGAGGCACAATGCTCTCCTGGCATGGAGCAGGGGAGGGATTTCCAGTGGAGATAAGGAAGCATTAATGCCTTAGAAGGCCCTTGTCTGGCACGCTGTACTTAGTGTCCTCCACTTTGGAGGAAAATTGACTTGTGCAGGAAGGTGTGGAGTAAGCTGCCTGGGGAAAGGAGCGACTGACGCTGAAGAAATCAGTGAAAGACAGAGCTGGGTGGTTTAGTTTCCCCCTAAAGGAGAAATAATCAGTATATTTTGACACTTGGGGACATAAATGCTAGCTAATTCCCATCCACTTACTCCTCAGAGCTTTCCAGCATTGCCTGCTTTGCCCATCTGGAGGGTGACAGCATCACCACCAGTGACAGCTGTGGCTTGCTGCTGCTCTCCCCTCCGTGCCACAGCTGCTGCTAAGGTGGAGGAGAACTTTAAGCTTACCCCAGGTGGAAGCCTTGCTGTTTGTCCAAAATTGCTGTGTTGTTCAGGCCCATATTGCTTGCTCTCTCCATAAATTCAGCTACTTGACCGTGGTTTTGGTTTTAATTTTTTTTCTGGCACATGGCATTTGGTCCCTCAACACACCCAGTGGCTCAGGCCAAGAATGACACTTAATTTTCGAGCAGCCTTATTGATGGTATTATAGCTAATATAAATTATACTGAAATATTTTAAACAGCAGCAAGTTCATACGTTGCCCAAAAATAGTATATGAAGGACTTTGTATTTTCTTTTAATCATTTTCATTCAGCAGATAAACACTTTGCAAGCAATTGTTTCTAATGCAAAGCCAAGTCAGGTATTAGATAGCAGGGGTTATTAAATATTTGAGTTTGGGAGCACTGAAACACTGAGAAATGCTATGTTTTCACGCAAAAAAAGAGGCAAACTAGCCAAAACCACCCCTCTCTAATGAGCCTGACGAGAGGTAGACACTTTTTAGGAGGAGGCACATCTGGGGCAAGATCATCAATTTGGGCACCCGGCCCAGACTCGCTCGGGGGCCGCCAAATTTGCCCATCTGTGCATACGCTCTGTGAATCATTTGCCCTGCACAGAGAGCCTTCAGCACAGAAACCACCATCCAAATTCCACTTAAATCCTCAAAACACAGCCCAAAAACAGACTTAAGTGACAGAGATCCATGTGCAAGCCTTTTGTGGAGGAGTAAACTGGGTCATTTTTCAGGCATTGACACCTGCGTGCACAGCTGATAGATTCTCACACCTGGCTAAACAGATGATCGGACTTGCACCTGGAAAATCCATTTTAGAAATGATTTTTGCATGTATAAACTGTATGATGTTACAGCCTCTGTAGGAGTTTATGCTTGGAAAAGACCATGTGCAAGGCTGGTAATTTGAGGTAAAAGTTGCCTCTCAATACAGAGAACAAAAGAGAAAAAAATGGGGATAAGAAGCAGAATTCTTATCCTGTGCTCCTCAACTGTTATTAAAAAAAAATCTGGAAGCATGTTTTCCCTCCTTAATTCCATCAATACTTGAAAACCACTTAAGGCTACAGCCTAGCACAGGAATGTATTAACCTCTGTCTTTTCCAGGCTTCGCCAAACATTTAAAGTCTTTGCACCCTACAGTTTTGTATCTCAGATTTCTCGGTCTGAGTGGAGCAGACAAAATTACAAGCACTCTGGTCCCTTGCATCCTTCCTCTGACTGAGCAGCCCCAATTCTTCCCCCCAGATCAACGAGCAAAAGTCAAATGGAGGGCTAGGCAGCAACCCTGAGGCGTGCCTTCCCTGCTGCTGCTGGCAGCAGAGAGCTGTGATGGGATACACAGGCACATCCCCAAAGTGGCTGAGCTGCTGGGACGGAAAATTCATCTCACAAACACCGATCCCAAAGATTCTAACTAAATCATCATCATCCATGTGCTGTGCCCATGGGCCACGGGTGAGGAACTATGCCTACTCCAAACTTGGATCAGAGCAGACAGAACGTCCTTCCTCTTACTTTGGAGCCATTCTTTTCCTCACCTTAGCCATAGAATTGAATTTATATTTTTGTCTGTCAGCAATACGGTGCAGATAATACCAGATGCCTCCAGGATTTGTGCTGCACAACTTTGATCTTGAAAACACTACCCAAAACATGCTGCTGGCTGCAATGCCTGGAAATAGCCCATACAGGGGGTCCAAATAAAGCTGGTGACACGTCAGAAGAAAGCATCTACGTGTTTCTGCCACGGCTGTTGCTGTAAGAAGAGCAGGAATCAAACAGAAATGAAACAGAGCAGTCAAAGGCTGTGGCAGACAAGGAGCACCGGGATTGCCTGGAAAGGCAGCGAGAAGCGCCTCCAAGAATAATCGGCGAGCGAGACTATGCCACACCGGAGAGCCGTCACCATCCAGGAGCTTGCTCAGCAAGCTAGGAAATGCCTGGGTGCAAGCATCAGTTTGGAAATGCCGGTGGAATTTTGCTCCAGCAAGACAAAACAGGACTGACCCGTTAGGTGTGAGAATTGGCAGCCCAGCTGCACGGAAAATGTGGAGCCGGTGGAGGCCGTGGATGAAACAGAAGTTTCTCCGCTGCGCCAATCAATCATTTCACACCTTTGTCAGCTTGTGCTGCCCACATAGCTTTGGTGGGACATTCAAGCACAGGGGCTAAATATACATTTACAGGAAAATGTGATGCCACGTTCAGCGATGCCTCACTCGGGTCTGAATAGTTCCCTCACTTCTAAGCTCTTCCATCCAGTTACTTCCCAGAACAACTGTGATCATGACAAAGGATGAAATAGCAGGGAAGTGGGAAGAAATGAAGGAACACAGAAGAAAAAGAAATATCCTTTGTCATTTGTTGGTTGCAACTACAGGGAAATGGACAGAGCTCCTTTGTCTACCTGTGAGCCTCATGCCCAGATTCTTAGAGGCAGCAAGAAGTACAGTGAAAGGCTGCAAGAAAGAGATGGAAAGGAGTTTGATTCCTTTCATTTCACTACATGAAATGATTGTACAGGTCTGTGGTTTGAGGGAAAGAAGGAAAACAAAAAAAACACCATATCCAGGCCTGATACAAAAACAATTTCTGTGTTACCCTGAAAAGTGACTGCAAATGGAGTGCCCTGCGAGTAAGCATTACACTCAAAACTGTTCTATCTGCCATTCATTACTGTGTCAAAATGGCTGATTTCTGGAGCAGTACTTCCTGTCAATCCTGAGGTGCATCCAGAAATTTCGAGGTAAAGCTGAGTTTATTTTCTCTAGTGAGTGCAGCAGACTAATTTAAGTCTCCAGTGGATTTGCAGAAGACTAGCTTACTCAACATCTGTAAGTGTCTTTATTGGTATTCAGAAGAATTAGAATCATCTCCTCTGCTTTTCAGCAAAGCTATAGGGGAATAAATGTCACACCTCCCTCCCCCCAAAAGCCAGCAGCTGATCTTGAGCAAAACCCAGTAACAAATCCGCTGACAAAAATCTCGATAAAGCTCAGGATGTTTACATTTGGAACTAGATTTGTGTCTGAAAACAGTAGTTACACTTCATTGAGGTGCACTCTCCATGCCCTGCCCTGTGGATACTGAGCCTTCCACACCAGATCTGCACCACATCTGCATCAGCTCAAACCCTGACCCCTCCCTGGGGCAGGGGAGATCATCCCAGCCCAAACAGCCCATCAAGCCTGAGTCCTCTGCAACTTCCCAGCACTCAAGTCTGAGGGATTTTATGACTCCATAGTTTCAGTGTTTGCTTTATCTAAAGAGGGCACCACTGGCTTTGCCAACGACACCAGGCAGGAGGCTGGGAACGTTTTTCTCCCACCCCTTTTTTACCCTTCTCCCAGCCCCTCAGTGGGTTTAGCCATCAGAGAATCAAACTGCATCATCAGCTTATTACACCCGACCCCTTGATTTTTAAAAGTCCACAAACACGGAGGGCTGGTGAAGTTTTTCCAGCTTAGCATCTGTGCCCATCAGCTCCTGTGTTTCTTTGTAATAAAGTTATTAAAACTGTGTGTTTTGGTTCTGTGGATTTATTACTTGGATGCTTTTCAATGTCCTAATCTTGGGGTTTTTTGAGACCTTAAATTGTTAGAGAGTTTGGGTTAATCTTTTTGCCTTTTATATTCTCATCATTTTGGTGCACTAAAAACAAAGTATAAATAACTGGCTTTACTCCTATCTGCTCTGCCTAAAGTTTTGATAACTTAAAGGCAGGCAAATTCTTCTTTGAAGCCAATTAAACTACAGACTTTTGTAAAGAACAGGACGTGAAGTGGAAAAAAACAGACATCATATATAAAATAATGTAGGATTCCATTCCTTTTACCACAATAATAGCCTTGAAGGGTTTGCTTTCACAAATATTTCAAATCCAGTGAAAGTGATATAAGTCAGCTGAAATCAGAGGAACAGCCCTGAACTTTGATTCACTGTTTTGCTCGAGTAGTTTAAACTTTCGGCGACGTGTGATTTAATAAAGACAAAATGGAACTGTCTACCCTAGCTGCTACCAAGTAATTCAATACACCCTCTTCTCAGCTGTAGATAAACAGAAAATACCATCGCAGGGCTACATCAGCTATGGAAATATTCACTTGAGAAGGAGACTGATCTGGGAAGTCCTTCTGAAATAAATTGAGTGCTGTTGCTCCCATGAGCTCATGCTCTCCAGCTGCAGGGCCGGGAGGAGGTGCAGGATGAGCAGTGGGGACCTGAGGGGGTGCCAGGACACAGGGCTGTGTGACAGTGCTGACATGCCAGCCAGGAGTGTGCCATTAGCCCCACTGGAAGAGCCCATGGCTTAAGTACGCAGCTCAAAATATTGGAGGAGAATAAATAAAACAGTACAAGTACTGAAGGAGCTGAAATATTAATATTTAGGTATTTCCAAACTATTGATATGAGGTTTAGTCCTCCATGTTTATTTGAAGCTCAGCAAACTGCTGAAGAGCTAACTGGCATGCCTTATTCCCAGGTTTTATACCTAAGGCTGACTTACATGGGAGTTGTGATGCCTCTCAGTCCTTCTGCTCAGTCAGTTCCAGGCTGGTGCAAAAAAACCTGGAATAAATACAATTTTCCCTTCTTCAGTGCTGGTATGGTTTTCAGAGGGGTACAACAAGTTATTTCTGTGACTTTTTTCCATGACTGCCATTTCAGAGAGTAACTGATGCAAGCAAAAGGCTGGTTATAAGTTTATATTTGATATTCTAGGTATGAAACACTGCCTTCTCACATGCCCACTGTCAGAAATCAGACCTTAGGTGTTAATAATAAAAGAGCCAACACCTTGGGGCAAACCAGACATTACCAGGAAAAAGACATGAACTTGCTAGGTATTTTCAATTTGAAAATGCCAGCAGTAACAGAGGGACTATTAAACACACCACACTTTCTCCCTTGCTGCTGCCTTTACTCAAGGAGAAATTCTAGAAGTATTAATTTGGAGAAATGAAATTTAGTTTTAGGTTTTGAATATTAAATTTGCATGTCAGTTATAAGAATGTGCCTACACAGGCATTTTGGTCAGCAACTCCAATAACCAGTCATTTTATATTTCATTCAAAAGCATACCTTTCATATCAGAAATATTAAAAGCAAGAAATTAATTATTTCTGTCAGTGAAATGGACTCTGTCAGTGGAATGGATTGATTGATTTTGATGGACTTATGGTTGGTACAGGAAATGTCATAATCAACCCTTAATTTATTTTCTTTTTCAGAATGTACCTTTATTGAACAGTTGGCAAAACTACATATCTATGGTCATTTATTAAACAAGTGTCAGAACTCGTGAGGCAGTTCCTAGGAAATGGCACAGGGGAGAGAGGAGTTCCTCAAAGCACAGCTAAAAATAATCAGTAAGCAATCCCAACTGTGATAATAAAATTGTACAGAAGATTCTTCAAAGAACAGTGTTATTAAAGGTTTCTCCTAAATGACCAGAAGCAAGACCTGGCCATTAAGACTGTAGTTATTAGTGCTGAGATAATTAGCTCTGAGAAAGCTTCCTGGAGTGTATGTAACTTCTTTTCTTCTAAGGAGAAATAACATTATTTCCTCTCAGAAATTAACTTCATTTGCCTTCTTTACATTGGGGCCAAAGTAAATATATAAGAAACCTTGTGGCCGAATAATATTTTATATTACAAAAGAATACAAAGGCAAAAAAGGACCCCTGTACTTCAATAGGCTTTTTTTTTACATTAAAGACCATGCAATTCATCATGTTCTCCTGCTGGAGGAAGAGGTTTTAGCTAAGCAGAGGGGGTAGAAGTTGCAGAACCATATTTTCTTCTACTTCTTCTAGAAGGCATATTCAAAGACATTCTTCAGCCCTGAAGTTAAAAGAAAACCTCCCATTCATTAAAGGGCTGAGTCAGTAAGAAAGAAAAGAAGTTTTACTTAGATATTAGAACAGTACCTGGGATAGAGAAATTCCTCCTCAGCCCCAATCCCTATTTTGAGTTCAATTTGTCCCTTTTACCCACTAAATGTGGAAGATACGTAGGTACATATTTGCACTCCCACTCAGGCACGATAATTTAAGGAGAAGAGGTATAAAATACTTGCAAGGTGACATCAGAACAGGAGCTTCTAAAACCAAAGTACATCTGGATTGCAGAGGTTTAAAGGACTGTTAAACGCTCAAGTCTGCTTTTGGAAGGATGGAATTTCAGGTTTGGCTACTAAGTCATGGTTTATCTGGATGCACACACCTTCTCTCTGCCTGGAAATGTTACTTCAGTGCCTGGGCGTTCAGCTGGCACTCAAACCTTAAGAGACATTTTATTTCAGAGTCCTTTATTTAATTTTCCTTGTCCTAGGATATTTCTCCATTTCAATCCCTCCAGGGCTGGTTCACCCAGGGTTACTTGCTCTCCAAACTCTCTGCTTGGAGAAGGTTGTCCAAAGTCCCTGTCTCTGGCACACTCCTCAACCACCTCCCAGCAGCTCAGGAGGCTGAAATCAAGGAGCTTTTTGCCTGAATGTCACCAGAGGACAAGTGAAGAATGTTGTAGATGCCAAGGGGGAGAAAAAGCCAAAAATACTGGGGGAAGAGGGGCTGAGTCAAACTGCAAGGAAGCGAGCAAGGCAATCACCTCTGACCACTCAGCTTTTCCTGTGGTGAGCCCCGGGTGATGCTTGAGGCTCTTCAGTGCAAGAAGAAGCCTCAGTTTGCCCTTAATTTTCATTTCTCACCTCTCTCATATCTTTTAAAGTCTATATTTATAATGTTTCTGTAAAGAGTTAGAGCAAGGAACAGGCAATCGATTGATCATGAATCTCCCATCTTAGTGTCTGGAAGGAAAACAGTCTTTCGACAGAGTTAATTTAATTATTTTTATGGGAGATCTAAATACCATTAAGAGCATTATTTAGTAACAGGAAATCCCCAGGAGTGGAGGCACTGGAAGGCAAAACTAAGATTTTTCTCACATGAGCATTCCTGACCCTCTCTGAACAGGACTTGCACAGCCACTGCCGCTTCACTTCCAGGGACAAACACCACACCAGATGAAGGAAAAGAGAATGGGGTGCTTGAAAATTAAGCAGCAGAAACTGGATGTAATTTATCCGGCCATGTTACAAGCTTGTCTGCCTGATATAAAGTTAATTTCCTTTGGCTGGATGAATCCATGGGCCCATTTGTGTGGCTCTTCCAGGTGCCTGTTGAGGTGCACGTATGTGCAGAAGGCAACAAAGAATCTGCAAATTCTGGGCTGCTGGGAGTCCTGGAAACACAGAAGTGATGACATCCTCCAGTCTGCCAAGGGAGTCTTGACATGGACACCCATACCTACATGTTCTGAACATTTGCACTGTGAGGATGAAGAGCAGTGGGGAAGCACAGCTGCATCCTGTTAGGATCTGGTGGCCAAGCACCGAAAAGCAGAGACATAAAACAAGGAGTAACGTGCACGAACAGACCCTTCTGGAGGAACAAAGAAACCTCTGCCTGGAACACGGCCCTTATAACAAATCTTTAATCCACAGGGCTTGCCTCAGCAGTGTTCCAGAGCTGGGTTTATTGACCTAAAATTCTAGGCACATGCGAGAGCGTTTAAGAGAGGCATGTGCTTCATGTCACACTTATCTTTCAGAGCAGGAAAAGGAGGACAATTGGTTTTCCTCCATGTTTCAGTTTCAGCCAAACCCTGCAAGGAATAATAGGCTAGTATTGAGGTCTGCGCCTTCAGGCAGCTTTTATGCTAGATAAAATTCAAACCAGAAACTGTCCTACCATAAAAAACAAATGCAGAAAGATAAAAACTTTGTAGCAGAAAGTGGAAAATGAGGGTAATATACTGGATTTTCCTGTAGCTGTTTGAGTATTGGTAGGAAAGTCATGAACAGAAAGAAATTGAGCTGTAACATTTGGATCTGGATCGACTGCACTGAAAGTTTTGATTTGGGCCCTGAAATTCCGGGTTGTTAATAAAGGATATTTTGAGACTGAGAAAATCTCACACTGAAAGAATGCGAGACCAGGTCAGTGAGGGAACATTTCCTCACATGGCACGAAATGTTGAATCTGGAGGCATGAACCAATTCAAACACAGAGCAGAAGTGGGGCTGCAGTAACATCAAAGCCAAACGTGTCCCCTTCAAAACCAGTTGCCCTGCTGAAGCTTTCTGTTCACTATTTTAATATGAAGAAACTGAGCTGAAATCCAGAGCTGTGATGTTTGGTTTATCAATTTACTCTGCTTTACTCAACCTCATATGTCAGGAATCTCAGAGCATCACCAGGAGTACAGATGTCAGCAGTTGGCAGCCAGTGATTTCTGGCTGCTCAGAGGTCATTTTTCTCTTGGATTCCCCCTGTGAAAGGTTTCAAATTCACCATTAAACAATATCACATTTCATGCCTGCCTGCTACCTCAGGTCCAGGAACTAAATTTCTTCTGAACAGTGTAACAGTAAAAGCCAGAGAGGCTGTTCTCTTTTTGATGTTGGATGTTTCTATGTATGAACTGCAGTGCCATAAACTGTTTGTACCTGTGATCGGATCACACCTTGTAAAATAGCCAACACACACTTCTATCCACAAATGCATCAGAAAAAGGAAAAAATAAATGGAACAAGGTTAATTTTTTATCAAAATAGGAGCATAATTAAAAGTATTTACTGATTTTAGATTTAATTTCACCACAATGTTTTGTGGGGATTTTATTTTTGCTAACAAACACAGGGCTGCTGGATATTCCCAACAAAATCTTTTTCATCCCTGTATTATCACTTCATTACATTTATGTACCTGGAGCTTAGCTTGAGTGGGCAGGATTGAACAGCAGTAATGGTACTCTCTGCTCCACACCTCAACTTAGCTATAAAGCTGGGACATTCTGGATTTGAAGGGAGTGAATCTGGCTTATGAGAAAAAAAAAGGAAAGTTGGACCAAAAAAAAGTTATTTTGCTGCACATTGAATAATTTGAAAAAATGAGCAGTTCATGCCACAGACAGGGAAAGAGAAATCCTTCAGAAAGTTGAAAGGTCTTGCTTGTGCTGCTTTAATAGCAAGCAATGATAAGGCAAGAACAAGCACAAAAATTGTTAAACTTTGTTTTACAAAGGAAAAGGAAAATCATGCTTTTAGCAGAAGATGTACTGCCTTTCCTAAAGTGCTGCTACTGGAAAATCCAGCCTTTTGAGAAGATCCCACTGCATGTCAGTACCACAAAACCAAGAAATATAAAATAAAAATATATGCATTAAGTAGGTCTGTGTGTCTAAATATCAGGAATGGCCCTCACTCCCGATATAAAGTCCTTTTCACTCCAAAAATCTGTTAACAAACATGCATTGAGTGTACCAGAGGCCCGTGATGTCACCCAGACAGAAATGTAATGGACATTTTTCATCTGTTCTGGAGACATGTCGTAAAAAAGCAACATTATAATTATTAATTTTTCTTTTTTATCAGAAGGTGGGATAATCCACAGTCACTTTTCTGACATTTAACCAATGAGCTCATCATGCAGATGAACTTAATAGCATAGGGCTATGAGCTGATCATCTGAGTTATTACTTCTGATGAGCATATTCTGCAATCAACAGTAATTAATCAGGTTCATTAAAAGAGTTAGTATACAGCTAGTTAGTATACAGTGGGTTTCACCTCCAATAAATCAAGCTGCATGAAAGCATAAACATGCAAAGGAAAGTTTACAGATGGAAACTCTGACCTAAGGCTTTAAACAGGCTCAGACCACCCGAGTTCTGTCCCCTTGGGGTTCACGTGCCCCATGCAGAGAGCTGCCTGCGTGGCACTTGGCACTCCTCAGAGGCAAACCCCCTTGTGCCAGGCATCTCTAGTGAGGAGAGTGGCATTCAGCGTGGCACTGATGTGCCTCGTGTCAGAGAGCCAAATTTTGGACTCCAAAGGGCAGTGCTGCTTAGTGGGTGCCAGAGGAGAGCGTTCGTGGGTGGGCACACGGACAAACGCCCACAATTCATTTCTCAGCTGCAGCACTCGTTCCAGCAGAGGTTTTTAACTGAAACAACAACAACAAAAAAAGCCATGGAGCATTTTTCCTACAGCTATTTGCTGGGCATTAGGGATGAATGGAGGAGGAAAATTAGGGTGAGGCCTGTAGCAATCGACTAAACTGAGTTGCTGAGGTCAGAACAGACATCATTGCAGTGGGGAAAGAGCTCCCATCCAAGGAACACGAAACTGGTTTGCAACTTAAGTAACACAAAATGCACAAAAGAGCAACAAAATGTTGATGATTTACACTATTATTTGTTTTCTCATCTTCCTTTGCAGGGGGACAATGGATCCCCCTGAAGGAGATGACAAGCTCAGCATATCAGACCTTAAGCATTGCATTAATGGGAAGAGAGGGGGGAGAAGAGGTGAGGCAAAGCTGATGAGTCCATTTACAACTTTACTTCAAAATGCCACAAGTGCATTTTAAGAAGGTATATGTTTGCATTTCTCACTGGGGAATGGCTTATGCAGCAAGTTTCAAGACACACTTCCATCACGGCAAATCAAAAATACAAATATATATAAAATAAAATAAAACCAAAAAAACAAAATAAAACCAAAAAACAAAATAAAACCAAAAAACAAAATAAAACCAAAAAACAAAATAAAATATATAAGTATATTTAAAATACTGTTTAAAAGAAAAGGAATGGAAATTACACAGATAACAGGCTCAGAGCAAAGTGAAAGTATTCTATGTTCATTCATTCATTCTGTAACAAGTGATTCTAAATGATCTTATGTTTTCTCAGTGGACCTTCTAACATAATGTGTATTACACAGGCTTTCTAATAATAATCTATATTATCATATACTGTAAATAATAATGTATGGGCTTTCTAATAATAACCACCTATGTTATTAATTCATTGTAGAATCATTCCATGATTCTATAGTATCTTTTCTCAATGGGCCTTTCAGCCTGTTAATGCAAATTTTCACACCAAGTGTCTCACCGCGCTGCTAAATTCACAAAAACCATTCCCACCAATTTTGGCTTAGGGTGGAACCTGACCCAGACCTGTTGGATGAGCAGCCCTCCAGGAGAGGGTGGCTGCATCCAGGGCACCCTGCCCGGGCTCTTGGAGCACAGTGACACCAGCCATCACCTCCCTGCCAGTGGCAGAGGCAGTGGCACACGCACCTGCCCACGCACACCTGGCTGCAGTGCCAGAGGCAGTCCAAATCACCAGCTAATTTTTTTCCCCCTGGTCCATTTATAGAAATATAGATAGGTGATTACAGGGCCATTAAAAGCTGTTTACATGGCGTTCATGACTTTCATTTTTAATGGAAATGGTATATTCTGTCATTTCGGCTGAAAAGCTCAAACATTTACTTTGGAAAGAAATCATAAAGAGCCAGAGCTGCCACTGAAATGCAACAAAGATAAACATTATTTTATGGTAATTAATTGATAAGGCAGATTAAAAATATTTAAAACAAAACAAAAAAGTCTTGCAAGCCTGAGGTAATTTTTACTTATTTCTCTGCCATGAATTACCTCTTTACACAGGGAGAGAAAAAGTGGGTTCTTTTTGGTCTCTGGCACAACACACATGTTATAAACACTACTTTTTTACAGTCTCTTTAGCTCATTAAGGTATCAAAAGTCTCCCTCAGCTTCCTTCTGTGTAGGATGCTGGGCACTGTTGGACACGGGATGCTTGGCAGAGGCTTCAAGTGTTTTACTTGCCAAACCTCTAATGCCAAGTTTGCCTTTGAAGTCTTCGCCTGCTTGCCCGAGGACCACTCTGTCTCGTGGTAATCCCATTTCCAACCAAAAAGCTTAACCATGAAAAGGTTCTTTGACCCATCTAATTCTTGGAGGCAGAGATTTTGTAGGCATATGTCAAGGAAAAATAGTGCCCAATAAGCCTTTGATTAATCTGATACCTGTGTCGGGGAACGGGTGGGTGTGGAAAACAGCTCTAAACCAGTCACTGACATAAATTCCTTTGTTCCTTCTGATCTGAAAAAGGGCCAAGTGAGAGAGTCAGGTTCATAGCTACACCCCAGAAAAATCTAGCAAGACTTTCTTCACAGGGAGGCACCTTTCTACAGCCACGACAGAGCACTGAAACGATGATCTTGGAATCACGCTCAGCGAACAAATATGGATTACAATTTGGAATGGGGTTTTTTTTAATATTTTTCAAGAAAAATCTTTTCATTAGGCTGTTAACAACTAAGTTTCAGATATTTGCAGCCTAGAAATGAATAGTGGTACTTCACACTTTGCCAAAAGCTGGGGGAAAGCAGTTGGTCTTTGCACGTACTGTGAAGACATCCAGGAAGACAAGGTTTCTGGGAAGGTTTGTGCTTGAAACCCAACAGGAAACCCTTTGGTATCCATACTGGGGACTAAAACACCATCCTGTTGCCTAGACAAAACTCACATGCCAGCTCATTTCAAGGAAATTCATGTCAGGTGTGTCTACTGACTTACCCATGTTAAGAACAGTGGCTCTGTTGGTTTGTGCTGGAGATCTGGGCCACTGCTCATGTCAGACCCAAGGAATTGCAGTCTGGGAAGAGTGGGCTGCAGTTATCCAAGGGAAAAGAAAGAAATCTGCTATCCCGTGGGACTGTCTGAAAGCCCTTAAATTGCATAATTGAACTTTTAACTAAAAACTGTTAAATTAAGTTTATGAACTGATTATTCCCTCTCTATTCTGGCTGGCCTTCCACAGAAATTTTACCTCTTCTCCTCTAATCATCTCTGCTTATTTCTTCTGTTGACTCCCTTTCAGTTCATTATAAAGCTATTTCATCTTTTTTTTTTTTTTCCCCAAACACTTTGGATCCCATTCTTTCTTCAACATACAATCCTGGTTTGATTTACTGAATATGAAAATCCACTTATTTTTATGCTTCTGGATAATCTCAAGGTTGAAGCTTACTGAAGATCCATCCTGTTTCTGAGATTGTTGCACCTATATTTATGATTTTTACTTTCACAGTATTTGAAGGCCCTAGCAAAAAATCACATTTGTAACAAATAGGAGTTTTTCAGAATTACTGAACAATGAATGGTAAAGGCTCCACTGTTTTAGATCAGGAGATTTCCCTTGAATAAGCAAAAGATTTTGTGCAGTGCAGCTTGAGAGAGTTTGCCATGATTTTTTTCCCCAGGTGTTGAGTATGGAGCCTTTGGGTATTTGCTTTTTGAACATACTCTGCATCTGAAGCCTCTCAAAAATTTATTTTTTTAAGACTAAAACCTAAGGCTCCTGCTGTCCTGATCACTGTCTCTTAGAACAGAGCAAGCATTAGCAAATTTCTCTTTGATGTTTTATGTCAGTGAAACCTGAAGAAATTGATTTAAATCATATTCATGGGAAAGACGTATTACAAATGGAATTTCACCAAATTAGAGACCAAACGTTAATAAAAGTCACATGAAACTACATGAACTAAGAACATTTTGCTCTCCTGTTCATAGATGGGATAACAGAAAAATAATAATAGAAAAAAATGTTAAAATAAAAAAGTCAAATGTTTTGTTTGCTCTCTAGTTCTTGCATAGATTGATGCACAAATTTATATGAAATCATGAATATATATATATCTATATATAGTGTCCCCAAAAGCTGTGGGGAAGCTGTACTATAATAATTATGCTTCTCATGTAGCAGTTAACCTTTTTCTGTTTCACAGACAGTTAAACATGCAGTTACTTCTCAGTCATCACATTAACATGACTGTTCCTTCAGAGCTTTTTCTCTGGCTCCATACACTTCATGCTCTAGATACTGCAGCTCCCAGCACTTACAAATGATTTACACGGATTACACAATGCTTCATTTATGTATAAAAATTATACAAATGCACTGGAGTATGAATTGGCAAAACAGAGTCAGCTTTATGCAGTACATTTTCCAATTTCCATAGTATTTTCCTAGTTCTGTCAAGTTAATTCATGTACTGCGAGACACTTGACTGTAAAACAGACTCTGATTGTTGGTTCAAGAGCTTTATAATGAATGTTGTTTGTTCCCCTTCATTATTATGCATTTTTAAATGCCAATAGTCATATTCCACCAAAGGAAAATAGTTTCCTATCACAGGAGAACCCTGCTTCTTCCCCTCAAATCTCTGTGTTTTCCTTCATGAAGACAAGCCTCATAAAACTTAACCATAAGATGGCACCAAGACACACCATGGAGTATCTTACACTGATCCTGATGCTACTGCTGATACACATTTTTGTTCTCCAGTCATATCTTTTTTACCAATCCTTCCCCACTCTTCCATTTCACCTCCTACCAGACTGGGTTTTATATTGCTGCCAGATGGTATTTCACTTTAAATCACTGAACTAGCCAAAGATTTGACCATCCAGGTCATTCTGAAAAATACTGGAGGCTGTGGAATAAATAATCACTGAGAGCTGCACCCCAGCATGCAAAGTAACAACCAGCAAAGGTCTTGGCAGCTGCCAGCCCTGAAAAGAAAAAAAACTGGAAGCATATCCAAACTATTGTTAACAGAATCTGAATATTTTCCAGCTTTTCCTGAGCGATTATTACAAAACTGAATATTTTCCTGAGTGATTATTATAAAACTGACAGGTCCCTGGGTATTTCTACCCTCTCTTTCTCCTCTAGTACAGCCAGGAGCAGCAGGATGCTCACCTGGCCACCAAAGCACCACACCCTGAGCAGCATCAGGACCAGAATATTCCTCTTTCTCCAAAAGTTTGGCATTGCCTGGCTGCTAAAGACCAGTGAAGCTCAGGGCTGCTGGTTTCACCACAGCTTTTGCCCCAGCTTGTCATTAGTTGCCCTCTCCATTGGTCATTACTCCTTAACTATGTTCAGTGGTTCCATCTGTGAAAAGCACCCTGGGTGCATTTTAAAACATTATAGGAGTATTTCAATGAAAATATTAACAATGACCTTTTTTTTTTTTTTCTCTCTAATGGGTGCTGTATGCTATTTGCACTTTTAGAGCAAAGGCTATTTCAACTTTTTTCCATTATATAATTCTCCCCCCCCCCACCAATGGGTTATAACTGTGCAATAAAAATTCACTCAGTTTGAATCTTGGCAAACAAAGTTTTAAGTTGGAAAAAGCATCACTAAAGCCAAGTTGGAGTTTAAAGAGTGTAAAATATGAAGGGGACTGAATTTTCTTAAATACATTTTTATGCTTACACAAATGAAAAGCAGATTAATTTTTTTATATTTATTGAACTTTGATTGCCATACACAAAATAAGTCCACTGTTGAGGGTGTTTTTCTTGGTCCAAAAATACAGGCGTGTTAGGTACATTATTTATTGTCAGACTATGAAAAGGAGAAAGGTGGTACCTAGGAAAGAAAAATAATCATATGAATAATTAACTTAAGCTTGAAATAAAGCTCATAATATGAGGTTTTCCCAAGGTTGTCTACTTAAGTAATGAGGCAAAGCATTCATTTAAATGAAATGCAAACTATGTGCCAGTCTCAAAAACTCTGGGGCCCATTTTAACGCACCGTGGATAGTGTATCATACTTTTCATCTGATTTTTATTCATCACAAGAATGCCTTCAAGGAACCTACTGGAAGAAAAATGCTCTGATACATCTCTTGGTTGCATTGGGAAGACTTTTGAGACTGGTGAGACAGACTGAAAACATCCAACAGGTCGGGGTGGGTGTAAAAGAATGGTCAGAACAGCACTGTAACAGCTGAAGGATGTTCTCAAAGCCAAGTAGATAAAAAAGTGTCTCAGCTCGAAAACACAGCAAAGGTGTCTCATTTGATGTCCCTACACAGTGCTCTATGGATTTTTCTTGTTTAAGCACAAGGAGCTATGAGCTCTGGAATAATACCTGAAAGGATTTTAGCAGCCATCATTGCAAAAAAGTGTCAGACCAGGGGCTTAATTAGAGATGAAAAAATTATAAAGCATTTAGTTGTATTAATAACATTCATATATGAAAATAAAAGTGCCTGAGAAGGAACACGAGGAGAAACAGGAGCAGAAAGCCAAGATCCAAAGTGAATCCAACGGTGAACAGGTCCCATACTGAACTCCAGAAGTATTTCTCCTCTGAAAGATGCTCTGACCTCTCCTCTGAGTGCAACAAGTTCTCCTCTGCCCAGCCAAATGCCAAAGACATAAAAGATTCCCCACCCATTCATTTGCTTTATCAACTAGCTATATATTTATCTGGTGATTGTATGGCTCTTTCAATCAAAATACCTCAGACTTGGGAAGCTTAAAAAGACTTTCTCAATGCAGTTTGATTATGCATTTCCTCCCCAAAACAATGCCCATGCAGAATTGAAAACGAGTGCTTAATGGTTAGACTAAAGGTCCAATAGTCACGGTTCCTGATTTTTATTGCTAATGATTCCACACAGTTGTTCTCTGGCTTTGGCAAGTCATTTACTTAGTTTCTCCTGATTTCTAACATTACACTGATGTAAGATGTATAATGTATCTAATATCTGTTATGCAGCATGTATCACACACTTTGTAATAATAGAATAAATAAACACACAAGGTAGGCATTGTAAAGAGCTCTGAAGACCTTCAGCAGAGGTGCATAAATGACATATTTAACAACCACAATTTCAATAGTGTATTTCAGTGCATTGTGTGCCATGGATAACAGAGAATTAAAGGAGTACAGTAAAATTTCTCAAGAGCTGTAATCTCATATAGAGATCTCATAGGTTTGGTTTAGTGTTGCACCAAGAATAAGCTGGTGGAGTACAGTCTGCACTTCTCTTCAGAGATTAGTATTCATGAGAAACTAAGAAATGTATTCCATTTTGTGCTGTTTCCCACAACAGTCTGACACAAAATATATTAGGAGAACTTTGGCAAGCGTCTAACATAATAAAATATTCAGTTTACAAAGCAGAAAGTGTGCCCCGTGCTCTTCCATAAATCTACTATAATAGGCACTTGTGGCAAAAAATACACTTCTGAACACACAGAAAACACAGATTACCGCATAATCATGATGTAATTGGTTGAGAGCCACCACGGCTGCTTTCTGCTGCAAGCCATATAAAAGCTTTTTGACTATTTTAAGTTCAGGGCGGAATGAAGTGAGAGGAAGCCTCCGCAGATTTGACTTTGCTGGAAGTCACATGAGCAGATGAAATGAGATCAACTTGCAAAGCAGAGGCAAGCTGTGGCTGGAAAGATCTCCTCATGGCTGCTGCGTTTGTAAGCTCAGAGGAGAGCTAAAGCCCTGCAGAGCATTGCTGTGTAGTTAGTGAGCACACCATCCTTATTTCCTACCGTGCTGCCCTCTTACATCAACTTAATAAGGCATAGATGGGGCTCCCTCACTCAGCAGCACAGCACAGGTAAGCCTGAAACGTCCAAAACACACGAGTTCCCAATGAGTGTTGTACATCTGTCTGTTTCTCTGAGCAAACAAGGGGATTTTTGTCCAGGAAGAAGTATTGGAAATCACTCACAAACGTGCTGCATCGATCCGAAACATTTATAATCATTTGACTTTGGGTTTTGGGCACATGATTTACATTTGCACTTGCACACGGGCAGACAGATCCTCCCTGCCTCCCTCCCTCTCTCACGCTTTCCTATAAAAGCAGTTGCTATTTCCTGACTGGCTTCCTTCCAAATTTGTGAACTAATTTAATTTGGCACCTTTTAACTCATTCCATTATGCCCACCAAAAACCTTGCCTAGGAAAAAAAAAAAAAAAAGAGAGAGAGAAAAAAAGTCCCATGGGATCGAAGAAATGAGGTGGACAGAGAAGAAAACTGAATGGCCAGGGAGCCAAGTGTGGCAATGCTGGTGTAGAAAACATATAGGACTACCAAAACTGTGCATCCTCTGTGCCACGTGCCTCTGCGGAGCCAAAGGTGTGAGCCAGGAATGACAAACTCTGGGAGTTTCCCCATCTGAGCCCAGAGTGGCATCTATATGACATTACTGATCTGGAGCCCCAAGTCAGCATCTGCACACAACCTTCTTCAGAACTGCCTCCAGCCTCTCCAAGCACGGTAATGTGGATAAATCCCCCATCGGGAGACTGTCCATGCCTTACGGGACACTGCCACACTCCTGTGTGAACGGGTGGGGAATCCTGGGACTTCCTGGAGGCTTCCAGGGGCTGTGGGGAGACAGAGGCACACACACCTCTCTGCCAGGTGACAGCATCCCCTGGAGAGCAGTGAGGAAACGACAAGCAAAGTGTGACTGTCACAGCTGGGCTCCGGCGCCGGTGTGGAGTCGGCACAGCTGTGCGCTGCCCCCTCCCCGCAGCCCAGCTGTGGGAGTGAAGGGTCCCGAAATCACCATCGAGGAAATGTGTGTGTGGCTGCACTGAAAACACATCGTGCTTCCTCCCCAGGAGCTCTCGGAGCAGTCCCTCAGAAGGTGAAGTAACATCTGGTAACTGGTGTGAGTAGTACCATTTTTTCTCATACTACCAGGAAGAAAAGAACTCAGCTTCTAAGTCTTGAGTGTGTAAAAACACCTTAAGAGAAAGATTCAAAATACCTTAATTAGATCAACCCAATTGCATCCTCTCCAGCTAGTGAAGGATCAGGATCCCTCATGCAGCAGATGGACAGTTTATGTGGCACATCCACAGATCTTTTAATCACCTCCAGGGTTGCTAATGCCAGCTCCTTCCCTGAGCAGCCTGTTCCAGTGCTTGGCAATCCTTTCAGTGAAGACATTTTTCCCAATACCCAATCTCAACCTTCCTGGTGCAGTTTGAGGCTGTTTCCTCTTGTCCCGTCACTTGTTACTTGGAGGAAGAGACCAATCCTCCCCTCTCAGAGAAGTCTGGTACCCAACTAAAAGGATAGTATTTGGTTTCTCAGAGCTTCTACAGCTCTGCCCTGACCCTTCTGCACAGTTAATGACTTTGGGGTCAGGAGTGGAGCTACTCAGTGTGCCACATGACAAATTCAGGATTTGCAGCTGAAGTGGCAAAAGTAACTGATCCACCCAGCAGAAAGTGAGGCTCACATGAAATTATCCATGAGCCCCCTCCAGGATGAGGCTGGCAAGGTGTGCATGGCTGTGGAGGGGGTCACAAGTGTTCTGATGTCCTGCAAGGAGATTATCTTGTATAAACAGTCACTTGGGACTCATCTCTGCATGTTATCACCGTTAGTCTTGTCAGAAGCAGTGTCTGAACCACTACAGCGATGTTATACAGGACTAGCACATTTTCACAGTTCCAAAAATCCCCCTCTCCCACAAGGAAAACTCCCAAAGGAACTAAGCTTGTCACAGTAAACCAATAAGAAACCCAAACTCCCCAGATTTCCGCTGCCTTGTAAACAGAATTTCCCAGCACTACCTATCAACACTGGGGATGGAAAAACATGAAAGTTTTTTTTCTTTTTCTTCTCCTTATGGTGCTAAAGAAAGTTGGGAATGGTCCCACCTCACCTGCTGAGCATACAGCCATCCCACCTCCCATCTGCATCAGCCTGACAAGCGTGTTTATCCCTAAAATGAGGTTCTGTTTCTGTGAATTATTTTCATGAATTCAGACTAACAGAGAGAACAGGTGATATTTCTCAGCAAAGACAATGCAGCCTCTCTGAGAACACATTTTCCTGCTTAGAATATTGAGAGAGTTGGAGCATAGGAAAATGGTTTTCCACTCACTCAGGAGAAAAAGAATGCAGCTGTCAGTCAAATACAGTACTGACACCACTATAATTAAAAGCAAAAGCTTTGCTAATTGTTGACTATATTTTTTCAAAATCTTGATTAAGCTTTATTCTCAGATCATCATCCATTGAATCCTAAGCCTGTGTCGGTTATCTAAGAAGGGAATTTCATACCCACTTGCAGGAAAACAAAAACAAGTGGAAATGTCGTGACATCTGGACTGCCTGACTAACAAAGATGTACAAATGATGTTTTTTCAATGTCTATCTGTAAATTTTCAACTCACTTAAAAGAGATCCTCTTTAGCGAAGTCATCTGAAGCTTCCAGAATTTTTTTATTTGCTTTCATCTGGAATGCCTGTCTGAAAAACAGACTAAATAGAAGCTCAATAGAACCCCTAAATAATGTATTGTTTAGAAAAACTTGTTGGATGACTTTGCTAATTAACCTCACTAACACTTTTGTCAGAATAGTTACCTTTCTTACTTACACTGACATCCCTCTGCTTTAGCAACACATCATTTTTAAACTTGGAAAAGAAACCCCAATTCTAAAATTTCTCTTCAATAAAGCAAAACCCACATGTCTTAGGCATCTTTTCCAGTCACCAGCTCACAATTGTCTGAGTCCACTGTAACCAACTCCTTCCACTAGTCCAGTGGTCCTAGTTTAAATGTCATCATTAGGAAAAATTTGATTTTTATCCTTAGAAGGCAAATTTTAGAAACAAAATAATTTTAAAAAGTATGCTGTTAAAATAATATGTTACTGCAGTGCTATCATCTAATAGTTGCAAATTATACCTTGTACAACTGTGATATACAGAGGCACCTCCTGATAAATTTGTTAGAGGTTATTAATAATAATAACTGAATGCCCATCTGTACATAAGTACACAAACCAGGCAACCTTCTCCTTTTCCTCCACTTGCCAATGCCTTTTCAATATCTTGTCTCCAAAGGAAAGCCTCTCTACACAGTATCTTCATATTGCTATATGACTAATAAACCCTTTCTGCCACTGTTCACATGTAAATAAATTTAAACTAGATTTCCCACATGTATGTCTCCCTTTAACAAGAAAACTGAAATTTATTCCTCTCCACTTTATGTTGAAACTGGCTTTTTTAAAAAATTTTTTTATTGTGTCTAGAAACAATTCTGCCTGAAACATTCAAAGCACAAGGCTGTTTTCAATAGATTGACAGAAGCTTTGGGGGGAGTTCTCTGCCTTTACTGAAGCCTGGTAGGGCTGGCAAAAAAGAAATTAGGAGCAGCTGTGAAAACTACTAATGCAAAAAGAGGCAATGCATCCTAGAATATGAAGTCAAATCCCCCTCAACTTGTCGAAGTTGAGAAGAGGCAGCAATTTAGCCTCAGCTCCTCCAGACCAGCGCCGAGAAAGGTGCGAGGGCATCGCGGTCACACGGACCCAGGGAGATGGGAGACAGCAGGTCAGAAAAGGGAAGCTCAATCACTTTTCTCCCCAGCCTGAGTACAGTCTCAAGGTGTTTGGTTACAGCAAAAAAAGGTGCCAAATCATCAGAGGGAACAGATTATGATGAGAGCCATAAATCTATTTAGATTAACTGAAATTTTCACCATTTGGCTTCAAGTATAAGAGCTAAATATTTTTTCTTGCAACTAATCTGTTTTGACTCTATGAAAAACATTTTCATTGCAATGAAGTTATTAAAGTCTTAGCACTTACTGTTTTGTAGTTAATATAGGAACTTTTTTTCTACCTGACTGCTAGTTTCTCTGCAATAAATTTCTTTGCACAGGTCGACTCTTCACTCTACTTCTCTTATTACTTCATTTAAGAGAATGATTTATTTTAAACCCCAAACCAAACACAGGATCGAAGAGTAGAGGTTAAGAAATGAAATAAAAAGAAAACAGACCTTCACCTTTCATTATGCTTGTCTTAAGTATCCGCTTTATTAAACTTACTCAGTGTTTAAGTCTGGTTTATTAAAAACCATCAATGTTTAGCTTTTGCTATTTTTGAAGCAGTCTGCACTGCATAGTGTTTAATAGTCTGTCCAAAACCAGATTTTTGCTGTTGTTGTTTGAAAAGCAAACACAGAATGCTCCAAGATATCCATTTGTATAATGCAGTTAGCAGTCACAAAAGCTTGACCAATATCGTATCCAGTTAATTTTATAAACCAAAACCTGAAGTGTGTTTATCACATCTTGTAGGGCTACTCATTACAGATATCATCTGGTTCCCTATTGGAAATCTCAGCACAAACTGACACATCACTGTTTTACCAGGCTCTTTACCCAGAAGAAAATCTCTTTACACTCTCAAGAACGTGCAAAGAATCACCTGTCAGTAGGAACATGATTTTCTATTCCACCCCTAAAATCTCAGTTGATGCATCAAGAATCACAGAATCAGCTGCACTTCACTATTTATAATATATATAAAATATAATTATAGATATATTGCACTTGGTGCAATCAGTAGGAACTCTGTTAAGGATTTAGATGAGAGGAGGGTTGATGTACAGTGAATTTAGAAGCAGGACCAACTTGCAGATGCAACATTTTAAATGTAAACCCTGAGCCATTGCTCCTATGATGTCTACAGGGAATTCTGTCAAAATAAGGGATAAGATTTTGGTTATCAAGTGTTACTAGCTCTGAAGCAGTATAGTTGTATCATCTGCACTGTATCATGATTTTTAGAAACAGGGAATTGGTATGAATCATGTGCATCTCTTTTCTTGTATTTTTTTCCCTAATTCTTTGTACAACACAGTTTGGAAAGCTACAGCAAGAAACATCTTCACCCAGCCAGGAAAGTCCCATTTCCTCTGGTCCTTTGAAAACGAGAAGACTGCTTAAAACATAAGATCACATTTACATGATCTTTACATGACACAAGCAGTGTCAGCCACAGCTGAAACCTGTATCCACGGAAGCCAGAGAGCCCCTCCTGCCCTGGACACAAGCCCCTCTTCAGCCAGAGGAGAGGGCCAGGGACAGCATGGTCCCTGCACTGTCCTTCCCCGTAAGGAACAAAGCACAGCTCGCTGAAACGCCGTCTCCCGTACCCTGTAAAAATACATCGGCCTTTTGCAAAAGCAAACAAAAAGCCCCAAACTTCGCTCCGTGTCAGAATGAAAAGTGGACATTTTTAAATTCCCAGTAGATAAGGCCGTGTTTGGGCAAACCCAAACTGCTGGACCTCACAAGTTGCCACACAGCAGAGCTGTTGTTGCCCTTCAGTCAGCTCTAATTATGAATTAATTGAATGAGTTTTTGCCTCAGACATTTCTGCAAACAGCCTCGAACTACAGAGTCACAGCCAAAACATCTTCATTTAAAAAGCTGCTCCTGCCTCTAAACTCAGACATATTGCATACCCCTTTGGAATGCCCCAGGAAGCAGGTAAATAACTCAAAATCTGTGGCTCTCCAGCTTATCCCAAATCTAATGTCTAGCACCTTATAGAAATAACAGTGGAGGGAAATAAACGCAAGGGAGAGTGAAGGCATAAAAACAAAGCTCTAGGAGGTTCCCATGTAAGGTCACCAGAAAAGTTGAAGGGGTTGTTTTTCTTCTCCCTAATAGAAGGGCCTAAATTTAATTTCTCTTCTCATTTTTTACTTTACTCCACTCTTTGTCTCTCAATCTCCATCCTACTCCTCCTCCTTTCTTCTCCTCCAGTCTGAAATTCCATTCCCAGCCATATGTTTCTCATTGTGATCCACCTTCCATTTTTGGTCATACAGCAGAATGTGGTTTGAAGATCCAAGAAAGTCAGAGCATGTTGACACAAGGACATTGGATTCTAGGTTTTGTCAACACTGAGCTGAAGAGCTTTGGGCCTTGAATCAATTTTAGCCTCCTTGACCAAGGAAACCCTGCAGAGAGTTAGACAAAGATCAACGAGAACAGATTTCCAAGTGAACAGAGCCATATAAGTATATCTTGCATTACAGGGGAGTGGTTTTTATTTTCCTTGTGATCTGCCCTTGCTCCAATATTAAATTCAAACACTACTCAATTTTGCTTGGCGCGCAGCTCTTTGCAATGAGACCCCAAAGATTTCTTGTAGGTGATATCCAGTAATGAGAGCCCTAAGACAAACTTGAATTTCAAACATCAAATGGATTTCTTCTAGAAATTGAGATAAATAATAAACCCAAAACTACTCCAAGGTCTCACTGTGATCTATTCCAAGAGCAAGTGATGGAGAATCCCACTCTTTTCCCAGATGACCTGGGGGATTTCCTGCTAAATTACTGTGCTCCCAGACGTCTGGGCATGTGAAGTGGGTCCACCAGCTAGAAGTCCATCCCCGACCTTGGGCTTCAACTAAAAACATGTGTATAAGGCTGGGTAATGGAAGAGAGTGTAAGGGAAGGAGAATTAAACTGATGTTGACATTATTTGAAATGTGCCTTAATTCATGCTCTGCCAGATAGCTGAAGATTAATCTCAAACTGTTTATTTTAATGTATCGTATTTCTGACTTGCAGCTAGCTATCAGCTGGTGTAATATAAGCTTTAATTTTGGCACCAATGAGTCGTCATTGTGTTTACATTTTCACTCACACTTTCTTTGGTTTTATCGTAAGCAATTTCATGATTTAATGGCACTTACTTTCCTGAATAAGAACTGGTGTAGTTAATTTTTGGTGATGAGAGAAAGACTTTTTATAAACTACCTATTTTCCTTGTGTAGTTGCTTCTAACAACAAGGTCTTGAAAGATCCCTTAGTTACACAGCCATTTCTGAGGGAAAATGAAAATGAAACACAGGATAATCTGTTTTTAAATTCTGGATTAAGGATCAGGCTGATCTGAATAAATCTGAAAAGTTTTAGCCATTTTTCTAGCTAACACTCCAAACTCCACATTGAAAATATCACGGTTTCATTGAGCGCAGACACAGCTATATTATAATCCAGAAATAACCAGGAAAGTGCTGTCAATATAAAATCACAGCAACTAGAAAATAACAACTAGATATTTTGCTGAACAGAGTTACTCTAGCACAACCCAGCCTGGGAAAGAGCTTGGATTAATTTATCTGATCCAAGTATTTTTAACCACTTAAAAATATGGCTTCTTTAAATTAATGTAAACTTGGACAGGCAAACACTTTCAGATCCTGATGGCCATGGGCAGGGAGTGCTCACTGGATGTGTGGGCAAGAGCTGCATTCCCATGTTCCTTAGGACAGGACTGGGTTCTGGCTCCCTTCCTCCTGCCAAAGGACAAGCCCGGCTCCATACCAAATTTACAGCTGGTGGTCTGGTCTGTGGCAGGTTTCCCAGATGACAGAGTGGGGTGCTCAGATGCCTCCAGTGAGCGGCAGTGACACGTCTGAGAGGAATTTTTACAAAACACACAGATATAAAGCTCAAGGATTCGTGTTTTACACGAGGCAGCACCGTCTGAAGAGTCAGCCTTTATAACCGAGTAATGCCGAATAGTCCCGAGCTATGCTCCAAGTATTACAACTTGCAAAACACTGCAAGACCTCACAAGTGTGGAGACACACAAGCAGGAGGCAAAATACATCATGACATCTAGCCAGATTTCTTGGCTTGAGAAAATTTCCCAGCAAGAGAAAGTTCCTCTGATTCTGGAGCATGCTAGAGAAATTCAAACAGGAACCATACATCTCGAAGATGCATAAAACTGTGAAAGCAAAGGCAAGATTTTTGTACCTGTATCTGCAGATTTTGTCCTCTTGGGACAGAATTTGCATATAGCCCCTCTGGGAGAAAATGAACTCTGGAGGGGTAGCAAAAAACAGAGAATGAGAAATTATAAAGAAGGCAATAAAAAGAAAAGAATAGGAGATGACTCCTAGACCTCACACAGCCTCTGTTAAACAATGGGGAGAAAATCTTCCAGGAATTCAGTAAGACCTGAGAAGAAATAGAGGGACTGCTGGAACAAATGGCTGCTGGCTCCAGTTCCACTGAATGACCTTGACTGTGCACATTAGAGCTAGTTGTTACATCAGGCACTGAAATAGAGAACAGACCATAAAAAACTCTGAACATTTCCTCCCATAAGATTCCTTTGTTATAGGACTCTTTTGTAGCATTTAGTAATAATTTCCTCTCTGACAAATGTTCTTGTGCAAATTATAATGCCATTATGCTCTGATGCGAGCTTTTCCCTCGTTTCTTAGTTAATTCATCTTTATGGAAGTTCTTTCGCTGCCAGCCAGTACTGGAAAGTTATTAATTCCAAGTGACTTTAATAATGCATGGGAGCTGAGGAGATGTTTAGCAAACTCTCAAAGTATTTCTTTACCAACATTTAACGGAATATTATATTTGCCCTCTAATTTCTTTTTCTTTGCTGGAAAACCTTCACCTGGATCTCTGCCATGGCTCATGGTTTTTTCAGCTCTGACAAGGGTAGGCTGCCAGTAGGAAGCACAGGAAAGATGGGGAGCAAATCATCTCTCTATTCCCCATTTACATGGTAGGTTGATCATAGAGTTTCTGTAAAACCTCTCCTCTACTCCTTTCTGCACAAAATGTGAATTTTGTTACACACAGAGCAGAGCCAGGGAAGTCAGAGCAAGAGGGAAACAGAGATGCTCCGACTATGCCTTGCTGTGTGGTTGGCCACAGCCAGCCATCAAGGCAAAGGTGTCTCAAAACAGCATGGACTTATTGCTCAACCATTAATCCTCTTCTGATCATCCACATTTCCTTCCTCTATACTCAGGTGTGTCCAGAAGCCCTAATGCACCTCCTAAGTTGCACTTTAGTGGTGCCAAAACCTTCATAAATTATTATTCTCTCTGCTTCACTAGCAAGTCAGCATCACTAACTTGTGCTCAGTCTGATTAAAAACTTGGCAAAATATGTAGAATGACTGATGTGCCAGAAAGATTGACCTTGGGAATTCATCTAATGCTCACACAAAAAGGTGGTAAAAAGACATTTGTAAAGTAATTTGTAGGAAACTCAGATTGCAGGAGGTACCACATTTTTGCTTGAGTGACACTCAGTACCTGGCAGCCACTCAACTGATCAGGAAGAAAGATACTCTCTTGTTCTGAGCAACCTCAGAGGAACCCCACAAATGGGAGCTTACTCATCCTAAACAATTTTTTGGGGGAGAAGGGAATATTTCACCCTTTTGTAAGTTTCCAAAAGAATTCTTCTGACTGGCTGTGAAAAGTCAGCGTGATCTCTCTTTTCTTCAGTTTAGCTTTGTTCAAGTTTAACACAAACAGCTTAAATTCTGTGTGGTTACTGGAACAAAATATACTGCCAAGGACTGAAACCATTAAATTCTTTATCTGTTCCTCATGGATATCACATGCCCAGACAAATTAGATTGTTCATAACAGTCTGAGCTTAATAATATTTTCCCCATTAAAAGGGAAATCCTTGTGATAACATATGCAGAGATGAACCTCTCCACAGTGATTTTATAGTATTTTTTCTCAATGAGGCTAATAAAACAGATTCATAAAGCTGAATACTTTCAGTGTTGCAAGACATAGGCATTTGCAGTGATGCTGTGTTTAGAAGCTTACTCAGGGTCTTCAAATCATAAAATGATGGATATTCTTTTTAAGAAGCTAATTACACCATGGGACAGCTTTGGTAAAATTCAGGTAAAAATACAGTATCTAAATGACCAGTTTTGATGAGGAAACCAGGAAGGGAGAGGGAGGAAACTGAAATGAGAAAGCTTGAAATAAAATAGGTGCAAGCCACTGAAAACCTTACGAGCAGTTCATACGGAACACCAAAAGCTCAAAGTTTGCCTCTCAGCTGAATTACAGCTCAGCCTGACTGACTAAAGACACCTTCTGCATACTATTATTCCTTGGCTACTGTTTGTAAGACATTAGCATGATCTTGAAAACCTAAAGGAAAAATTGCCTTTGACATTTTCTCTATTAAACAAGCGCATGATTCAGATTCTTTTCGATACTCATCACCCAACCGACTTGTTTGTTTTTGCTGTGTTATTTGTGCAGAGATGAAAGCCATCATAGCCTCACAAAAAGCTCCAGCCCTTGATCATCAGTCACACCACAGCTGAGCAATGCCCTGACACACTGATCTCTTCTTTCCTCACTCCAAACTGTGATAAGAAAGGACCATCTTGCTGTTTCTCTTTTTTTGCCAGAGAAAGAGCCTGCCATCTAACCTGCTCTGCTAGCAACCCAAGAGGGGAACAGATATTTTCCTAGCAGGAGAGCTGTCATTTTTAACGACAAATAATCCAGTGTAAATCTGACTGCTCTGAACCCACAGCCAAACAGAAAATCTGCCCATGGTATTTTCTGTGTTACGTGAGAGAATTCAGGCAAACCTCAAATGTGTTTGCAAGCACCCTGAAACCTTGTGTCACCCAAGGTTTGTCTGTCATAGCAGTGTCAGCTCTTGTGCTCGGGTTCCTCTGAATTTTATCATGTCATTGCAGTGCCAGAAAATCATTCCAGCATGCTGAGCCATCCCTCCATGAGGTCAGGGCAAAAAAAAATTGGGTTTGGCCACCCAGAGGAGGGAGAGACAGAGCAAATCTGCTGATAAAGAAGAGACTAAACTGCCCCCTCTTACCCCAGATCACACCAACATCTGGAGCCCTGCCAGTGACCCCTGTGCTAAACAGGACATTTTGAAAACCTGAGCTCTGCCTTTCAATGGTGAAGTTGCTGACTTGGATCATTTTAGGCTGAGCTTTAGGATATCTGGAGCAGAGAGAATACCTGCTGCCCTTGTTTAATTTTGTAGCATTTGGGGTTTTTTTATTAAAGCTTTAACATTACAGAGCTTAACATTTATAATTTAATATTTATAGGGTGTTTCATTAACATTTCTTAAAGACCACCTATATTCTCTTACATAAATTAGTATGAAATGCATTAGCCTTTCCTAAAATGGTGAAAAAAATCAGAGCTAAATTGCATGAAATAACAGTTACATTACTACCTATCCACAGAACTACACTTTCCTAAAGAAAAGTGTGCTTACCAGAGTAAACTCGAATTCCTTTTGAGAAAAACTAGTAAGAACAACAAAAGAAATTGATGTAAATATTTTAATAGCAGCAGTATTGTTGCAGCTGCAACACTCTGAAGGCATAGGAATCACTGGTAAGAAGATGAAATATCTTTTATTAGACTGACACAGCTGTAAAACACTGGAGAATTATGGACAAAGCTGAGAAGAAAAAGAAAACCCAGAAATAGGGTAAATCAAATATAGATGTCCCCATGCCTCATAAAGGACATCTTCAGACAGAGGTCTACTGAGGCTTCCAGCTCCGTAATGTTTCACCCCTGCTGGGGTTCAGACTTTGCACAGAACATGTGACAACAGGGACCCAACTAAATACAGCTGTACCTGGGCATGCTTTTCACCTTAAAAGAAACATATTGATATGTCTGCTAGAGGAGGTTATACATCACCAGAGGCAGGACAATGAACTCCAGGGAACAGGCTAAGAGATGTCACTCAACGTGATTTGTTCTCCTGGAATTTTATTTATGACTGCTGCTCTTAAAAGCACACTGAAGTGCTGGCCAAAGCAAGACTTAAATTTAAATTTGGATTAACCCTGACTAAAGTTTATCCTGAAGAGGATGAATCTGTATTTATATCCAAGGTTCAAGTAAACTGTTTTCTCTCTCATCCTATTACTGCACTTGAGCCACATGGAAAAAAAAAAAAAAATGAAGTTTACTCCTCTACTAAGGAAGGAAAAAGATTTGCAATTATTTACAATCAGACAGCCCTGTTAACTTGTAATGAAATGTAGGCGCTTATTACTGACATAAAATTTAAAACCTGAAACTGAGATAAAAAACACTGTGGGCATATCCAACAGCCCAAGCAGTCTGTACATTAAGTCAAGATGGCATGCTACAAAACAGTGGCCAAAACCAGGACTCACTGTGGAAGAGAAACGTGACAAGGGATCACCAGTCCATCAATTCTGTCTAACATTACAAGAAGTCCATCTTGGAGTGCAATTGGTCTTTCCTTCCTATGCATGACTCCAGCAGGACTCAGCTTCCAGCTCCCAGGAGTTTTCCAGTCAGTTTGATATACATAAACCTAAACACTCACAGTATCAAATCAGATGTGTGTAAACATGAAAACCCCAACTTTCAGTCAGCCACATATTCAAAACAATCTGTTAATTTCACTGTATCTACACATATGCATAGACTCAGAAACCCTGCCCCATTTAACAAAATTATACAGGCACAGATTCACTGGTGCTCCTATATTCCTGCCTTTAATTCTGGCAAAGATGACAGAAGAAACAAAAGAAAATAAAAGAGTATTCTCCTTTCAAAGACCCAAATGAAAGAAATGCCTCTGAATACCAGGATTAATTTAACCCTAATTGTGTGAAATGCTCTTCCCAAGCATCACGTTGGCCCCAAAGAAACAAACGGAATTGGGATGCTGCCCTGAAGCACATTGTTTTTCAGCTTACAAAACCAGAAGTTATTGAATGCAATTGAATGTGTAACTGGTCACCAGGAAGACAATGGAAACCTAAAACCAGGCTAGAAATGGGGAATTCAGCTGGGGAATTCACCAACTACCCATTTCCATACAAGAAGGGAGGCTTCAGAAAGGTTTTTGTTAAAATATAGGATAGAGTTGGCCTCAACATAAAGAATTCTTTTAAAAACATATTCCTACATTTCTTGTTGAATCTGTGAAGACTACGTTGAGTAAGAGCAGTGCCCAGGAATTTACCACACCTCTAGGAATGCCAGGTGCTAAAAGGTATTGAGATCAAGGCATCTTTTCAGGCTATTTTACACCATGAGTACTGAGAAATAGGAGAATTTCTGATAGGAGTTTCTGACTTTTTTAAAATAATTTTGGTTTGGGGTTTTTTCAAGCTGAACAGAGAGAACAGAAAAAAAATCTTGTTAGAAATGGAAATAAAACATTTCCCTCTGACTGAGAATATTCAAGCAGCATATCTGACTGAAGCATTTAGATTCACATTTTTTTGTGTGTTGCAGTGGCCACTCTGGGGAAGAAAAATGAGTTTTGTGCTTTGTCAGATCATCACAAGTTTCAAAGCTTTTCTCTGTCACAGTGGAGACAGCCACAACACATAGAATACCACCTATAACATCAGAAAGCTTCTCTCTGTGAGTGCCCACAGCCAGCTCCTCACAGCACAACCAGCAAACTCCATCTCCCAGCAGACTTCTCCCCTCTGACCAGATAACCACTTTTATGACACTCATCTTTACTGCTCACAGCTGTGACCTATCAAGGGCAAGGCTGTTCTTACTCTGGTGATCAGTTCAGCTGCAGCTCTTCAGGGGCAAGATTGCCTTCAGCACTCTCTCTATATTCCCACATTTTCCCCTTTCTTTTTTAATTGTAAAGTCACAGCATCTCTAGAAAGACATGTCCAAGTAAATTGACATTATGACACATTCACATATTTCACTTAGGACTAACAGTTATACAAATGTTCAGGCTGCACATTACAGTAAAAATATATGTTTCTGAGTTTTGGGTTAGTTTTGCTTTTAGCAGTACAGAACATCAACACAAGGCTCTTCATATGTTTCACTAGCAAATAAAGACATTGTACTGAATAATAGAATGAATCTGTCTCTAGCTCTCACTGCTATTTTAATAAATTCTCTTGCTCCTTTTTCAGCTTTGTTGCTTTTGTCTCTTGCAATTCCAGCTCTATCTGCTGAAGTAACATCTCTGCTTAGATATTGAGAGGTGTTCTCAGTTTGCTGTTCCTTTCCCACAACAGCAGACCCTGGAGAAGCTTCTGTAGAAGCAACTTTAGCAGGCTCTGCTTCGGGGAAAGGCATATTCTCACTCTGATTCTTCTTCTACCTCTGCAGGAGCAACCTTAACCATCTCTACTTCAGGGAAAGGCAATTCCCATTGCATCCCCAGGGGCTTACCTGTACTCCAGGTGTCATACTCGGACAGGTCCAGAGCAGGTGGCATCCCCCTGCTGCTCTCACTGCTGCACTGGGCTCCACAGCCCAATCCCAAATCATGTCAGGGTCACCACGTGCCACAGTTGAGACAGCCACCACACAGAGTGTCACCATCAGAAGGCTCCTCTCTGTGAGTGCCCACAGCCCATAGAGTGTCACCATCAGAGGCTTCTCTCTGTGAGTGCCCACAGCCAGCTCCTCACAGCACAACCAGCAAACTCCGTC
>VZSE01009681.1:405790-481958 GCA_013398275.1 Promerops cafer
GTAGAAGCAACTTTAGCAGGCTCTGCTTCGGGGAAAGGCATATTCTCACTCTGATTCTTCTTCTACCTCTGCAGGAGCAACCTTAACCATCTCTACTTCAGGGAAAGGCAATTCCCATTGCATCCCCAGGGGCTTACCTGTACTCCAGGTGTCATACTCGGACAGGTCCAGAGCAGGTGGCATCCCCCTGCTGCTCTCACTGCTGCACTGGGCTCCACAGCCCAATCCCAAATCATGTCAGGGTCACCACGTGCCACAGTTGAGACAGCCACCACACAGAGTGTCACCATCAGAAGGCTCCTCTCTGTGAGTGCCCACAGCCCATAGAGTGTCACCATCAGAGGCTTCTCTCTGTGAGTGCCCACAGCCAGCTCCTCACAGCACAACCAGCAAACTCCGTCCCCCAGCAGAGTTCTGCCTCTCTGACCAGCTAACCCACTCTTTTATGACACCCAACCTTAGTGGTCACAGCTGTGACCTATCAAGGGCAATTGATTACACTTTGGTAATTAGTTCAGCTGCAGCTCTTCAGGGGCGAGATTGCCTTCAGTACTATCTTCTCTTACAATCCATCCTCCCACGTTTCTCAAAAAGGAATGTATCACAAGAGGAACTTTGTTGTTTCTCTCCCTTGTCTTAACAAGTTTAAGTAAATCACAGATTTTCTTGTTTTGTTATAGCCTCCTATATCAGAGGAGGGAAAACAACAGAGGATAAACAAAAAACATCGCATTTTTCTACACACAGATGGGTTTATGTTTCAGCTGTAATATACATTAATGTAGTTTCTGTGGAGCAACATATTAACAGAACTTTTCTAACAGTCTTTGCTGTCAAATAACTACAGCTGTAGGAACTTCAGGTTTTATTGTTCATGACTATGCAAAAGATGACTGACCATCCGATAAATCTTCCTTTCTAAACTTCTGAGTTACAAAAGAAATGGCTTAACTCTGTTACCTTCCTCTTTCCTACTGAATGTGTTGTAAAATGCTTAAAAATGAATTACTGTGTAAATTCTCAAGCTGAAGTCTTTATGTAAATAGTCCACACACAATTTATAGCATTCTTGTTTGTGTAACATTCTAGCTCATTGGCATTTGTCCTATGAATATACTGTTTTGGAAATTAGGCACTAGGGTTATAAAACATTGTTTTCCCAATACACCATTTTAAGAAAAAAATAAATAATAAAAATCAGCCTTGAAAGACTTGTCTGGTAAAATATTTTAAATTTCAAGATCAGGGTGAATATGTACTTTCATGAGGTAAGGAAAGAGTAGCTCGTTATTAGAATAATGACCTCTGCAATTGTTGACATGGCTTTGGGACAGGAATGGATATTATTTATAACACAGAGACCTTGGAAGTGCTGACCAGCTCATACTGACAGCAGGAATAGCCATGGCCTGAATAAACAGATTCAAAGGCAGAAAAAAATGGGTGGTATTGAAGGAACCATCCTCAGGGCGCTCTCTGTGAAAAGCAGAAAGCTTCTTCATTCATGTAATGACAATTTTTTTGTTCGTTTGTTTAATCCCTCAATCATTCTTTCTTTGTATTCCCTCAAGTGTATCCCAGGCCCCAGAAAGATGAAAAATACCAGCAGACAGCCACACCTTCCCTCAGGAGGAGAAGGTTGAAAGGGAGAAAAAGGAGAAGCCCTTATACTGACTCAAACCTGGACAAAAAGTGATAAGAATGAAATTATCCCATATACACAGAATAACAGGGACTCCTTTTTGTTCTGTAAGGCTGAGATTTGGCCTCAGACTCCAACTGCACTGACAAGAGGTAATGTTTTATCTTCCCAGTATATTAAAAACACATGTATCAGACTTAAAAGCACATAAATCAACTCCAAAAAACAAGCTAAATAATGGATGAAAAAGAAGTAAATGAGGGAGAACAGTAAAATAAAGGCTAAACTAAACTTTAGAGTAACTATCAAGGTCATTGCTATAGAAAAATAATTTGTCAGTTTCAAAGTCATATCAATCTCGTGATTATTAATACAAAGTTTAAAAATATCAATTATGTGGTATGTATAATTTCCATTTGCTGGTTGCTTATTATCTTGCATTTGACTTCTGCTTCAAGTGCTCAGTACGTTCTTGACTCTGCAACAACAGCAGCAAAATAAACAGAGAGACTTTCTCCTGGTTCCCTCCCACCTCTGCACTGCACTGGAGATGGAAGATGTCCATTTGGATAAGGTGTTTTCCCCCAGAGAATATAAATTTCACCCCGACACTGGAGAACCCAACAAAACAATGAAACCATTGAAACATGCCATTCTCCAGACCCTCACTAGTGCCATGTAACTTAAACAACTCAGGCAGCATCTGAGGGCAGCTACGAGTCACGTGCTGAACAGAGGTTTCTCAAACCCCTTTGGCTCCAGTGACACTGCACCACGTGCACAAGGCTGGAGCAGGGAGGGAGCAGGATTTAATTAGGAGTGCAGCAGACATCGAGCTGGCATCACAAAAGCATCCAGCCCCCAGGCTTCCTTCGATCACCTTTTCCCCCCTCCAAATCTAAGCCTTATGTCTTGAACTTCCCGAATACTGACACTGCATTTTCCATATCCAATAGCCTGTTGTGGTCTCTTCACACAATTGCTTACCTGAAGTTCAGAAGGGAGAGCTGCCAAAAGGATGTTACGTGAATGAAAGAGAATTCCATGATCGTGGAATGAATGAATGAATGAATGAATGAATGAATGAATGAATGATTACAGACAGGCACAGGAGGGAGAGTATGGTTTAGATCATTACCCCAGAGCAGTAATTTGTGATTCCTCCCAGGTTTCATGCTACAGTTGAGAAAGAAAACCTTGGTAACACCAACAGACTACATGTAAACAAGTAGGACTTGGGAAATCAAGTAGACTCTTCTCTACAGAATAACAGCCTGCTTCTGATACCAATAGTGAGGGAAAAATATTTCTTCTTGTACCCCAATTCAGAATTTCTTTAGGATTAGGTCTGCAGTTTAGGTAAGAACCTTTAGTTGTAATCTCAGCCTAGCCTAGCCTATCCTGCTGCATCCATTTGCATTCAAGATGGATGGTACTTGGTGCTCTTAAACATTTTCTTGAACTTCTCCAGTTTCTATTGATCAACAATTATTGCATCACTGGCTGGGATTTCACATCCATCTGATATTTTGAGTGGTGAAACATAACATCTACCTTCTGAGCAAGCCAGAGCCATCAGTGTCCCCAGTACTAAATTACTCTAGGAAGTCAATTTGAAGCATCACCATCAGACCCCTTTTTGCAGTCTACCATATCCATAAATCCTCATTCATCCCTGGATCTCCTGGATTTTCTTCTATGCTGTGACCATCACACTTTCGGTGTGGCCCTGTGCCTGTAGCATGGAGCAATTGGCTCTCAGCTCTGGAAAGAAATTCTCTCATGCTCTGAGATAACCCTCACCTTGAGCTAAGCCTGACCTACCGTGGGCTGACTTTCTTGGGTCTGCCTTCACTTCCCTGGGTAAAACACGTTCTGCAGCTCATACTCTTTATAAATATCTAGAAACATAGAACGGTTTGGGTTGGAAGGGACCTTAAAGATCATTTCATTTCACCCCCCTGCCACGGGCAGGGACTCCTTCCACTAGGCCAGGTTCCTCAGGGCTCCATCCGGCCTGGCCTTGGACACTTCCAGGGATGGGGCATCCACAGCTTCAGATGTGAACTTTGAAGGACTGGCTTTAGATGAGGCTGGGGATTAGGCACGGGAGGAAGGCAGGCAGACAGCAGCACGCCAGGCATGGCACGGCACAGCTTTCTGCTCCCTTGCTCTGATCAGCAGGCGTGCTACAGACATCTGCTCAAAGGCTCCTGCCTGAAAAGAGAGCCACAAACTGGGTTTTTTCTCCCTTTCAAAGTCAGCTGCTCTTACTGAATCCAGACTTCATGGCCTTATGCTCCTTGTGAGTTTTCTGACTGATGTGATGAGGCAATGCGGTGCCTTCTCTGTTCACCTCTCGGAGCTTAACGTCTGAATAAGCAAAATGAAGAAGTCTTCCCTCTTCCCAGACATCAGACAAAATGATATCACCTCCAGCCCATGTATAAACAGATTTCTTAAATCTTTTCAGAAATTAATCAGCATCAGCAAACACTTAATTTCCTTCCTCTAGGAAAGAAAGCCCTCTCTCTCAGACTATGCTATTTGCAATAGGAAAGGCAGCCAAAGATTTTCTTGGGTTTAGTTTTTGTACTGTTTTGTCTACCCAAAGGGTATCCGGATGGTTTGCTCTCCCCCAGCTCAGGAACAGCAGCTCTGGCAACCACCACAGCCCTCAGCAGCAGATTAGACACAGCCAGTGCTCCTGCTACAGCAGCACGTTGCTGGTTCCTCAGCCAGCCCTCAGGATGATGGCTTTGAGGCTACATTTATGCTACCCTTCAAGTATCCCCTTGTCCAAGTTACAGAGGTAAAAATCCTTTTATTTTACCCTGTTAANAAGAGAAGAGAAGAGAAGAGAAGAGAAGAGAAGAGAAGAGAAGAGAAGAGAAGAGAAGAGAAGAGAAGAGAAGAGAAGAGAAGAGAAGAGAAGAGAAGAGAAGAGAAGAGAAGAGAAGAGAAGAGAAGAGAAGAGAAGAGAAGAGAAGAGAAGAGAAGAGAAGAGAAGAGAAGAGAAGAGAAGAGAAGAGAAGAGAAGAGAAGAGAAGAGAAGAGAAGAGAAGAGAAGAGAAGAGAAGAGGAAGAGAGAAATGACGAGAAAAAGTGCTGGAGTTCAAGAAAACTCCTGAAGTTGAGATAAGCAAGAGATACATCTATGTAAAGAAGAAATAATAATAATAATAAATTAGTAATGATGACAACAATAGCATTAATAAGACCTCATTCTTTATAAAAGCTTAAGCACGAGCCTCTCCCTTCTGAGGTCCTCCTGGCTCAGCTTCAGAGTCTCCATGGAGGTGCAGCTTTTTGACACTTCTCAGAAGAGCCACTGTCCTTCATCACCCCCTCCCTCCCATGTTGATGGGCTGCAGGTGGCTCTTCTCCCTGCCACAGGCACTTGTTGCAAGGGGAATTTTCCTGGGAAGCACTCATTTTTTAACCCTGCCCCTGCCAGATCCTTCTGTAAAGGAATTTGAGCCACCACTTCCTTAGAAGCCATGTACACCTGGACAGCACTTAAAGAGGAGGCAGAAGCTGCAGTTAAGAACCTTTCAATGTTTGTGCTGCTCTCCTGAGTAGCAAGGCCACAAAATGATAAAAATTACTAAAAAAAAAAAAGGCCTTTAACTGAAAGAGGGTGAGTTTAGATTAGATATTAGGAGGAAATTCTTTATTGTAAGGTGCTGGGCCAGTTTGTCCAGAGAAACAGGGGATACCCTAACCCTGGAAGTGTTCAAGGCCAGGGTTGGACAGGGCTTGGAAGAACATGGTCTGCTCCCTTGGGACACTCAGGGATGGCAGAGTCCAGCTGGCTGGAGGTGTCAGCAGGAGTTATCCCTGTCCACCCCTAACCTTATGGACTGGTTTTAAATTTGGCCATGCCACGTACCATCACGTGGGCATATCTGACCAGGACTCAGAACCCTTTATTCATTAAGGTGCAAAGCTGTTTCCATGCTGTTACAATTCCTAGGTTTGGGCTGGCTCGTACAGGGCTGAATAAAGCCAAGGTATTTTTAATTTAGAGAAATAAGGCAGCTGTGCCCACTTTCCCTTTCCTCAATTAACTGAGGAGCTCCCATTCAGCTTATGAAACACCTAGACAGATTTACTCTTCTCCTTTCCTGATTCTGGAAACAGCCTTTTTGGTAACACACAGCACTTCAAATCTGGTTCCTCACAGTCAGCAGTGATGGTACAATTGATGACAAATAGTCAGGAGCCAGCTGAACATGTCCATCACCAGGCATATCAATTCAGGCATCCCAATAT
Organism: Promerops cafer; assembly: GCA_013398275.1. Lineage (NCBI taxonomy): Eukaryota > Metazoa > Chordata > Aves > Passeriformes > Nectariniidae > Promerops > Promerops cafer. The sequence continues at coordinate 411,708 of VZSE01009681.1, forward strand.
TCTTCCCACAGTCCCATAAACTCAGCAGCAAAAGTTTATCTGACAGCAGTGCTTTCACACTGAGCTTCTGGAAATCAGAATAGAGCAAGGCCCTTCCACTTTACATGAAATTAATTACACCACCAGAGGATGGAGTGCAGCTCCGTGAGGCAGGTGTCATGCCTGGAGGGTAGATCAAGGCAATTCAATCCCTTAATCCAGTGATTATTTTTATTTTTATAGTATTCAAAATTCATAGGGAGAGCTATGCTGAAACAGCAATTCCTGACTGGACATGAGAGAAAATCAGTGTGTATTCTTAGGACTGCAGAGACTGGTCATGCTCGTGAGCATCATTTCAAATATACCGGGAATTTAGGCCTGGAGTCTTGGCTAAATACAAACCAATGCAATTTACAGTCCCTGAAAATCAAATTAAATTTTCAAAACTCTACTCAAGATGGGTTAAAAATCCACAGTGATTTTTTTTTTTTTTTTTAAATAAAAGAACTGTTTGCTTTTACAGAACTGGGCTCTTGGCAATGGTATTTCTCTGCATATTTGGCATGTGTTTGGTCTGAAGTAATTTGGGGGACCATGCAGCCCACATCAAAATCCCTGCCACTTGTTTGCACCTTTGCTGTGCTGTACAAGTGCTCCAGGGCAAGTGGAGAAGGAGGCTCCTTCATGAAAATCAGTATTGCCTTGAGGGGTCTGCTCAGGCTGTGGCTCTCATTCCTAATATAAACCCCAATGCCTTTGGAATTTCAGGGAATGGGAGCAAACTCTGGGAACTCTGGCTAGAGCTGGTTCCTCATGTAGGTTCCTCCCACTCTCCTCCAAATCAGGAGAGTGGAGAGTGGGAGAAACATCCGATATATAAGCACAGAAATTTCCATAATGACTCAGAGTAGTGATCCACTTTATCCTTTCTCTCAGAAGGAGAATAAAAGTGGAGAAAAGGTCCCCATGGAAAACACTGTGAATAGTTGGTTTATCTCACAAAGCATGAAGATCTCTTATTCTTTTTCTCTTTTCATTCCCAGAGTACTGTTTAAACCAGCACATTACAGACGGGAATTTAAATAAATTTCTCAATTCCTGTTAGATCCTTTATGTCGGGTAATGACTTCTGAGAATGGCATTCACACATTTCCTACAACCTGCCAATACACATAAGAGTGTGTTTGTGTGTGCATATTTTCTAAGTTTTTAAAGTGCTGTCATTGTGTTCTGTAGATTCTGTTAAATAAGCCAAGAAAAACAGAAATAGCAGCAACCAGCTATTTAAGGACAGAATAGGAAAAAACACCATTGATATATAAATTTGGAAAACAAGGGGAAAGCATAAATAGTTTTATGCTGCTATTTACGAAGCCATACACCTTGGAGGGAATATAAATATTAATACCATTCTTTCAGCAGTAAAGTATCTCTCCCTTTACCATTCCTCTGGTGACTGATCAGCCATCTCTTCTCCCTGCACTGTTTTAAAACTTGGGTACAGTGGACACAGCCAGAGACACAGAGAATTACCTGCATTTACTTTTTACCTCTCAAATGCTGAAGAAGGAAAGTAGGAATTTAGATGGGCTCTTTCTCAACACCCCTAAGGAAGCACAACACCCAGATCTCTGTTTCTGAATAGATATCCCTGGCTGGAGAGAATTCCTGCCTGCTGTTCCTGAGCAGTGGCTGAAGCCTGGCACATCAGCATATTATCATTTTAAAAGTATTTCAAGGCCTACTTTCTCTAAGGCTTTTGGGGGATTGTTACTGAAAAATCCTTTGCCAGGTTAAATATTTGTGTTTGGCTTTTCAAGGCCAGAGACCCAATTTGCTAATGTTTTATACTGATCCAACTCCCATAACCAAACAGAGATTAGATTAGGACACTCTAACAGAAATATCACAAAAATTTTCTGGTCTTCTGTTTTCTTCTGTTATCTTTGAGGATCCCTTTTCCCATACAAATGAGAGCTACCAAAAAAAAAACCCCAAAAACCCAAAAAAACCACTTGAATTTGCTGTGCTTGAATAGTTCCTATAGAATGAGCATCCATCAGAGAGCTCTGATGGGACTGGCAACAGTCACTGCTCTCCTCCCACTGGGAAGTTAATGCCAGATGAAAACTTCTCTTTATCCAAAACTCAGATGTTCAGTTAAATCATTACATATGTACTTTATATTACCTATTACACACGACACAAAATATTCGCCTGATTTTAATTAGGCCTATGTTATTTGGCCATCAGGGGGAAACCAGAATGAGATCAGAGGACAAAAAAAGAACAGGTAGCATTTAAGCAGTATCAGAGTGGGGCTGTGCTGTGGCTGAAGTGTCTGTCACAGTGGCAGTGTAAAGGTCCACACTTAATATCTTCCAGCAATTTTTATATTAAATTTACTTGCTGTAAAGAAGCAACAGTTAAAAAAAACAAAAACAACAANAAAAAATAAAAAAAAAAAAAAAAAAAAAAAAAAAAAAAAAAAAAAAAAAAAAACCACAAAACCCCCCAAAAAACTACCAAACTGCTTTTAAACTGCTTTTAAAATGGAGCTGGACATGCTCAAGAAAGATATATTGATAATCCAACCTTATGACAGCCCATCCCACAGTTTGAGGAGGTCCCATAGCCTGGCTTTGCCCTGGTTTGCTAAAGTCACAGCAGGGAAAAAATTGCCACAAAATTCTTCTAATTGCCAGGTGTTCAAACCATCCAGCAGCGACTCCATTTCTGGAATCAGTCATTGATTATTGAGGTTTTATTAATATATTTTTATGTTGTGAATTAATCACTTATTCAGTATCTTCCAAGAGGGAAGCACCTTTCTTTTTGTTTGTACTGCCCCAGTGCCTTGTCTTCCAAATCAGGAGGACCCAGCTAGGATGGATTTACTTAACAGTAAGTAATTTTCAGTGGAATCTCAGCCCATTCTGAAGTTGACAAGCACAGAGACTTTCATCCAACGACTGCCAAATTTATCTCATCCAACAATTGCAAAATTCTGATTTTCAATTACCAGAAAAATATGTTCCCAGATCTTCCTGTGTGCTTCAGTGATTCCTCCTACACTGCATGTAGGATGTGCTTTCCTTTCCCCCTCCAGGTTACAGTCACTTTTATTCTGTTTAGAATTGAAGTGATGACCTGCAATTAAGTGCCAAACAATAAAGGATTATTTTTGTTAGGCTCGAGATTCACAGATAATTGTTTTACACCGATCTGTGGAAAGCCTTAATGGAAGATGAGCTGACAGGGAAGGAAGTGCATTAGCATGAGGAGCATTTGGGCTGTTGACAGCTTTTGTCTCTTCTCTCCTCCTTTCTCACTCTTTTTCCACTTGCTTTAAAGCTCCTTCTGCGGAAGATCAAAGCACCAGCAGCCAAACTGATGTTAATGGGCTGGGCTACAATTAAAAAAAAAAAAAACAAAAACAAGTGAAAACTTTGCTTTGTTTGTTTTTTCCCCTCAGAAGAGTGCCCAGCTGAAAATGTATTTGACACTATTAGCAGAAATTCCATCTGCTTTCCTAGCAAACTGACTTTAATATTTGTGAAATGGCCACCAAACACCTCATTACACAATATCCTTGATCCTATTGCAAAGTAGGTATTCCAAAGCAGGGACTTTCCACGGGATTAAAGTAATATTGGAGACAAAGGGAGCTGGTGTCCAAATCCATCTGTAACCCTCCAGCACCAGAGCCCCTCTGCCAGGAGCAGCCAGACCAACCCCTACCTCTGATTTCCTGCCTTTTTCCCCTTCATCCCGTTTTAGGCTGTAAGCCATCAGGTGATGCTTCTCATGTCTAATTCAGGCGGACAAGGGCGAGCCTGGCAAGGGAAGCGGGGCTGGGGGAGCAGGGAGAGCGCGTCCGCGGAGCAGCCGGATGGCACACGCGGGGCAGGCTGAGAGCGAGCTCCCGCAGCCGGGCCCGGGGGAAGGCAGCTCTGAGGCTGCCCAAAATGCCACCACGCCGACAAACCCTCCCCAGCCCCAGCTGAGTCACAGCTGTGTGCGCGGGGGCTGTGGTAGAATTCGCCAAAACGAGTGGCTTCGCTCAGGACATCGCTGCGGCATCTCTGAATTCCCCCTGCGGGGCAGAGCACCTCGCGTCCAGACCCATCGCACTCGCAGTGGGTAAACCTTCGGGAGATTTGTCAAAGCTTTAGGGCTTGCATTTGTTTACAGAAATGGGTAAACGCTGGAAAGCTGGGAAATTCTTCCCAGTCTTATCTGAAACACCACAAACTGCCTTAAAAGGTAAGTTTGGGACTACACTTTCATGATGGATTCCTGGGACTTTGAAGATCTTGTTCTGCTTGGAAAGGTCCAACAGCTTCAGGCCTTACTTAAACACGGCTTTTCTCACTGTATTTTCAAGTATTTTCAATAACTTCAAGTTATTTCAAGTAATGCTGTCATGCCAGGAACTTAAATCACTGCAAATGGTCAAGAAGCAAACCCATGCTTGTTCAGAATATACATATATATACACACACAGGTAAATGTACAGTCATTTGGTTTTATAATGTCTGCCTATTTAGCAAAAGCAGATTTTCAAATAAAATAATTACTTCTGGTATTCTGGTTTTAAAACATTTATCACTTCTTTTTTCCTTCAAATTACCTGTTTTCTTCCAACAACATTGAATGAGCACAAATTGAATGAGCAAAAAAGCACAAACTTTGTCTCTAGCATAACTAAAGGTTTTTTTTAATTACATTCATAGCTCCACTACCGTAACTATATTTTTTATTTCACTCTTAATTTTTAAATCATATTCTGCTCTGAGAGCATGTCTGAGATAGCACAGCCTGAGACAGAACTACAGAGGGACGGATTTAAACCCAGCAAAGCCCACACTGTGAAAATTTGGATGCCAGCTGAGAGATTTTGGAGCTGCCACAGAGCTGCCTCTCTTGGTGTGACACACTGACTCTATCAGGTTTCAGTTCTTCTGCCTCCTCAGATTCTGCTCATTTTCTCTCTGATTAAAATGCAACCAGTGTAATTGAGGTATCAGAAAAAAAACAAAACAAAAAAATAAGGAATGGCAAAACCTCAGTAATGTTTAGTCATGTTTAACTGATACTGAGAGGAGCCAATGAATCTCTGCAGCGTAAATGCTGTAGTGAAAGAAAAGTAGGGAGAAACTGAGCCTCTGTCACTCTAAATGTTATTAATTAGGAGCACAAGCTTGGCTGCTGAGTGAAGATGCCATTTGGAGGAGCAGGGCTTGCAGGAGCAGCAGTGCAGCTTGTGCAGAGCAGATAGACTGAAACAAGCACAAACAACCGTGGCAATGCCGGCCTTCAGCGCCTTCATCACTAACTACTCCTCAGCAAACTGCATTTAGCTGAACGAGCCGTTTTTCTTGTGGGTAGAAGACCTCTCAAAGCACAGATTAATTCTGCTGATGGACCTTCCTCACCTCTGTGGGAAAGGCATTACGTGCTTGATGGTGATGCCCAGCAAACCAGGGGAGTTTGGGAGGATGCAAAATGTGTGAGTGCTCTGCTTCTCTTTTGTGGGCAGGGTACCGTGGTGGTGCTGGATGGTGCTGCCAGGCAGCCCAGCAAAACACAGCATTTTCCAGGCTACTTTCACAGGATGTCCCACAACTGTACCCAATAAAAGGTTTCAATACATCTTGCATCTGATTCTGAGCTCAGTTATCTGAGCCTCAATCAGAAATAACTCCCATGGAGTCCCACTAATTTAAAACTAATGAGGACAGAGGCTCGAGCTTAGTTCTCCCTCTGCCTTATTTTCTGCCAATTACTGCCTTCTATTGGGGCATATTTTTCCTTATGAGGCTACAAGCCTGAGGTGGATTTCATACACCAGCAGGGCTGGGTTCTGTCTCTGTCACTGAGAGCACCAGTGTGGCTCTGCAGCCACGGCCCCATCACTCCTGCCCACTGCACCAAGGTGCTCTCAGGCAGGGGACACCTGGAAATGGATGCTCTCAGCCAGGGGACACCTGGAAACAGGTGCTCTCAGCTGGGAAGCATCTAGAAATCTATACCACCTCACACCATCCAGGTAACTCAGCCTAAGAAGAAAACCTGCAAACACATTTTCCTAAGCACTGAGGTCCGGGTAGGTGGTAGATTGTTCCCTTGACTCAGTGCCAATATCAGTTTGTCTCTCTGAAAAGGATTTCTTCACTTCTGATTGCTTTTCAAGACTACAGAAATGCAAGACACTTTGGGATGATTTTAGCTTGGTTATCTCCCCCCCTGCTGAAAAATGCAACCAAGTGTTCTGTGACCCGACATGATGCCAACAGATGCAACATGGGTTAAAAAAAAATAAATAAATAAAAGGACATAGGAGAGGAGAAAGTCACAAAAAACAAGGGAAAATGGGAAAGGAAGAGACCATCTGAACAAACTCACTGCAGTTTGCTAGTTCCTCGAGAGACAAAAACAGCTTCAGCAAATACTGTTTTGGATGGTTCAGTGCTGTTTTCTCTCACCAGCATTTTGTGGAATGACTCTGGCAGAGTTTGACTGGTCAGACTGTCAATATATACAATGCTAATACAATAATAAACATCCAGAGTCATGACTCCAGAGCCAGGCTGTTGATAGAGGAAAGCTCTGGAAACACAATGGTTTACTGAGGGTAGTCCCCCTTCCCCCCCACTCCCAGCAAGCTTATTTATTTTTTCAGGGTCTTCTTATCATGGAATATTAAAAACAACCCTTCCCCTCCAAATAAAAGAACCACCCAGCAACACAAAGAGGAGTGTTCTTGTAAAGACAATGTGCAGATAGCAAGAATAATATTGCTGTTTTTTTCTGCTTTAAAGTCGGGTGTTTGCTCCCACTTAATCCATAATAAGTCTATCTTTATTTCCATGAACTCATTCACCGTATAAATGCCAGCAGACTCTTCCAACAGTATTTATGGAAATAAGCCACTTTGACAATGCTCTGCCATGCTTCCTGCTATTATGAATGCAAACTAAATAAATTAGGCCTTGATAATGCCTTACTCTGGAATCACTGGGTGCTGAATTAGGTTTTATGATTTTATAGGAAAAAAGTTTAGCCAGGAACGATATAAGCAGCAAGACATGGAAGGGCTTTATGCACAAAGCTGTGGCTGCCCCACCCCTGGCAGTGTCCAAGGCCAGGTTGGATGGGGCTTTGAGCAACCTGCTCTAGTGGAAGGTGTCCCTGCCCATGGCAGGGGCTTGGAACAAGATGATCTTTCAGGTCCCTTCCAACCCAAACCATTCTGTGATTCTCTCTACAGGGTCCACGTGGACAGAGCACAGGGTTCATGTGGGGCTGCGTGGAGAGGGTTACATTTTAGTTTGGCTGTCCCTCCATCAGCACTTTGGTAAGTGCTACGTGTCCTCTGAAGTTTTTCCTAGGTTTACAGCTTCTGGCTATAATTGATCATCCATATATGGAGCACATAAACTGCTAAAAGAAGTGTGATATTAACTCGGGGGAAAAGTCATCCCAGGCCAGGAAAGACTGAACAACAAAATGTAGCTCAATTACCCCAGTTCTGTGCAGACTGTGGAACTAGAAAATGGGCCTAAATGCTACCTACATATCACTGCTTATATCCATGATTTGGAGGGTAATTCTTTAATCTGAGGAGAAACCAGAAGGATATCCCAAAAGGGCCCCATAGCCTGAGTTCTTCTAGACAAAACTTGCTCTGGCAAAGGCTGCTACATCCTCCTGATGCATTACTAAGATGAAACTCAAGTGAGGAAGCTTTGGTAGTTTTTTAAGTGTTGGGAACTAGTGACTCCCTTTGCTTTAGGAGTTTTGGAGTTTTCAGCAAGAATGTAGCACTTTTTAAGGAGGGAGAGGAGAGGAGAAACCACAGCTGGTGTCCTCAGAGAAAAAAAAAACAGAGTGGTAAGTCTGCAGTGGGGAACTCCTTAAAAGGGTCTTTTATGTGGTTCTGCATCAGACAAACTCATTTACTGAGCTATTTCAGCATTTTTGGTTAGTGGGTGACCAGGTCATTATGGTGTAAAACACAGCTTATATATATGTTTCTCTTTGTTCTTTATTCTTGACCCCAAATACCCACGGGCCCTGGGGAAAGCTAATTAGATATATTGATGAAGGTTACTGCAGTATTTTTGTGCAGAACTTGAAGAGGGGAAAGTTTCAATGCTATAAGCTGCATCCTACTGCTTAACCCAATATCACTTCTCATGTGCTTCCCCTTCAGCCTATGAACTTTTGTAGGTTCTCTTATCCCAGGGAGGATGTCTCAGCACCTATATCTACCTATAAACACTGTCATGGGAATGCAGCTCTGTTTTCTGTGCCCAGGAGCCTGGGTTTGTGATGGGGGTTAGAGCTGCCATGCACTGCAAAGACCCCCAGCCACTGCAGCACATCCCAGAGAGGCAGACCTAGGTAGAGCAGGCACTGGTTTGTGGAATAATCAGAGGCAGACCTTGGTAAAGCAGGGGCTGGTTAGTGGAATAATCAGCATTTCCATTAAGGTAAAAGGCAACAGCATCTGGATTTTTTTAAAAAACAAAATCCAAGTTCTCCTCTGCCTGTTTGGCATGTGCATGTTGTCTTCATGCACACAAACCTGGAGCACAGTGTTTGACTGAGCTCTTTTTATTGCAGCTGCTTATGGAGGAACAGCACCAAATGAAAAGCAGCACTCAAAGACACCCATCAGCCTGTTCTGCAAGGCTGAGAGTCCAAAAGAGACATTTGCTAAGCGTGGTGTGTCTTTCAGCACAGGCCTGGTGGAAACGTTAAAACCAGGATCAGCAACTGCCATAAAAGCTGTTCCATAAAGCATCCCAAGACAAGCAGTGTGTTTGCTGTCACCCCCAGTGCTGGAAGTCCTTCCACAGCCACCATTTTTGGGACAGCAGACAACTCATAGCTCCAGGAACATCATGTGGTATCTTGTACTGAAGGAGACCCCCGTGGAGTTTGAGTGTGTGTGCACCTCCGTGCTCATGAGGTCCCACCATGCAGCAGCCTCACCTGTGCTTTACTTCTCTCCTTGCCCTGCTCTGGTTCCACCCAGCAGCAATGCCCCTGCTGTGCTGTGGCTCTCCCACTACCACAGCCTGCCTCTTCCCACCAGCCTGGCACCCCTTACACCACTCTGAGATGGGGTATGGCTCTGGGCAGTCCAGCTCTGGGAACGTGGAGCCCTGCTGGCTCCAGTCACTGAGCTCCACTAAACACCCAGGGTCCTACAAGAAGCCAGGCTTGATTCTCTTCTGCTTGATTTGCTCCTGGGAAGCCAGCTGGGAAATGGGGATGGGGTCGTGTAAATCAGCTCCAAGTGGGCTGCAAACACAAAAGTCCTGCATTGGCTCCAAGGCATCACAGAGGCTCTAGACAGCCGGACTAAAAATGTCAGGGATAACCTAAAACACCTGACTGCCTCATGGAAGTTCTAAACATTTGGGATCAACGTCGTTTGGAAATGACCAGATTTTATAAGAATGACAGAACATCCTCAAAACATAGCATGGCCTTACCAGACCCTCAGCAGCAGGAGACCTCACAACTTGGCTTGTGCTTATTGTGCTATTATTATTACCTTTATTACTACTGCTATTAATTGTATTATTATTACCTCTATTATTGTTCCCTTTAATTCTGTGGTGAGCAAGTAGGTTTGGAGTGCCAGTTTAACGTGGCCAGCTGAAGAGCTGCAAGGTGATCCCTGAGCCCCAGGAGCACCCAGCTGCACTCTGAAGGGCCATTTCCTTGCTATAAATGCCAGAAATCGGGAATAAAGAGGAAGGAATTTGTCCTACCGCAGCCGCTCCCCGGGCAGCAATCCTCAGTGATGTATGGAGTGGAAAATATGTCAGAGCAGTTCAGCAGGAACGAAAAAAAAAATCGTGATGAAGAGAAGGGCGGCTGAGTGACAAAAGAGTCATGAAACAAACATCCAACCACAAATAATTTGTTGGTTTTATTTGTTCACATTGTCCTGCTGACACGGCATGTTTTCCCCCGCTGACTGCGCTTGCCGTGTCGGCGCTGAGGCCTGGCTTGCTCCAGGACAAAAAAATGATCAAAATCCATAAGAAACTCCCGGTGTGTCACTCGTGTCTACACGTGAGAGGAGCACAACCAAGGAAAAGGGACCCCAGGATGACGTAAAAAGATGAAACAGAAGAGATCTGATAGTGGAGGTTGACTATCTTAGCAGCAAATTTGGCCTGGAAGAAAGGAAAGTAAAAAGGAAAGGCTCACGCTGGAAGCTGCACCCTGGTGCCTTCTCAAAGGTGGACAGGGATTTCTCTCCTCCATGTGGGTTATGTCAGTATGGAAGGTCACCTGCAAGTCACGTGTGACCCTCCCAATTGCTTCTTAATCCTCAAAAAGCAGAGGAAAGAGCCCACTAGGACCAAAAGAAAGTACAGCACAACAGAGCAGTTAAGACCACAAAGGGCCACTTAGAAGGAACCTTAAAAGTTTTGTTCCACAGAACCCTTAGGAGTTTAGGAAAATGCAAAGGACCCCTTGAAAACATTAGGTTGCCTGCTGCTTTTTGTTTAGGAATCTCCATCCAGCCGTCACAGGAAAGATACACAGGCTCTTGGACATTTCCCTAGCAGTTCTCATTTTAGGTAATGTAAATAACATTTTTTACATTAACATCTTATTTATGTAGGATCTTCTGTCTCAGCAGATGTCCTACAGCTGTAGGTGTATAAAATACAAAGCAGGGCTGGGGGCGGCAGGGGAGGATTAATCTCTTCCTTGTACTCAGGCAGCTGAGGAGGCAATCCAGTGGTGCCATGGAAGTGTTATCAGCTAACATCACACAAGTTGGATATCAGGCCACAGCTGACTAAAACACAGTTTGTCTCATCCCTTGATGTCCCACATATTATCTTTTTAAGTCAAAGACATAGAAGAAGTGTAATTATTTTTAGAGAAGGTATTTCTATTTTTAGGTAGAAGAGAGTAGGTAGAATAGAATCACAGAATCACAGAACAGTTTGGGTTGGAAGGGGCCTTGAAGCCCATCTCATTCCACCCCCCTGCCATGGGCAGGGACACCTTCCCCTATCCCAGTCTGCTCAGAGCCCCATCCAGCCCTTCCTTGGACACTTCCACAGCTGCTCTGGGCACCCTGTGCCAGGGCCTCACCACCCTCACAGGGAACAATTTTTTCTACTAATGCAGATTTCCCCTACTGAAACTACTCACAGATGTCTGTGGAGCTGTGCTGCTGTTCTTAACTAACCACAGAGAACCAGCTCTTCAGCTGCTATAAACCAGCCAAGTACCCCTGTTTTCAGCAAAAAGAGGTCAGTTTTGCACCAGGAATTAAAACCCTACAGAGCAAAAAACACCATAAGGTAGTCAGACCCAGGAATCTGCACTATTTAATCCTATTAAAACCATTTATCAAAGGCAGATTTTAGCTTCACAGCCTGTTGGTTGTTGTTCAAGAACCTCACAGTTCTGCCCATTGACTTTGTTTTCCAGGCATTATAAAGTCTGCAGATTTGTTTTCCACCAAGTGAATGTCTCCTGCCAAAGGGCAGGGAAGTGCTGATCAGACAAATTGGAAAAGGTTCTCTTAGTTGACAAAAACATTCCTGCAAAGGGTGTGTGTGAACACAAAATCTGTCCTAGGTAGGAATAACCCAGTCAATCACAGAGGCGAAAAGGACACTTCAAGTTGGGAAAGTAGTGTGAAAACAAGCAGCCAGCACCCTTTTGTTTGATACTTGCTCTTTCATAGCAATTCTTGAGATCAAGAGTGGAAGAGGCATAATTACCAGCCCTGAAAACCTGGCACAGGGTAAGATCTTCCAGGCAAGAGCGTCAGCCAAGTCTCCTGCCCTCAGAGGACAGCTCTGTCATGTTGTGCATCCAGAGATGTGCACAAGAGTCTGATCTGCACTTTCACCCCAGAGCTTGAAATGTCTGAGGTACTGCCATCCCATGTAGATACTTGCTAGCATTTTAAAAGGTGCCACTGAAACACTGTGTCATACCACAGCTTTTCTCTTGTCACTGACATTTTCCAGATTAAAAACTCTCAGTGCTCTACAAGGTTCATTTATAAGTGTAAAAAAAAAAAAAAAAAAAATTTGAAACTAGCTGCAGAGAAACTCTATTAAAAACCCAGGACATGGTGTACTGCATGAGCAGAACAGTTAGATATGTACATGCCTGGCTATTTCATGGATGGAAAAAGAAAAATTGACCCAATTACAGACCTGTCATACTCCACTTCTCTCTTCAGAGTATTGAATGTCACTTAAACCAAAGCAAACAGCCAAGCTCATTTCCCGTGACAAACATCCAGGGACATCTTAAAGTCAAAACAGAAGCAACCAAAATGAGAAGGCAGCGGAAACTTTGACAAAGCTTCAGAACCTCGTCAGATGCAATTATTCAGTGAGGGCCCCCTTTGCCACAGAAAGCATTGAAAAGTTTCAGGGGGATGCTATTTGCAGCATTAGCTTCATGAAAAGCTGCCCTCGGTTTTAATGCTAAGTACAGGTGAATAAAACCAACACTGAGAAAACCAAATGGGGTACAGAACAACAAACAACAACAGAATTTCTGGTAACAGCAGGAAAAGGGTCAAAGTGAACAGAATTTAATATAATATCCCTCATCGTAAACTCCCACCTCACTGTAATTAAAAACTTCAATCAAAAATCAGTTCTGTTGAAGTAACAACAATATTTCTTACCTCTTTCACACGACTTGAGCTGCAAACTGCTTTGGAGAAAAAAAATTATCAAATCCCCAAACATAACAGGATTGGAAAAGCTCCAAGTGACACCCATACCCAGTGTATGATTAGCCTCAGCTGGAATGGAATTTCCTAATAAACCTAAGGCTACAAGTTTCAAGCATCACAGGCACTTACCAGGAATGACCTCCCTCAGGAGCAGTAGAGAGCAATTGTCATCCTCAGGGACCTATTTGTTCCATCAGGATCTCTTTTCTACTTGTGCTTTGAGTGATTGGATAGTGCTGGAAATGCAGCCACGGCACTGGAGACTCTGTGGGTAATTTTAATAGAAGTGCATTTGACATGGATAAAATAATCTGGTTATTTGGATTTTCTGTGGCATTTCTGGGAAGCCAGAGTTTAATGCAATTCTATAAAACAATTGTTGAAGTGTTGGGGTGCTTTAGTAGATTAGATACACTAATTTTTGGCTTTCAAAGGATCGCATTCTTACACACTGTTACCTTTGAGTGCTTTCAGTTGTGATTAAATCTCAAAAAAGCCCCCCTAGTTTCCAGTCTATGTTTCCTATACAGACCCTAATTCAAAACCAGAACAGGAGTCAGATGAAACCATACAGGGGTGATGTTGTGGCTGTCCCAACGCTGGAACCCAGGTTGGATGGGGCTAGAAGCAACCTGGTCTACTGGAAAGTGTCCCTGACCAGGCAAGGGGGTTGGAACTGGGTCATTTTTGAGGCCCCTCCTAAACTAAAGCTTTTGCCTGTCCTTATTCCTGGTGACAGTAAGGGGCTCACACCGAAATACCACCAATTTCCCCTCACAAAAGCATTTTCTCCCTTGTAAAATAGCATTTAGGAAGAAATTCACAGGCAGTTTTAGGAATGTTGTCCTGGCAATATCAAAAGCCATAGCTGCCTTGGGACACTGGCGTGGCCCAAGCATTCCGAGGCTGAGGGTGGGTTTTCTTTATCAGAAACCACTGCTCTTTCTCAAAACTAGCAGGCTGCCTCTGGCAGGAGCTCAGAATAATGTGTCATGTTGATTTCAGCCCCTCCTGCAAAGCAGGGGGGTGTCACCATCACAGGAAAGGCATTCCCTGCCACATGGGGTTACGCAGCTCTACAACGTCCAGCCTGTTCTGGTGATTGTGATAAATTCTACAGGTGTAAAAAAAACAAAAAAAAACAAAAAACCCATCCATTTTCCTTTTTAATATGCTTAACATCAGTTGTTTTAAGAGAGACAAACCATTCCAGCTCTCACTCAGCTTTCTACGAACTGCAAGGAATTCTTGTAAAACGATGCTGTCACATAGTTTCTTTGCCAAGGTTTAACAAATTGTTTTAATAAAGACTTGCATTATTGAACGAGAGTTGTATTTTAAAGGAAATTACAATGCTTATTTGTAAGGATTCTGGATTATTGCACCAAAATGTGCTTTTTGAATGATTCATCAATACCCATTTTTCATCCCCTATGTTCTTCTATATTAATGTTTGTTTTCTGTATTAATGCTTATTTCTTATTCCCTAATTTGCTGTTCTAGCTAATTGCACAAGATATGCAAGGAGAAACACTAATTACTAAATCAGACTCTGGCTTTTAAAAGGCTCAGGGGAAATAAACCAACAAATGGGAAGACAGGGACCCGTTTGTTTTCCCTGCTCCTTGTCTGAGGGGCTGCACAGAGAGTCACAGGGCTTTAAGGGGACGCACGGAATCGCACGGAACAGCGGCTTGGGCTTTTATGACTGGGGGGAGGCAGGTTGCTAATCTGTTTTCCAAACCTGGAGTCCTGAGAGGGGATTTGCAGGGTACTAGTTGCCACGTGGAATGAACGTCCACGGGTGCGTGGTGCCACGCATACGTGTCGCAGAATCATTTAGCCTGGAAAAGACTTCCAAGATCATCGAGTCCGACCCCTAACCCAGCACTGCCAAGTCCACCCCTAAACCACCTCCCCAAGTGACACATCCTTGTTTGAACATCGCCAGGGATGATGATTCCACCACTTCCCTCGAAAGCCTGCTCCAGTGTCTGCCCCACTTTGCTCTCCTGACTGATGACACCACGTGTGAGTTATCTGAGATACCACACGTCATCCTTGGGGCTCACTCCAGAAGGACTGAAATGTTTTTAACCCCTTTGCTGTTGATTTGTCCCAACTGACACAAATTTTCTGATGTGGGGCTCTCGTCCTTATTTTCTTCCAGCTGACGCTGTTTGGTGACTCCCTGAAAATGCTCCCCCTGAGAGGATGTAAATCAAAGTTAAATGAATGTAGTTTAGCATTCCTGTTTCCCAGAGGTTAGGAGGAGCCATCTCTACTCATTCTCCATCTCTTGCCAGGTGTGCTTGCCAGTTGTAAGGGAGGAAGGAAAGCAACACCTTGCTGGACCCTCATTTTACCCCACACTGGAAGCAGAAGAGTGGGAAGATTGGGATGAAGCCAAGCTCCAAGCAGGCACAGTGTGATCCCTACTGATGCGAATGGAATGCTGCCATTTGACTGCCTCAAGGCACCATGCAGGGTCTTCCCTTTGAGGGCTCTCATCAGAAAATGGGCTTGGTGGAAGCCACTTCTGAAAATTGAAAAAAACTGCTTAACATTTCTGAAAATACTTCCTTGGAATGATTGATGGGGAGTCTTCTTCTTCCCCACCAGTAAATGACAACTCAGAAGAATAGATATTGGTCATCCATGTGGGGAATTACTATCTTTTTTTATTTTGTACATGCTCATAAATGAAATACATGTGGCCCTAAAATTGAAGAGTGAGTCTCTTGAGGATTTACTTCGTGAAGCCCAGAGATAAAGGTGCTTTTAAACTCAAAATGCAACTTAGAAAGACTCTATTCACTGCTGATCACATCAGTACACGATGATGAAACCTGAAAGCCACTGGAAAAAGGCTGTAAAAATTACTAGGAATCCAACCATATTTTATTGCTGGAATAAGCTCTGGTAAGATGGCTGAATGGAAGGTGAGGTTCATGCAAAATGCCAGTTTTGTGCAAATATCTAAATTTTTAAAAAAGACAGGTTGTGGTGTGGACAATCTAAACACAAGCTGTCAGTCATCCTCATTAAGTGCTCTTTATAGAAAGCCAAAGTGAGCACATTGGGGTGAACAAAGCACTAATTTCACAGAGCAGAGGAAAGGATGGTGGAATTAATACACAGATGGTCATAGAAAAGGATAAAATGGTGAGCAGTAAAATGCTAGGATGATAAAGCAGAGAGATCAACATTTTCACTTTCTTCCCTCAGTCCTACTTCATGAAATAGCAACTTTTTCTCTTGATCATCTTCTTCTCCTAATTGTCCTTCCCAATTTCAAAGGCTCCATAATTACAAAGTCTTTTCTAGAATTCATTTAAGAAAATACCATTTACACATCCTAACACTGAAGAGTAATACTATTACTTGACTTCTGTGCTTCAAAAACACAGTGTACAATAGAAACACAGAGTTCTCTCAAAGAGCTTCCACCACATCTAGTTTACCTGATGAACACTGGCAGCTCCAGTCTTTTGGCTGGCTCCATCTCCTGCTTTTGAAGACATCAGTGGGATCCCACACCCCCTTCCAGCCCCAAGCCTTCTCATTCCCAGACTGGAGTAATGTGGCTCCAGCTGGATTTTGCATTGCTAACTGATACTCCCTGACACAGGTTGTGGTCTGCAGCATAGACTCACAGTCTGATCCTTGATGGGGGATGTTTTCACCAAAACCTGGGACTTCATCTTACTTTTCAATGTAACACGTTTTACTATTAATTTCATGGTTTTAAAGTTACAAAACTTTGATGAAAAATACTGAAAAGTCTTGCATCAGATATCTAGAATCAGAACCTAGATTTCACTCCTTTTATTCATTTATTCATCTACCACAAATCGCTGTACTCTTATATTTTCCTTTTCATATTTTCCTTTTCATTCTCTAAACAGGAGAATGCCAACTAAATCTGCCATTTCTCTGTCCATTTTCATCTGATTAGTAACATCATCAGGAGGAAACATCTCCACCTGGGCTGGCAAAGACCGTTCAGCGCTCTACCAGCAGACAGGTCAGAGACAAATTGCCAACATGAGATGTGTTTGGAGGCTCCTGTGCACCACACTGAGAGGTGCAGACTGCTTTTCTTTCCACATATTTATGACTTATAATACGTCCCAGATCTTGAAACAGCACCGTGTAGCTCTGATGATGAACCAGGGGAATTATGCAGCTCACTCCCTCATGACTGGTAACTCCAGATGATTGCTCGGCATGATTCACTTGGAACCCTTTGCTGATCCTCATCATGAAAGAATTATAAAAAAAGGGGCAGGAATGGATCGTATGTTTAAGTGTCAAAAACATCTCTACGCCTTTCAGAAACAAGGAAACAAGGAAACCAGTAAAATATACATTTGTCTACCATAAAGTGTCAAAATTTAGAGGAACACACTACCACTCGATAAATTGTAAACTGTGCTAAAGTTATGACATGTATTTTGTGTAAGTCCACACTGCATATTATTTGCCTTTAGCAAAACTTTTTGACAAATTCAGAATGCTTAACAGGCATAACACAGCCCTCAATATGTTTGGTGTTACATTTAAAAGCTTTCATTTGTTAAAGTTTTCATGTGTTATTAAAATCACTGCTTGGATGTGGTACAGTTTGTATTAAAGGATAATATTCAAACTAAACATACAGCTTTTTAACAGATGTTTAATTACAGCAGCTCCTCAAACTCTGAAATCACTTGTGGAACTCATGTTATTTCAGATGAAACTACTTACATGCCAATATGGGCTACTTTGGCCCATTATATTTCCACTTTAGTGGGGCATGATGAAGTTGGGAGCACTTTTAGCCAAAAAGAGCTGGTTCCTAATTGCCAGTTTTGAGTCAAAATAAACTCTAAACCAAACAAGTAACACATAACCCCCTCCCTTGAATTGACATCCTTTTTCGAAGTTCTTTACACTTACCACTAATTTAAAGTGTAACCTCAGAACTCACCTCTTGCCTGCAGCCTAAACTTTCTCTCTCTGCATTCTCCAAAAGTTGTCCAAGTCTGATTTATCCCTTTGTAAGTATAAAAGAATGCAGTTACTTATTGTTCAACTGCTGCTTTATGTCAGAAAGATCTTGTTCTCACACTCCTCACTGTCTGTGTACTGGAAAGCTCCAGCTTGGAGCAGGGGTGGAAGTTGTGGTTAACAAAAGCAAAACCAGTTGCTGCTAATAAAACCCTATGGACTAAAATACAGTTTTCATTGTTTTACTAGAAATATGAAAGCAGATTTGGTACTTTTGGACATTATCTTAGGCTCAACAACCTCATGATACTCTTCTCCATCTTTCTGAGATACGTACTTGCTTCTTAAAGTCTGTTTTCTGATTAAAAACTTTATATAGCTTCAAAACCTTGTAACTTAAACCCCCAAAAGTGAAGTTCAAGGAGTGAAAATTAGAGAGAAAAGACAAAAGCTTTCCAATAACACACACTAAAGATTTTAAATAAATATTTTAATTCTATTATTGGCATTTACAGGTAGAAAGCATACAGTATGTTACAATTTTATCAAAATGTGAAAAATATGGATGTTACATAAGTAACAAATGTAAAAAAAGTATTTTTCTTACCTTCCCTGAAAGTAAGAAAACTATTCAGCATAGGAAAATATTGATATAAAAACACAGCTTAGGTAAAAAAAAAAAAAAAATTGAAATTTTTACACAGTACAACAGGTTCATCAGATCTGCATGAAGATGTAAGGACTTTGTGAGATTCTATTTCACCTACAACTTTAGGGAACTGGGGGCAACTGGCAAGCTACGTTAATGAATCTACAAGTAGTTTTCCCTCATATCTGCTCCAAAATGCTAGAGTGCAGTAATTTTCTATACAATAAATAATTCTTCAAAGTTTCCATCATAGAAAATCATAGAATGCAGAAAATGCCACTCCAAGGTCACAGAGGCTAGGCAGTGCTTTAATAATAATTGTGATAATGCTTATTATAGTGCTTTATAATGTGGAAGCACTTCAGACAAGTTAACTAATTAGCCCTCACCACACCCCTGTGAGGCAGGGAGCCAAGTGTTTTTTCCTACCTTTCCACTGTACACACAGATGGGAAAATGGAATCAGAGGAGAAGCACAGGCTGCAGCAGCAGCAGCACAGCCAAGCTGGATGGCCAAGAGATGTGGGAATGGACAGGTTTGTCCCTCGCTGCTGTGAGCCAGGGGGCTGGGCTGGGCTGACAAATGACCATCAGGAATCACTGAGGGGGGGCAGGAAGGGACCAGGATTAGGTAAGCATCCCCAAAAATATTTCCTAGAGATTCAGAAGCTCTCACACAACTTTGTCAAAAAAAAAAAAACCCAAAACAAACCAACAAACAAAACAAAACAAAAAAAGGGATAAAGAGACCTGAAACGAACAAATAAACAAACTGAAAAAAAAAACCAAACTCCTAAAGTGCTGACTGGCTTGAGCTGCTTCTAGCACCTCTTGTATGGAATAAGACTTACAGCAAGCACTGTTGCCAGCAATTATTCAAGCTGATTTCTTCCATAAAGTCACATGTGAGCAACTGCAGGATATGCTAACTACATTTTCTGAGACACCTCACCACTGTAATTCCTTCATTCACCATCTTACTTCCATGCACTTCTTAAGGAAAATGGAATCCTCAGTACTCTTGCGTCGTAAAACATGTTAGTAGCTGGAGACAATATGAACATCCTTCACAATTGAAACAAAAAATTAGTTCATTTTCAGAAAAAAGCATTATTAATTTAAGAACCACGAACCAAACAATGGTAAATAGGAAAACCCTTTCCAAAGGCTGCATGCCGAATATCTGGTTTGCAAAAACAATGCATGCAGGAGAAATAAATTCATCCAAGCATAATTAAATTAAAAATGTCTTAAGTCTCTTTCAGCAGCATAATGGTTATTATTTTTAAAGTCTCCTCCAACCAGACTGGCCTGGGGATCAGATGCTGACCTTGGCTTTTCTACAACCATATAATGGTTTGAGCAGTCCCCGTGGCTTTGCACTGTGGCAATACCAGGAGACAAAGCCTATACATACTGTTCTGCTTCCCCCTCCTTGGAAACAGGCTTTGCTGTACCACCTTTGCTGTCTTCACTCACTGCTGCTGCTGCTGCTGCTGTTTTTTCAGGAAGCGATGCCAAATCTTTGAAAACATCCACATAATGCCCAAAGCCCGGGCCCCAGTTCAAGAGGTTGTCCCAGTTGAAGGTTCCCGCTTGCTGCCCCAGTTTCCCGGGCAGGGAGCTCTCCCCGGCCGCGGTGCCGGCTGCCTGCGCCCCCACGGGCCCGCCCTCGCCGCGGCGCCCCGGGTACCGCCGGGGCTTCAGCCTGGAGCCGTAGTTGTCCTCGTCGTCCGCGTCCGACTCGTTGACCTGGGATAACTTGGGCATCCTGGAGGTGTACGCCACGGGCTTGTCCCGGTCGTACTCCATCTCGGAGCAGGTGAAGGACTCGTGCGAGTCGCTGTCGGAGGAGGACTCGGGCGCGGGAATGCCGTCGGCCGGGTTCCTCGTCCGGGACAGGGGCCTCCTGCAGTCCTCCTCCGAAGAGGAGCGGCCGTGGTCTGCGCTGCAGATGCTGGGGTTCCTGGGGCGAGGGGTGTTCAGTCTCTCCACCTCTTCGATGGACAGCCCCACCGGAGGAGACGTCTCCAGCGGGATCTGCCCGATGGGCTGCTTCAGGCGGCTTCCCGGGCGGGAGCTGTGGCTCGCCATGGTCTGTGGGCTCTTGCTCCTCCTCCCCAGCCGAGTGGCGTAGTTAAAGATGCCGGGCTGGCAGACATCGCCGTGCATCTCCAGCGGGCTCCCTTCCCTGATGGCCAGGTGCAGCTCCCTGGCCGGGCTGTGCCTGTAGAACGTCGAGGATTTGGAGAAGGGCGCGGGGCTGTGCCGAGACAGGGGGTTGGGAGTGGGGCACGCCGAGTGGCTCAGGGACGTTGTCCTCAAGCCCTGCCCGTAGGCGGGCTGGTAGGTCAGGCTGCTGGCACCCAGGGGCATGGGGGACTGCCGGGCAAAGCCCAGCGGGCTGTGCCTCTGGATGGAGAACTTGGGAGTGTGGCTCCGGAACTGCTTGTAGTGCTGGATGATGTCAGCGTCGGAGGGGGCGATGCTGCTGGCGTTGTCGATGTCGTAGTGCTCGATCTCGGGCTCGGGGGATGCCAGCGGGGCGCTGGGGATCGTCTCCGTGGCGTGCGGGATGTCTGTCTCGTCGTAGATGAGGTAAGGGTTTTCCCTTTCGATGATGTCGGGTTTCGGGTTCCCTTCGGGCTGCTTCCTGACAGTCATGTCATCACCGTAGGGCGGGATGTTGTCAGGGTCATCAAAGGCCACATTCTCACTCCCTTTTTTCTTCTTCTGCTTCGTTTTCTTCTCCTCTTTCGGCCCCTTTGACTTCTTCCCTCGGCACTGGTTGCAGAGGATGAGGCTGAGGACCAGCAGCGCCAGGACCGTAGCACAGCTGCCCACGATGGCCGGCACGGCCCAGAGCGGCAGGGACAGCTCGGTGGGGTGCGGGGACGGGAGGCACACGTGGCCGCCGCCGACGCCCGCCCTGCACTCGTGGCCGGGGGCACACAGGACCCCCAGGCAGGCCACCACGGTCTCACACGTCCGTCCCGCGTACGCCTCGGGGCAGCTGCAGGTGAAGCCGGCGTGGGGCCCGGGCTCGCAGCTGCCCCCGTTGTGGCAGGGGCTGGAGGCACAGGCGCCCGGGGGCACGCACTGGTAGGCGAACCAGCGGTTGATGCACATCAGCTCGCCCCAGCAGGGACTGCTGGCGCACACGTCGGGGCCGCGGCAGCCGATCTTCACCGAGGGGTCTGTTTTGGAGAGCGTGGCGAGGCTGTGCTTGCCGGCGAAGGGAAGGCTCTCCCCGCCGTACTTGATGTAGGAAATGCATCCGCTGAAGCCTGAGAAAGGGAAAAAAGGGGACAGAGTTGTTGGCAGCTGAAGGCTGAGTATGCACTGTCAACAGCGCAGTACGGGCTCCTCTGCTCACTAAATAAGCCAAGAATTCACATGGTTACCATAGGGAAACATCAATTCTAACAGTACTTAATGTCTTTAAATTGAATTTGAATAAATATGCCTTCTAATGACTTCATTCAATATACTGAAATGCTTTTGTCTCCTGATTTCCCATATTTCTAAAACTTCTTATCATTTCCCACAGAGAATCCTGTGGGCAGCAGGCTTGGCTGTGCTAGCACCAAACATTTTTTTGAGTTTGCCTACTGTGCTTCAGCTAAGCCTCCTGTCCCCTAAATTCACAGTAATGCTTTGTATCTCTGAATCTTGAGTGGCCTTTTCCCAAACTTCCCATACCTTGGTTGCAGTGCTACCCTACAACAAGTTTTAGTGCTGTGAGAGCCCAGGGAGATGGAATTATCCCCAGGCTCTGTGCAGTGGTTGAGTGAGGTCACTGGAAAATCCAGCCTTTTGCCAGCCTAATAATTCTCTATGTTCCCTCGACTAAATCTTTTCTGGAAGGGTTTTGAGGTAGTGCAACCTTACGGTGATCTCTGCTTGGAGCCGTGGCAAAATGGTACACAGAGATGGAGACCACTCTGTCATGAAACAACAAATATACTTGAGTTGTGTGAGATGGTGTTAAAGGTTTAAAATCCTCAGGGTTGAAAATTTAGGTTCAGTTGGGAGCCCAAGCAAAAGTGACTATCACCTTGCTGCATGCGTGGCGGTTCCTTGTAGTACTGATGTGACATGATAAACAGTAACGGGCAATTTGTCACATCTGCCTGGATTTGGAAATTTTACTGGACACAGCAACTTCACAGCCCTGTCACCTTGTGCATTGTCTGCCTTTAACAGCACTGAAGATATTTTTGACTCTGAGTTCATGCAGAGTTTTATACCAGAGCCGTGTAAATCCTTGGTATGTCGTACCCAATGTAATCCAATATTAAAACAAAATAAAATCATATGAATAAGGGATTTCGGACTGGGTGTGCTTAATGGAAGCCAGACATCCCCAATTTGTCTGCCACAGCATTGGGCAGTGGTGAGAGGTTAGTGTCTTTAATTTTCCTTGTTCCAGCTTTCCTACAAGCCTCTGCTTTTTCCATGCACATGCTGCTCATAAAACATACATGTAAAAGGGATAAAGGTCAGCACAGCATCCACATGATTTCGTACCACATTTCATACATATTCACAATACACAAGTGTAAAGTGTGAATTCGCTCCACTCAAAAATACTTTATCTGGTCACAATTCACAAAGCCAGGAAGATTTTTCAATATAGAAATATGTGAAAAATACATCTGTATTGTCTGGAGTATCTCATGTTTAGCAGCTAAAAATCACTTCCATCTTTACCTAGCACTTGGGAAATGATATCAAATATGTGTTATCTACTTTTTTTTGCCTGGGTTTGAGACAGTTACTTTAACTCTTAAGGGAGACTGATTTGCTCCTTAACAGCTAGACATCAGTCAGAGGGTGGTTCCTTATTGTCCTTGCTCAGAAATAAATCCTGTTCTTCATTTGACAGCAGGATAAAGCCAGGAGGACCTTGGAGTTGCAGAAAATATATTAATCATATTAATAACAGAGTAAATCCTGCAGTACTGACCAAATCCCTACAAAGTTTTTGTTTAGCATTTTTGCCCAAATTTTGCCCAAGATTTGCCTTGGCTTTCCAGATTATGACTCAGGTAAAGAATACATCCTTTCTTCCCCATTGGGGTAACAAAAATATAGCAACTGATGTACAGAAAAGCAACCCCCCTGTCTCAAAAAACTCCTGCAGATGGAGTGCCTGCTTTTGGAAACAAGAAGCCTGCAGTGTGTATGAAAGGAATAAAGTCTGTAATCCTTACTCATTCAATTTGCATTTCTTCTGGCAAAGGATGGATGTACGCTAATTACTGATAAAGAATTACAGTGCTTGGGGAAAAAAAAAATAAATAAATACCTGCAACTGTGCTCTTGAAAGGTTGGCTGGATGGAATTCCTCCCAGAGAAATGGTGAGGACGTTCAGCCCCCCGAAGTCTTGTGTGGCATGGAGAATGTCCCGGCTGTGAGTCCTGTCCACCGACAGGATGGTGGCAGAGCTGTTCTTCTCCAGGAGGACCGAGTGCCACTGGCCATCTGCAGCGTACACCTCAGGGATGTTCCTTTCCACCTTCCCAGCAACTCCAGCATCAGATATGTAGTGCACCTTCCCACCTTTTATCTGGTCAGAAGAACACACGATGTGTAATTTTAAAATGGTGCCACGGAACTCCCACGCACACGTAAGCAGCCTGATGCCTACTCAGTACAGCTACAGTAACACCTAGCTTTGGTGTAATAAAAAGCTGGGGTGGGTATATTTTTCCCCAAATAATTGCTTTGTACTAAAAAGGAATTAATTATTTAGTACAAAAAATCTGGCAAGAACTAAATACATCACATTGTAGAAACTTCAGCAGAAAATTTGCATGTTAGAGCTGCCACCCATTCAATCCCTGGCCAATCCTACTGAGCAGGCAGCTATAGGTCATGCACATGACAACATATTTTAGCCAGAGAAAGAATAATTCTTCCTCCTTCTTCAAGGCAAGTGTGGAAAATGCTTTGCAGAATGAACAGATGTTGTCCTTGCCCAAGAAAATTGCATCCAGTTTTTATTACGACACAGTAGGAATGCATAAGGCATGGCAGGCCTTGAGCAAGAGCCCCATTTCATATCTGCTTTTTCTGCTAATTGGTATTTTGCAGAAAACTTTTGTTGTATTTCAGAAGACTTTCTGAAGAGTTGCAAAGGGCATGATTTTGTGAGAATTTTCAAATAGTACTTTCTTGAGCAAACTG
Source organism: Promerops cafer (assembly GCA_013398275.1). Lineage (NCBI taxonomy): Eukaryota > Metazoa > Chordata > Aves > Passeriformes > Nectariniidae > Promerops > Promerops cafer. Next base: position 436,278 of record VZSE01009681.1, read on the forward strand.
CTTTAAAACTTGTGAACAGCTAGGGAAAAAAGGAAGAATATTTTGGCTTTTTCTTTTAAGAATGATGCCTCACAATTCTACTGAGTCATGAGATGGGGGATTTCAAACCTCTTATTATGATCCCAAAATGAGATCAGTGTAAATTCTGTGCTTAAGATGTAGGAGCTTAAAAAGAATCCCCAACATCCAACCCTGCCAGTTTCTCAAATATTGCATAAATTTGGGTATGCTGGCTGACCTCCTAAGGGTGTACAGGACTGCGTAAACTCATGTAGGATGGCTCTGAGACCTGCTGCAGGTTTCCTTGGGTGCTCTGCATGTTTGGGCACACATATTCCTGCACGTTTGGGCACACATATTAGATGGAACAGCCACTCTCCATGCCACGTTCCCCACTGCGGCTCGGTCAGCCCGAGATCTGTACCCTGAGCGTGCGCGACGTGCACAGGCAGAGTCCAGGAAAGGTCACAGCCCCAGGTTTGCTGAAAGCTCTCAAAGCCTTGCATCCTTTGTTCCAGGAAAAATAAGGTTCACCTGGGAAGAACTGTGAGGTGACACACGGGCTACAAGAATGCTGCTCTCGTTTCCAGAAACTGTTAAATGTTCTGGATTTGCTTCTCCAGTGATGCAAGCTGAGGACTCGGTTCAGACGCTCCAGCTTTAATAAGGCTGTAAGACCACGCTCATGTCTTGGCAGCTGCCTGAATGAATGCATCTAGCACGTGTTCCATTTGGAGGGAGGACACAGCAGTTAATATGTGCATCCCCTTCACTTATGAAGGCAGTAATTTAGACTACTTGAAAATGTATTGTTTGATGAAGCCCGCCTCGCAGACAGGACGCTTTTGTTACCGATAAAACACAAGTGGCATGTGTCTAAACTACCACACAGCCCAAGGAAAATCCCACATCTACAAATGCAGCCCACACACTATTAAAACATATTAAACACCATTCTGCCCCATCACTTATAAAAAGGTTGACTGAGCTGAATATATACATATATTTATGTCTGCAACCTGTAATTGGTTTGTTATGTCTTATTCTGTCTTTTATGCCCCATAAAAATACTGCCTTGTATTTCAGTCTTTATGTAAATAGAAAGGAATACACCATGCCAGACAATACCCTCCAAGCTTAAGGGAAGACTGGGCACAGAAGCAAAAATTTTAATTTCACCTTAGAAAAGACCTGTAGAATTATTTACCTGTCAGCAACTGATATTTTCCATAGTAATTCATGATTCTTTAACCCTACTTCTGTATCTTTAAAATTGCACGTGGCTAATGCTAACAGACTCATAAATAACATACTAGGGGCATTTGGAAAAGTAAATTTCCAGAGACAAGACTGGTCTATGACTGCTTCAACCAGGAAAAGATATGAAATGTTCTTCTTCGTGCCTTGAAGCAGAACTTGTTTCTAAATTTGAAACAAAGGCTGAAGTTGACAGTATTGAGTAACACAGATTTCTGGGTTTTATTTAAATGGCAGAGCAACTGACAAGTAGAACATAATGAAAAGAATGAACCACTAAAGCAAACATATTCCTAACTGAAGGGCTGATTCAACTTTACTAATATTCCAAGTCTCATTTGCTGAACAAATTGGGTTTTATTTGTCTTAAAACTAGCCATTGAATGGGGTGTCATTTAAAAGGGTTATGTTCTGATTAGTTCCTACAACATGACACATGCACAGAATCATGGAATGGTTTGGGTTGGAAGTGACCTTAAAGATCATCCAGTTCCAACCCCTCTGCCATGGGCAGGGACACCTTTCTCTATTCCAGGTTGCTCAGAGCCCCATCCAACCTGGCCTTGAACACTTCCAGGGCTGGGGCATCCACAGCTTCTCTGGGGAACCCGTGCCAGTGCCCAACCACCCTCACACAGGAGTATGTTAGCTAATATAGGTAAAATGTAATCTAATCCATATCCTCTACCCGTACAATTCAGAGATCTTAGAGCTCCATTTGTGCCAATTTAATCTGACTGCAGATGAGATTTCTAGATAAAGCAAGACAAGACAGGCAGTTTCACCTTTAACCTGCTGTATTTATCCCATTAGTTCTAACTGAATTACTAGCAATGTGCATTTGTAGGAAAATAAGCTGCAACAAAGAGCCCTAGTAATAAGAAATCCCCCACCCTCTTCACTGTAGTGGATTTTGGAGGAAGCAGTTTCTGTCTGAATTTGACAATTATTTAATGTAATCTGCAGAAGTTTTTATCTTTCCTGGATTAAGGATCCCTTCATAGCATAAAGCCCCGTCTCAGGTTCTTTGGAAGGAGTTTACATCCATCATTTAGTGAATCAACTGCTCACAATCTCAGTGGGTCTGATTTATTGCCACTTCTCTAGTTCTACCCCAATCCCAGCCACACCAAAAACCAATTAGCTACAAGAGGAAAAAATGTGAAGGCATGGAAGTAGCCACTAGTTTCCCTAGCATGGTTTAATATTAAAAACACATGGCAGGTTTTCTCTGAATGCTAATACTTTGGATAACAGGCATATTGAAAGACCCAAAAATCAAGTTATAAAATTGTGTGTTTTGAAGACTGACAAGAATTGTCAGTCTTAGATCCCTAAAGCCCAACTTCTGCAGCAGGAGTGGATGGAGATGACATGGAGACCTTTGCTGGGTTGGCTTCATTGGCATCTCGGGCCACCACTGAGGGGACTATTCATTGTGATACCTACTCTGGGAATGAGGAGCAGTGCAGAGGCCATACTGCACTAGCTACAGTTAAATTACTGCGGTTTTACTAACTAGCATCACCTGGGAACTGCTTGGCAACAACCAGCACCGCTCTCCCTCCTCAAACTTCTGCATCTGGTACTAGGCAAACCTCTGCTCTCTTCCCTTGCACAGCTGGGGCTGGGACTTGACACCCTCTGCTTGCTTGTATAACTTCACCAATATTAACAATAACAAGAGTGTTTGCATAAACACAGCACCAGTGCTTTTAGCCAGGACAGGCAATTCTCTCTCTTTTTTTTTTTTTTCTTCAATAACGCTTGGAGACCTCACCTAGCAAATTCTACTAGCGGGGAGAAAAAGGTTTTTTCTCTCCAGAAGTCAAAATAATGAGATCTTATCTGCTAATGTGAGCGAGGCAGAAACTTCCTATGAAATGATGTGGTAAAAGCATATGCCAGGGAAGTAGTGCAGACCTGCTTCTTAAACACAGCCGGTGTGTCAGGAAAGCTTCGTAACTCTGACCAGGCAGGTGGAGGATATCCATGGGGCTGAAGCTTAGAAAGTGTGAATTTCTGTATGAATTTCTCTAAAAGCCAGGGAAGAAAAACTTGGAAAGCCTTGCAGCAGTCAAGGAAACTTGGAGCTTACACCAACCCAATAAAGGGGCTTGCCAACATCACTGCTGTACTCATTTAGAGTTATGAGTAAATGGACTGAGTCATCGCCAGGAACCGAACCATTGCTTTCTCTTGAGAAAGGTAACTTCTGCAGCAATAAGCTCTTTGAGGAAAGAAAAACCAACAAAAACCCCCAAAACAGTGTGGCATTTGAAGCATTAATTCAGCTACGTATGCCAAAATAATTTGATATTGACACTGGTCCGTGAGTAACCTCATGAATTCGACTTATCCCTCACTTCCTAGTTTGATAAGCTTGAGCCATGTTGGTAGGAATTAATGAAAACTTTTTGGCAATCGTTTGCTAGCTTAAGGAGGGTCTGGGTTCAAGGCTCAAAAAATCGGAAGATAAAAGGCCAATAACAAAATGATTTGTTCTGTAAAGTGTAATGATGATAATAACCATGGCAATGAGCACCGTTCTCGTCGCCTTAAAACAGTCACTATTTGGAGTCTAGACAAAACTGATTAGATATAAAACCATCAAGATCTTCTGATACCTTGGCAAATAGAAAGGGGATTGTTGAGAAGATGAATGATACTGGAGCAGTGCCTAGTCTCAGTTAAAGACCCAATATTTCATAAAGGAAACAGAAAGAGTAATGGAAAAAGGCGATTTTGATCGCTGCCCACGAGGCAGTCCAATCAAACCAAACCCGGCATTAGCTGTAATCTTACCTTCACAGTAGTGAAGTTGCTGCTCTCTTGGACGTGCAGCAGAACGCCGTTCTCGCTCCTTGTCATGAACTTCACTTCCAAGCGCTCCACGCCCGGGCGGCCCGCGGCAGCGCCCCGAGCCCCGAGCCTCATCAGGTAGTCCCGCTTCTGGTTGGGGCTCATGTGGTAGTCCAGCCGCCCCTTGCCTTCCAGCGACAGGGCCGTGTCAGCAGTGATATCTGGGACAAGGACAGGGAAGCGTTGAGCACGCAGCTCGTTACGGCTCCAGCCCTCACCTGCCTCATCGCGACCGCTCTGCCTCGGAGCAGAGATCAAGTTCAGAGCAGGTCGAGGGGGGGAGCAGGAGTGAATGGCAATCGCAGCCCCTCTGTTATTTGGCTTCCACCAGAATGTGTGTTTGAGAGTGGGAGTGTGCGAGTAATTTACTGCTGCTATCAGTCAAGAGTAAATTAAAACTCGCTAGGGAACAAGTGAGGGAGTAGGGAAAAAAATTTGGCTCTCAGAACTGTAATTCCTTCCCAGGGATGTTACTGTTTCCATTACTGCAAGAAGGGTTTCATGATATATTGAACTCTAAGCTCTTCAGGGCAGAGATAATGACTTTCTATTTGTTATGGCATAAAAAAAAAGTGAATAAAAAAGGCAGAGCATTGACTACCAAATGCTGTTAAAATTATGGCTAAATTCTTTTGTAAACCAGAGCAATAAAAGCATATAAATCAGCTAAACAATAATGGGACATGTAAAAAAACAAAGTCCAGTCATTATACTACAACTACATGGAAATAAATCACTTTGCTCTCCTGGACAATCCCATATTGATTTACAGGGCTACTCCTATGAGAGTTAATCACCCCCGAGCGTAAATGCCTTGTGTTTAATTTACATTTACAATATTTTCTTGCATATAATCCACAGTCAATTTGATGAAAAGGACATTAGTTTGGAGAAGCCATAAGCACATGAACTGAGTGTTTACGTGAAGGGGTTTTCACTCACCCTCTTACCTCCCCATAGCAGACAAATCCCTCCTATGGGATACCTTTATTTTGGTTACGGATTATATGTTATTGGGAAGCAGGACTTTAAATGAGTGCAAGTTACCTGAAATGCAATATACAGACCAGAAAACATTATGTATTCAAGTTGTTGCCATTTTTAGCTCACGAAGGGACAACAGTCCATTGTGGACTTTTAAACTACTTAAGAGGCAACATGCTGCTTGTTTTCATTATTTTATAAAATTCATTATCCCATGGCCCTGAAAAGAAACTCTTAATGGCCTTTGGTTGAACCACAGCCGGGTGTATGTTCAAGACAGAGAAACCTCCTGCTCACATTTTTCACAGTGCTTTCCCGTCAGTCCCTCCTTGCAGTGACACTGCTGCCACGACCACTGATCGACACAAGTGCCACCATGCTGGCAGGGGCTGGCTGTGCAAGCACCTTCCAGTCTGGGACACCTGCAAGAAATCAGAAAAGTAGATGCTGAAAAAAGTGCACACAAATAAGCAGAGCAATTGTGCTGGGAAGTGTCCTCTGTTTAAATGGTACTCCCTTTCTTCCCCTCAGAGATGCAAAAATGGCTCTTCTCCTCATCCCTGGAAGTGTCCAAGGCCAGGTTGGATGGGGCTCTGAGCAACCTGGTCTAGTAGGTGTTCCTGCCCATGGCAGGGGCGTTGAAACTGGATGACCTTTAAGGTCCCTTCCAACCCAAACCATTCTGTAATTCTAAGAATCTCTGTAGACAGCTCAAGTTTCTAAGCAGATCCCAATTTTCAGCATCAATTCATAGCAGTCTTACAAAAGAGGAAGGAATTCAGAGACAGCCAAACTCCTACTATCTGTTATGCAAGAGAGAAGAAACCCTTTTAGGTCCATTTCATTTTTTATGCTGCAGACTGCCAGAGCCTTTCTATTACAACGACCGGCGCAAACATGGGGGTGGAGAGAGGAAGTGTGAACAGAGGAAACCTGGATGGAAGACTGACATTATTGCTACAACTGTGACTTCAAATATTGAGATGGAAAAAACAATAGAATCAGATAGTTCATCATTTCTGAAAGACCACTCAGAGGATATGAGGGAAATTCAGTGATACTTGAGAGGCAAAGTGAGAGAACAGACATGGTGGATTAAGAGGAAATAAAAGGGAGTAGAGGGTTAGCAAACAGTAAGAGTACAGTCAGAACCAGGTGGAATTTATAAAGAAACCCAAGAACAGGGGCTACTCAATTTCAGCCTGCAAAGCAACTTGAATAATCACTGACAATAGAAATGTAATGATGCTGCTTTTTTTTAAGACTGTAATCTTTAGTGAACCTTTAATCCAAATTCACTTTCTTCCTATATTTTCCACATTTTACAGTAGTTTCTACAGTCGTTTTTTCCTAACATGAAATATCTGCTGATGTCTGAATGGAATAGCATTCATGACAGCTTCCTTTATTGCAAATGGGGTTTATTTGATCCCATATATAGCAGACGTACTGATCTAAGATTCCTTGGGCTGCCAAAGCCTGGCTGGGCTCCAGGGGACGTCCGTTGACTGCAAACTCCATTATGCAGCCCACAAAATCATGGCTTTCCACCTGTCCTCTCCTCTGAAGGATGGGCTCTACGGACCTGATGCCCCCAACAGTAACTCGATTTGGTTGTACATCGAGAGTCCTGTAAAAGAGAAAAATAACTAATCAGTACCAGACACCAGGGCAGCGATGACAGCACAGGAACTGCAACCATCAGCTGCAGCCTGCGGCTAAAATTCCTCTTCCCAAATTGGTATTTTACATTTAGAAGGGGAGACAGGGAGATCAATAGCACTGGAACTAACAGTTACAGTGGGTATGACTCTAAATTCACACTCAGTTTGCATGTCAAAATTTCTATTCACTTGACTGAGCAGTGTGCTTGAGATCACAACAAATAAGGTTTTTTACCCAACTGTAATTGAGATTGTAGATGATACTTAAACAGCAGGAAGATGGACTTATTGTTTCACAAGATTTAACACCTCTGCTAGCAGGGAAACCCTGTGTGGCAGGAAACATGACTGTGATTATCACAAGAAATTAGCCAGAGTGACTGGGACTAAAGTTATTGTCATCTCCAAAGATGCGACCCAAAGGCTGAGTTAGTTACAGTAAACACCAGAAAAAAGTTTGCTTTCTTTACTGGACACTGTTTATGAACTCAAAACTGTACCAGGAAACACCTGAAAACAACGTCAAAGTAGTTACTGTTAATATGTTTTTAACGACAGCACTAATCAGGTGATTTTATTTCCTACGTCTTTATGAGCAGTGAGAGGTGGACTTTAAATAAATGCATGACCCCAAATCATTAGGCAATAGATCTTATCCTCATTTATACCACAGTGCAGACTACTCATGGCCATGCATTTCCCGACTGCCACCAGAGCCTGGGGACAGAGACGGTGTCGAGAACTGAGGATTTCTGAGCAAACTCCTTGTTATGATGCAGTTCCATGCAGAAATGTAGCCTGGCCTAGCAAGCAGTAGCACACACAGAAAATTTAATTTGCTTCCACAAAGATGGAAGAAACTGACACTTGGGAGCCTTATCATTACTCCAACTTTTGTCTAGCGTTACAGGGAGATTTCTTCTTAACTTTACTTTTAATTTTACTCCAAAAAAAGTCCCACCCAAACCCCAAAATGAAGAAGTATTTACCAGTCACTTGAAACAGCAACGTTGCTAACAGTGCAGTAGCCTGGCTCCTGGTCCTCAGAGCAGGAATCCACCGTCAGGGATGCTGCCTGCAAAAGGCACACACACAAGTATGCTGAATATTACAAGGCTTTAGTCCCCAGCCACGTGAACTATTTATGCCTAAGTGTATTATATCAAGGACTTGGCTAGAAAGGAGCATTTGTATATCAGGATGTCACTGGGGATTGCAGGGTGCCTCAGAGCCACTGCTCAGCTCCATACTCTGCCAGCACAGCGTGGACACCACCAAGGTGTGGATACAAACACAGAGGGAGCCAATTGTCTGCTTCATACACAGAAGCAGTTAAAAACCAATTTTTCACATTTGGGCAGGGTTTCTTTCATATTTGTTTGCTTTGCTCCCAGACACTGAAGTTACTTTGGCTCATACCATATCCTACTCCTGATATGGTTCGGATAATCTGTGCAAAAAACTGCCCCCTCCAAATCACAAAGGGATTTCCTTCAGGGGCTTTACCACGACATTAAACATATTGAACTTGATAGAAAGCGTGTTACAAAAGCTGGGAGTACAAACATCGAGATTACCAGTTAAAAACAGTGACCCTGGGAGTAGAAACACTGAGATTACTATTTAAAAATAATAACCAACCACTCAATAAAACTCAAAAAGTAACCAGTGGACCTGCTTAAGGTAAGCCCTCGACTAAGACATCATGAGGGCTCTCAACTTCAATAATGGAGAAGCATCTGGACACCTGGAGTGGGACTGAGCTGAGGTTTAGAGAAGTGCCAGGCATTACCAGTACTTACAGCAGTCTTACTCTTATTGTTATTGTTATTACTATTTTTATCCCCAAGCCATCAAGCCCCTGACAACAAGGTTGCCTCAACCTGGTCTAGTGGAAGGTGTCCATGCCCACAACAGGGGGGTTGGAACCAGATGATCTTGAAGGTTCTTCCCAACACAAGCCATTCTGTGATTCTGTGACTACCCATCCAACTTATTCACCCTAAAGCTACTCATGGCACTTCTATTTGTAATCTACACAAGTCTAACCAAAGCTGTCACTGAAATCATGAAATAACTCCTGCTGATTTAAAAAGGAGTTTTTATTTTATTCCTTATTTAGCAAGGAATTGTCCCCACAGTGATTTATTAATAACAGATGCGCTGAAAAAAAGAAACTCCAACCAACCCTGAAGGTTAGTTATTCCTTAAAACAAATTTTCAGAAAAATAAACATAATCTCCACATTGTACATCTCCTCATGTTACAGCTAGATGTGTGGTACAGCTTTACAGCAAATTTAAATCAAACGCCACCTTTAAAAATGCCTGGGTTTATATTTTGATTTAGATTGCTCTATGGGAGCTGAGCAAGCAGCACTGGCTATCAGTACATCATTACTCTGCAGAGGTTTTTTCTACTGCCTGCAAATAAGTTTGGTAACAGCAGCCTGTTGAAATCCCCACAGATTGTCCATGCTGGTTCCAAATACATGCTGCAAGGTGACGCACGGTATTGACCAAATAAATTCAGCTCTTAGCCCTAAATCATGCCCTACACTATGATTAAATTGTTCAATCTGCTATTTTTAATGGAAGCTTATCTTGAATTTCTTTCCATACAAATGAGCAAAGTGCTTCTCCCAAGAAATGTCAGTCTGCAGTTCCAAAGCAGATTATAGCCCTGTGTAAATGAAACAATTCAGAGAAAGAATAATAAGCTGGCTGCTCTGTATGCCACCACACGCGTACATATTTTTCCTTCAGAACATCAACAACAAAAACTGAAATGAGTTTTTTGTTCTTAGCTCAATCAGCATAATCTCCCTAACTTACATCGCTATGTGCTCTGCAAGCCAAGCTCCAGCCCCAGCTGAAGGGCTGGATATTTGAGAATATATTTTACTTGGACCAGAGTTCATACAATTTATTTTCTAATGTTAGTCAAATGTTCCTGCTTGTTACTTAAGCATTACTCTACAGTTACCTTGCCACATTATGAGCCTTTCTATCCTGTCACTTTGCAATAGCTCAGGACTGACAACTTAATGATTTTACCAGTTTCCGATAAAATCCCACTGTGCTGTAGGAAATGACAGATTTGGAATCCTGAAGGGGGCCTATTTTATACAGTTTTGGGACACCTGGGAGACATTTTTCCTGCAGCAGAAATATCTAAGACAAAGGCGATTCTCTTCACATACTGTTTGTAAACAGCTGACATTACTGAATAGGTTTAAACATTAAAAACAAACAAACAAAAAAAATCACACAAAGGTATAGGTTGTCTTAAATGTTTGCTTTTAGCCTGAAGCATTCATGGCTGCAATTTCTATAAATAGCCCTTTTTATGTTCTCTCTTCTTCTATAGTCCTCTGGCACACTGACAAGTAAAACATTTTCTTTCTCTGATTTTTTTTTTTTCTTCAGTGTACTTCATTTATTTGTTGCAACTTTTACTCTGTGCCCCTATAGTTAGCCATTTACATCTTATTTATAGAAGTAACATTCTACTTTAGTTACTAAAATGGGAACCTGGTGCAGGTCAAGATTAAAGTGCACCTTTGGGCTTTACCATTAGGAAGCTGGGATGTAAATTACTAAATTTGCAAGATGCAAATTGGTATCTGATATCAAAGCACATTAAACCAAAGTCATTGCTCAACATCACAATTATCCTTCATCTTATTTGGATATATAAGTCCTAAAACCACACACAAATTGGATTTACAAAGCCAGCTGAAGACTGGATTTCACAGACCCATAGAATCCTTAATGTTGGAAAAGATCTGCAAGAGTCCAACCACTAAGCCAGCACTGTCAAGGCCACCACTAAACCATATCCCCAGGTGCCACATCTACACATCTTTTTAATGCCTCCAGGGATGGTGACTCAACCACTTCCCTGGGCAGCCTGTTCCAGGCATTGACAACCCCTTTGGGGAAGAACTCTTTACTAATATTCAATCTAAACCTCCCCTGCTGCAACTTGAGGCCATTTCCTCTGGTCCTGCTGCTTGTAACTTTGGAGAAGAGACCAACACCCATAATGGAGTGAATAAATGGAGATATCAGGTCTTGCACTATGAACTGAAATGGAGTTTCAGGCTCAAGACTGCAAGGACTAGAAGGGAGCCACACTGGGTAGAAGAGTTTATTGCTTTTATTCCCTCCATCACTTCTAGCTTGAAATATACGAAACAAAATGGGGAACCCCACCATATATTATGACTTTAATTTCAAACGTGGGAAGAATACAGAATTCCACGTATGCTGGCCTGAGAAGGGAACTGCTGGGCAATAGTTACTGATTATGGATGGCAAATAGATTTGGTTTCATTTCTAACTCAAACACTGTGGAGTCAAAAACTTGGCTTGGATTCAAAGAGCATTTGGTTTATGTTCTGCTTTGGAAATATTATTAAAAATGAGAGACGAGGAATAGAAAACATTTACTGAAGAAAAAAATGAAGGCAGGAGAGGGGTCAGAGTGCCACGCATATGGCAATCAGTTGTCCCAGTTTTTGGCAGAGTTTCTCACCTCAGATGCATTCTGGGGAGCAGAGAGAGAAGTAACTTTTCCTCCTTCCCCTCAAAAAATTCTCTTAATGTAGCACCTTTTAACTCTTTACATGTATGCTACAGAGGAAAACCAGGCTCCCAGTCTGATGAGATTGATAAAATCTCTGAATTAGCTCAAGGAGGTCATGGACGCCTAGAATTTTAAGTTTGTCCACTTCTATTTTCCAAATATTGAGAAAAATTATTTTGAGGCTTTTTGCAATTACTGTGGTTAATTAGCATTCCCTGATAATCATCCCTGTAATCTAGACCAGTTAATTAGCCCCGTGCGTAGTCATCTATGTCATTAATTATTCCTGGCTCTCATTTTTCACATTGAGAGTATGGGGGCACTTTGCACATGTTTTTTTCATTATACTTTATCACCATCATCATACTAAACAAACCACCACAGGGCTTTGAGTCAGTTGGAATAAGGCAGAAACGAAGGAGGTTTTTCCCAAAGTTGGAGTTTCTGCTAGCGAACGCAATGTCACTAATTCTACGTTCCTCTGCGTTCGCCTGGAAGCCAAAGCAAATTGGCTGAGCTCGCCTTAAAATCCCCATTTTTAGTATTTCTTACCATTCCAGCGCGGCGGGCAATGACGGTGTGGAACTGCCCATCAGACACACTCTTAGCTGTGGTGAGCTTGTAGGTGCCACCGCCCAGGTTGTAGGAGAACCTCAGCCTCCCTTCCGCTATTTCCAGGGCCAGGAATTCCGCCCGCTCTCCGGTTTGGTTGTCGTAGTTATACAGCAGCAAGGCGTCGCTCTTTATGGTGGCAAACTTTATGTAGATGTAATTATTGTTGGGATCCATGCTGGGGAACTCCATATAGGACAGCTCTTCAAATCCGTAACTGTTGAGCTCGCAGTGGTTCCCAAAAACACCTGAGAAATGAAAAGGGAAGTCTGGAACTGGGGAGTTTTCTCCTCACCGTGCATTCTCCCAGGAGTGAAGTATGGATGTGCTCTCACCATGGCTGTGGAACCTCTAATGTACAATTAAAATCACACAGCCAACAGAAGAACTCTACTAGGTACATCACATTTAAACTTAAAAATCGAGTTACAAAGGACAGATGCATCCATTGAAAAGCACCGCGTCGAGCTCTGTGGTTTCTTTGGAAAACACCAAACCAAGCCAGTCTGACAGCTCTGTCAAGACATGGTTGTTAATTATCATCAGGCATTTATTAATCCAGCTATGGAAATAAATGTGCAAGTTGAGTTTATTTTTCGCTCTGCGGCTGTTATCTGAACTGTTTCTCACTGGGTGGTTCATTTTTTATACTTATGAAACAAGCATATGTGTGATTAAAATATTATGTCTTCTCATGTTTTTTACTGATACGAATGTTTTGGTGCATTCTACATACTTCTTTTCAGATCTCTGTCACATAATTCCCCTTGATTTTTCTTTTACTGCAGCAATAATGGGGAAAAAACCTGATTTAATTTATGAATATTAGTTACATTTAGAACGGGAAATTAATAAACCCTGAGGAAATGTACAATAAAGGAAATAAAAGGGAATAGAGAAATTATTCCACATGTTAATAGAAAAACTTATTCAGCATTAGTTACAAATGAATGCTGAGAACTATACTTTTGTGAGAGGGTTTACAGCAACCTTAAAACACTGTAGATGATTTCTGGATGTTTCTGGTTTTTTTATTAATCTGTTACATTTTCTTTCATACTTTTCCATATGAACAATGGCAGTTCTGGATTAATCTGCATTCAGAATCAATCTTGCTGCAATTGTGTCATGATGCCTTAAAATATCCATGTCGTTCTATGTTTTTATTGGGTTCGTTCCACAAACCAAATCTGGGATAATTAAATTCTAAAAATTATGAAACTATTTTGGCACTACTATATGCTTCTCTGATGTAAAATCCTGATGTTATTTACAGTGGTCTTACTTTTCAGCTCCACTAAAAGTGCCTGTTGTTCATCAGGAGAGCTTTGTTATCATCGTACCTCCTCCTTCAGACTGAACTTTGGATATTCTGGGTGGTGAAGGTACTTCAGCCCTGATCCATCGATGGTTAAGTTTCTTCTTTAGGAAATCAATGATACTGATTTAAGTATTTCAAGCACCCATTCTTACTTTTGGACAGTTTATCTATCTATCTATCTATCTATCTATCTATCTATCTAATCAGAAATATTCTAATTTTTAGGCACTGAGTTGTTTGGCTGGGTCTTATGTTTTTGTGTGAGAGATAAAGGACCTGCTACTAGGAATGACAAATATGTATTCGTAGTGACCACATCACTTTTTAATTTTCTTTTGAAGAAAAATGAGTTAACTGAACCTCTAAATACATGCAGTTTTTCCACACCTTGAATCATTTTCAAACCAGCAATCATTTATGCAGGTAAAAATAAATAGAAATATGAATAGGGAAAGGGGAGATGAAGAGGAGAGGAGGAGAAAGGTACTCACCGAAGGGACAGTGGCAGAAATACCCCTCCAGCCCACTTTGGCAGGACCCACCATTGAAACAGGGGTTGCACTCACAGTAGTTGACAGTGGAGTCACACGTTTTCCCTGTGATGAGGGAACAAAAGCAATTTCCAGGTCAGACTATTCAGGGAAGTATGAAAGTCAGGCTGGTGTTGTATGAACCAATGCTGAACACATGGACAGGAGAGAGGAATCACAGACAGGATGCTGGGCTGCTCCCAGCCCTGCCATAGGCATAATGTGTGGCCCAGAGAAAGTAACTTTACTTTTCAAGTGTCTCATTGTGATTATAGATACTGGTGGACTGTTGTTGTAATTGAATTGAATTTTATTATTTATTTTATTTTATTAACTGGTATCCATAAAAGAGAGATCATGCAATTAAAGGCAATGCTGAACCAAAGAACTGTAAAAATCTCTCTTTTTTTCTCCCTGTTGAGTGCAATATACTCATGAGTGTAAGGGAGATACACACAGCCCTTGCTGGACCCTGCACAAGCAGGTCATGCTGAACAGAGGCTGCTATTGTACATTATATGATTTTTCTTATTTTTCCTCATCAATTACAACCTCCTTCCTGACTTGGAGAGACCACAGTCCTCTGGAGCTAAAACAAGCTACCCTGGATACAGTCCTTTTCTAAGCAGACATTGTCACATGTGGTAAATATTATTCCCCAGAGAACAAACTCTAATCACATAATTCATTTCAGCAAGGAAGGGAACCAAGAGAAAAAGTGAAGATTTTAACAGACACCAAATACGGACACGCGTATTCTTCGTACGAAACTAAAATTTTCTTTGTATGGAAACATCTACTACAAAAAAATTGGTCTTAATTTCTAAGGTTTTTTCATTGCTTGGCTTTGATGAGTTTAGCAACACTTCCACTGCATCCCACTCTTGGAACCTGTCTTCCTGTCGCCAGCAGTGCCAGCCTTCACTGCCTGCACTCAGCAAAAACTTCAAAGTGTTGTTATGTTTGTCCTCCCTGTTTCACTGCAAAAATTCACAAAACCAGCCAAGGTCTTCCAGGCTTCTCCTAAACTTCATCTCAGCCAGGCTGAGATGCACAAAGCAAGGGCTAAGACTGTCTTAATGCTTTCTTTTGCATTGATAATGAATGATTTCATTTCTTACACCACATGCACACGTTTAAGTTAAAAGTACAACATGAGCTTGCACAGAGGGTGTCCACTCTTGTATGTCACATGTATCTTGTAATTTTACATCTCCCATGACAGGAACCCACAATGGGCAGTCCTTGGAGGTTGCTGGTGCTTAAAACTGTAGCAAACCAGGACTGCGCTTTACCAGCTCTGCCACCTTCTTCAGAGTTTAACAACCTGAGTCACCTAATGAAAAAAACCTCTTGTTTTTTACCCCTCTTCTACTTTTCCATTTAACCTACAGTTTGCAAGCAGCTCTTCCATGTGAGCAGCAGCTCCCCATGTGTGACTGCAAGCGGGATGGAAATGGAGCACTGGAGGATTCCTGCGGTTAATACGTCACTTGTAGATGCACCATAAATCCAGGAAACTTTTCCAGTGCCTGAATCTAATTATGCTTTGGGGGTATTTATTTATGTTTTATTCTCTAATGGGCATGACTGAAGGATGAGCTAACTTTTTATGTGAGATTTTGCTGTTTTCTTTGTTTTCAATTTATGGTCCGCAGTAGAGATCTTTGACTTATGAAGGAGAGCACACAGCAAGAGTGAGACAGACATGCTTAAAATAGCTCAGTGATGTTGCTTAGTTCTCACAAAAATCAAGTGTAGCTAAAAAGGCTTACTCAGATTTTTGCAGTTCAATCTAGCTAAATACTCTTTTTTTTCTCAGCTAACATTAAAGCTGGCGCATTTGCTGAGTCAGCAAGAGAATATGGGTATTTATTTCAGCTGCCCTTACTTTAACCAATGTATAACAGCATCTCCTTTATGCTTAACTATTGTTTGAAGGGCTCTTGAAACCAATAAGAAGCCTGTTTAGAATAACAGAATTATGGAATCATAGAATGGTTTGGGTTGGAAAGGGCCTTAAAAACCACCTTGTTCCAATCCCCTACCATGGGCAGGGACATCTTCCACAAGACCAAGTTGCTCAAAATCCCCTCCAAATTGGCCTAGATGAAAATTGAGGTTAGCTGAGTTTACAGATCAATTCTTGGCTGAAATTCTGAAAGATGCAAGGTATTCATTTCTGCATCAGAAAGATCTTTTTCTGAAGACCATGAAAATTAGGAGAATGCTGGATAATTGGTAACAGACAACATTCAACATTTATCATTCATCACCTCCAGCTGATGCTATCACAGGCAGGGGCTTATGCAAAAATCTAAGTTCCTCAGAATTTTTTTTTTTTAATTGAAAAGTGTAACAGGAACAGACACCAGCTGAATGCTCTTGAGTTAAGATTTCAGCTGATTTGAGAGTTTTAGTTTTCGTGGTTGTCTGTGTCCATCTTTTAAAGTGGTTGTTCTAACATTCTAATCTTGCATTTGAAACAACTTCACAAATGTACATTCCTTCATCTTAATGAATCCTGGAAAACAGGAAATGAAGGGTTCAAAGGAAGGGCAGACAACTACTGTAAATCACCAAGCATATTCCCTCCAGAAAGTGATTATTTTAAAAACAAAACCTGTTCGTCATTAAGAGATATAATTATAACAGATTGTTCAAACCCTAATGATGTTGCTCTGAGGTAATCAGTCTTTATAATCCTATCCAGTGAAAAGGATGACATTACCTTTTGCAGTATGATGAAGTGAAATGCAGCTGACAAAACATAATAAATCAAGGAAAAGTAAGACTCATTTTTTCAGGTACACAATTATAAAGGTCTACAGCTCATGTACTCCAATTTACAGTGAACAGAGTGTCTGTCTCAGAAAATACTAATTTCTACTTGCATGCACTACCATGGAAAAGTTATTTTTTTACCAAGCATGCAAATTCAATTATGAGACTGTATTTTCATACCAACAGAAGCAGCAAAGCTATGTATATGGGGAACTGAATTAGAAATCCACTATTTTGGATGTCTCTTTTGTTGTTGATGAGGCACTCAAGGCTTATATTCATGAAGAAACAGTTTGAGGCTTTATTTTTACATCCACTGTGGCTATCTTTAATCACATATGAATGCAAATTAAAAGCCCAAGCAGCTGTGTTCTCTTTCTGTTGGCAGTATAATAATGACATAATAGCCTCTATGTCAAGCATTCTCAAACAATCAGTACACTGACATTTGTTTGCAGAACCTATTGAATATTTAATTTGCAGAGTTTCAAATATGCTTTTGCAGACATATGATGTCTAAATTTACTGTGTGTTGATTGTGATCTTATCTAATAAGCTCTGTTGATATTAAACTCCAAAGATATTTTGTCTTTTAATTACACTGGTGCCATTTGTTTTCTGTCTGGATCAATTAATCTCAGGACACTTTAATAACTCTTGATTCTGAAATGGCCAACTGATTAAACAACATCTGACTCCCAAATAGAAATGTCTGCCTCCGTGGCAGCCTATTTTAAGGTTATTTGTGTTGACAAGGAGTTTAAGAAAGCTCCTATCAGATGCCACATTTAATTCATGGCATGAAAGAAATCCAACACTTCAAACTCTAAGAGTCTCTCATCACATTCTCTTAGTAAAAACACTCATCTTTTTTTTTTGAACTTGTCACGTGCAGTGCTTGATTTTTAGCTGACATAAGGGTTGAGCATTAAGGTAGGAATTTAATACCAGAAGAAATCAGCTGGATGCTTCATAGATGTTTCAAATTACAGTCTAGAGGCACACACTGAAGTTTGCTGCTAGAGTTAATGAAGTGTTTTGTTTCACTGCAACAGCAAACACATGCCCATGTACTCTCTGGTGCTAATGACCTCAAGAGTTACAGGGCATAGGTGCCCTGGAATTACTTTGCCATGCTCCTGGCAAAATAAATTGGTGTGCTAATACAACATGAAATAAAATCCTGGATTGCTAACTTAATTAGAACTGCTTGTCAATTAACAACAGTTGCTCCTGACCTGAGACTTAGGAGCATATTTGTGAGGTTCATGCAGAAGATCTCATCAGCGTCCTTGGTATTGCACTGAATATGTATCCACTGCTGCAGCTGAGATTTAAATCAAGTAGTTAAACCTTTACTTTGAAATTAATTAACTTTCTCCTTCATTCCCTCCTGCACAGACCTGCTTTAAGTAAAAAACCCCAAGGAACAGTGGATCCCCTGATCCCTCCATGAGTTACAGGTGACTTGTGGTGGTGGTGGCAAGTCCCACACCAGACTGGACACAGTGGTGCTGAGCTGGGCTGCTCTGGGGCTTCTGCAATGCAGAAATACTCCTTAGAAAAGGCACTGAAAACCTTACCTAATCTCCTCTGGTTAGATTTTTTTTTTCTGATTTCTATAAAAAGTGGCTATAAGAACCAGTTAAAATTGATCAGAGCTTCCTTAAATATCCTACTCATGGCAGAAGCACAGACCAGCCTGCTTTTCTGGGCTACAATGCTGCTGTGTTTGAATGTGTAATAAATGTCAGAGAAAAAATACTCAGAAGGGGTAGGAATGCTGCAGACATTTCTGCGCTTAATGAAAAAAATAAATGACAAAGGGACAAAATACAGAACAGAGAGGTTGACCATTTTGCCTGAATTCTGTTTTTTCCCATATCCTTCATCTGTTTTCTGTTCTGCAAGTAATTTGGGGCAGAGGCTGATTTTCTTGCTTGGCACACTTCTAGCGGACTTGAAATGCTCCCACAATATGTATAACAATAACATGTACAGAAAAATCAAACTTAAGCATTAGAAATGGTTTCCACGCATTTAAAAAATTTAAATAGCTCTCGCAAAAATCTTTCTGTTCTAATGCAAATCAGGTAAGTGAGATTTGCCTTGGGAGAGAGCTAAAATAAAATAATATTGCAGGCACCTGGTCTTCTGAGTTTTCGCACTATTAATACCTCATTTTGCATGACCTCTTCATCTACTGGGGATGCTTGTATTCAGACAATCTTGGGCTAAGAAGGCACATCTCCACACTCTCACCATCTTTTCTGGACTGTAAGGTACAGAGCAGTAAAAGCGTACCTGTGTACCCGGTTTTACAAACGCAGTTGAAGCTTCCTGGGAAGTTCTGGCAGGCAGCACCATTTTTGCAGGGGTTGGAAAGGCACTCGTTGATGTCCCTCTCGCAAGCCATGCCGGTGAAACCCTCTGGGCAGCTGCAGGAGAAGCCCCCCACCAGGTTGTGGCAAGTGCCGTCGTTGTGGCAGGGCGACGGGAGGCACTCGTCGATGTCGGTCTCGCACAGGCTCCCGTCGTAGCCTGGCAGGCACCTGCACACGAAGGGCCGCAGGGGCTCGTTGGCCACGATGATGACGGGGATGCTCTCGTGGGTCCTCAGGGCCGGGCCCACCGCCAGCCTTCTCAGGCAGCTCCCTCCGTTCTGGCAGGGGCTCTGCAGGCACCAGTCGTGGTCCACAGCCTCGACCCGCACCCCGCTCTGGCGGAAGAGGACGTCCTTGATGCTCTCGAAGAAGGTGGCCACGCCGCTGGGGTTCACGTACTGGTTGCTGCCGCGCTTGACGGCCGCCATCAGGAAGGTGTGGTTGCTGTCCTCGTAGAGCCCGTAGAGCTGGATGGCCGTGCCCAGCCCCGTCAGCTGGGAGCTGGCGATGCGCAGGAAGTGCAGGTAGTGGTTGGTCAGGAAGTCCCGCACGCTGTGGGCGCTCAGGCGGAGCAGGACGCTGTTGTCGATGGTGGTGTTGCTGAAGCCCGCAAAGAAAATCCGGACGCTGCTGGTGACGGCTCCGTGTAGCCCGTCATTGCTCAGGACGGCCAGGTCAAACGTGCCGTCCGTGGACCTCGCCTGCGAGTGCAGCTCGCAGGTGCCCCCGGGAATGCTGAAAAGGCTAGTGACTCCTGAGGTGAGGGAGCACTGGAAGCTGTCTAGGACATCTGGATCCTGCGGCTTTACATTGCCCAAAATTCCACCTGGGAAGAGGTTGCCATAATAATGAACAAAGATTTCTACTGTTCTGGGCTGAGACGGGTTGTCGTTTTGGTCTATTACCTTGATCTGCACAGTTCCTGTGGAAGACATCTGAGGCACGCCAGAGTCTCTCGTAATCACTGAGAGGTAGAAATCGCTGATTTGCTCCCTGTCAATCTCCCTCGTCGTTGTCAGGACTCCAGCGGTGCTGAGGCTGAAGTAGCTGGTGGCAGGGCCAGTGCTGAGCAAGTAATACGTAAAAGGACCTTGGTTGGGAGGGAGATCGGGATCTGATGACTGAAGTGTCATCACCAGAGTTCCTGCGCGGTTATTCTCCAGGACTTCTCCTTGGCTGGTGGACAAGGTAGGGCCGTTGTCATTGATATCTTCCAAAGTTACCACTAGAGAGGCACTTCCTGTCGCAGACGGCGTTCCCGAATCGATGGCCAGCACAGACAGGTTGTAGACAGGCAGCGTTTCTCGATCCAGCTCTGCAGTGACCGTCACCTGTCCCGTCTGTGGGTTGATGGAAAAGGCGCTGTTCTCGTTGCTGGACCCGATGAAATAGGAAAACCTGCTCCAGCTGGGGACAGAATCTGAATCAAAGGCACTGACGAACGTGACATGGGTGCCTGGAGGAACACCCTCGCTGATCCGTATATTGTAGGTTCCCAAGGTAAAAACAGGAGGATCGTTGGCATCCAGGATTGTGATATTAACGGTTACTTCATCTATATCTGCACCACGAATGCTTCCCAAATTTTTTGCAAGGACTTTCAAAGAGATCCGTTCTTCTTTTTCTCTGTCAAGAGGTCCTGAAACGTAGATCTGGCCACTTTTCTCATCTATCTGGAAGCCCTTCTTTCTGCTGTTGCCAAAGATGAGGTAGTGGACTTCTCCATCAATTCCCATGTCACGATCACTTGCAAAAACTTCACCTACAACAGTACCTTTGGAGGCTGCCTCTGAAACCTCAAAATAATAAAGCTTGGACACAAAACGGGGCACATATTCATTTGTCCCTTCTAACTGGATGTTGACAGTAGCAAAGCTGCACCTCTCTTCATCTGGAACATTAAAAGCCTTTACCGTTAAATGGTAACTCTGCTTTGTTTCGTAATCTAAAAATCCCTGGGTGGTGATGGTTCCTGTGTTGGGGTCAATGACAAAGAGGTCGCTGTCCGAGGACTGGATGGCATACGCAATCACAGCGTTAGAGCCAGAGTCAGCATCAGTGGCGTTTAAACAAATAACAGTTGTCCCACTGGGGGCGTTTTCTAACACGGTGGGAAAGTACTCCTCAGGGCTGAATGCTGGGGAGTTATCATTGACATCAATGACATTAACAGTGACACTGCAGTAGCCTGTTCGGGACACCCATCCTCCATCCGTGGCAGTAACAACCAGCTCGTGCTTTTGGTGTGACTCAAAATCAAGTGGTTCGGCAAGTGTCAGTGTGCCAGTGGTTGTATTAATAGCAAAGATTCCAGCTTCATTTCCAGAGGAAATATTGTATCTGATCAATCCGTTCATAGCAGCGTCTCTGTCTCGTGCTGAAACCGTCCTGACCACTGTTCCCACAGAGTAGCTCTCCGGGATAGTAACACTCATACGGCTCTGGGAGAACTCAGGTGTATGGTAATTCTCTTCTGTCACTACTATTTCAACAGCTACCTCAGATGACAGTGGGGGATTACCCTTGTCCTTGGCTTTCACTTGAAACAGGAAGTTTTTGTTCAAATCAGCCATTAGTGAAGATGACACAGAAATCCAGCCTGTACTCCTGTCCAGTCTGAATTTATTAGTTTTGCTCTCATCAGAGATGAAGTACTCCACTTCAGAATTCAAGCCAAAGTCCTTGTCATCCACCGCAGTAACTTTAATTAAATTTGTGCCAACCCTCACGTTCTTAGTCACAGGAGTGAAGTATTTAGGGGCGAGGAAGAGCGGTGCGTTGTCATTGCTGTCTACTATGTTTATGGTGACGGTGGTCTCACTCACTAACGGGGGACTGCCCCGGTCTGATGATGTCACGATGAAGCTGTGCCTATTGATGTTAACATTGCTGGAACCGCTGGAGTTTTGGTACCTTAAGCACTGCTTGTTGAAAATCTCTCCCGTGGTTGCGTTAATGCGGAAGAACTCGGACTGGGATTTTATGAAGTAGAAGACTTGACCATTGGATCCTTCATCTGGATCGGTGGCTGAAACCTGAGTGACCTTTAGCCCAATCCCAGGAAGCTCGGGACACTCCAGGTAATAGGACGGTTTTGTAAATCGTGGGGCATTGTCATTGACATCTGTGACAAATATGGTGACATCTGTGCTCACTGTCCACCCCGAGTCATGCGCAGAGACCCTGATTCTGTAGCGGTCGGTGTCCTCCCTGTTCAGTGGTCTGCTGATGGTGATGTCCCCAGTGCTGGGATTTATGGTAAACGGGAGACTCCCATCCCTTATGGAGTACCTGCTGACCGCGTTCGCCCCAATGTCCTCATCTGACGTTGTGACTCGCGTTACTGTAAAACCTAGAGGAGCATTTTCAGGCACAGAAGCACTGAATATCTGTGAAAACCTCGGAGCATTGTCATTTTCATCTAAAATATTAATGACAACTTTGACAGTCGTGCTCTGGAGCGGAGTGCCTTTATCTGAAGCTTTTATGGTTAGTGTGTACTGAGACAGTTTCTCCCTGTCCAACGGCCGGACACTTCTGATCTCACCAGTGGCTCGATTGATACTGAAACTGTTTTCGGTATTGCCCTCAATTATTTCATAATTTAGCTGTCCATTTAGACCACTGTCTCTGTCGACAGCAGCCACCGTCAGTATCTTCCGTGGGGACAGGTTCTCCGCTATTTCTGCAATGAAGGGATCCTGCTCAAACTCTGGCACGTTATCGTTGACGTCAATCACCGATACTTCCAATTTCTTGTATGAGGAAAAGGGGGGAAAGCCCGTGTCTCTGGCCTCAATCCACACCACATACTTCTGTACGGCTTCGAAATCTAAAGGCCGCCCAATAGAAAGCTGCCCTGTCACCTGGTCCACCAGGAAGGTGCTGCCCAGGTTACCACTGGCAATGTAGTAGGACAAGGAGCCTCCTCTGGCTGAAGATCCAGAGACGGTGGTGACAAGTGTCCCGACTGCTTGGTTTTCAGGGAACGTGAAGGTCTCCTGCTCTGCCTGAACATGAGGAAATTCGGCTTTGTCCACAAACCTCACAGTGACAGTGGTGGAGTCTGTCTTGGGGTACCGGCCGCCATCCCTCACGTGAACAGAAATGGTGACTTCAGACTCTCCCGCCAGTGGTTTTGCAGCCAGGATTGCCCCCCTTGCTGGATCGATGTGGAATTTCTCAGAGTTCTTCCCCACGAGGGAATAATGGAGCTCGGCGTTGGAGCCGGCATCTGCATCGGTGACAGTCACGGCAAACACGAATGAGCCTGAAACGGAGAACAAAGCTAGGTCAGTCCTTTAATGAATGCACTGACTGGGAGAAACACTATGCCAGCCCTTCACTCGGAAGCACATCCTGGAGCAGCATGCTCTTCCTCACACTGCCTTGAAAATGAACTGCTTTTTTCACAAAAAAGTGAGTTCAGCAAGGGGCAGGCGAGTCTGTGAGTCCACAAGACATGAACGCAGCCAAAAAATGTTGAGTTGAAAAACAGGACACTGCATTCAGAGAAATGGACGTACAGATCTCAGTAACTGGGAAACAGCCTGCAGCCTTTTGGAGGCCTAGCATCCTGGTTATAGAACATTCTCACAATAAAAACCATAATCCCAGTAAGACTGAATGCTATTTTGATTCTTAAAATTACTCTTAGCCTATTTATACACGAAAACACCACCCTGGAATTCAAGGACTATTAAGGTTACATAAGTGAACAGGCAGCATCCACCCTACACCACTGTCCCTTCTCTTCCTATTCCCCAGGTGCTTCTCCTTTCTCCCCACTAGCCCCTTACTTCTAATTTTCTAAGAGTATTCCAAGGACAGTAACTAAGAGGACTGCATTTTTAAAAGCACACTGGTAAAACAGAAATACATAACTATTGCACACTAGTACAATGACATGATTACACTCAGACTTTTCAGGTCTTTTGAATTTATGCTTCACCATAAGCTTGGCTGTATGGGCACCACTTGCATTATCCTCTACATTTGCCCACCCAGAAGGAGAACCCAGGGTGATCTTCCTCACCAGACTTTACTGATCTAATGCACAGCAAGTCTTTCAAATTTGACACTGTTCAACCAATTTGGAGAACACTGTTGATGTTTTACTGTTACTAAAATTTAGAAAATACCCTGTTTTGTATAAAGAATCATGCTGTTTTCAACCTCTTAAGGGAAAATCATTTACAAGAAGGAATGACTTTGACAGCATCCCTTAAAACTATACTTCATGTCACTATTTGTCATGTGCAGTGATTTGTACTCCAGGGGCAGGAATATTTAGACAAGAACAGTATTCAAATCCCTGTGAGAAATGGGATGGAAAGAAATGAAGATTTTGTGCTTCAGTTATTAAAATCGTAATAATATTATTACTAGTTCCCCTTTTTAAACTCAATTTAAAAATACCAAAAAGAAAAGAAAGTTGTAAATAAGAAAAGTGGATAGATACTTAGGTTTTTGCTAAGTTAAAAACAGAGTAAACATAGCTTAGGTTTCTAGTTATAAGAGATTTCATACAAAAAGCACCTAAAAAGATATTGCCAGAAAGCATCAGGTCAACCTATGTGTACTCCTTGTGAAAAGAATTTAAAGAAACACCCCAAAAACAACCAGATAAA
The DNA here is from genome assembly GCA_013398275.1 of Promerops cafer. Classification (NCBI taxonomy): domain Eukaryota; kingdom Metazoa; phylum Chordata; class Aves; order Passeriformes; family Nectariniidae; genus Promerops; species Promerops cafer. Next base: position 460,896 of record VZSE01009681.1, read on the forward strand.
GGCACTAGTCAGATTACATGAAGTTTCACCAATGCAATAAGAAAACAATTTCATAATGTTGTTCTGGAAACAGAGAAGAATTGCAGACAAATTTATTCTTCCATAAAAAGGAGAAGTATTTGCAATTGTTTAAAATTAAGAGACAAAATCCAAGACACAGAAATAAGCTTTTTTTTTCCTGTTAAAAGAAAATTTGTTTTGTAAATCATTTGTTATGGAATCCTCTCTGTAGGCATCACATATCCATGTATGTGTATGAATGTGAAAACATGGAACGTGAACCGAAGCAGAAATTAACTCCTGTGTTGAGTGAAGTAACTTTAATTTGGGTGTAGGCTCCACAAAAGGAAGATTGCTGCTTGATTACTTTTATTTTATTTTACTTCACCACTTGGCTCAAGGAAAGGCAACATAATTAACATCTGACATAGGCACAGCATTTTTGGAAGAAGTTGTCAAAATCCTGTTTAGGAATTGCTCAGAGGAGACTTTCAGAAGTAAAAACAGGCCATTGTCTTCCTAACCCTGGCAAAATAATAACTTTTTTGAGTGGGTGATCATTTACAGTACGTCTACTTTACGTAACTACAAGAACATAATTGAATTCGGATGGGAGGAACCCAATAGAAAAAACCTGCTGAATTGTGGATGGTAAATTGAGGTTTGTTATTCCTCACTCCCATGCAGCACAAAGATAATACCAGGAAAACAGCTCAGAAATATTTCTGGTGGCACAGCTTAGCATTTCATTAAGATGTTTCCCAGAGAAGCTGTGAATGCCCACCCCTGAAAGTATTCAAGGCCAGGTTGAGATGGGACTTTGAGCAATCTGATTTACTGGAAGATGTCCCTGCCCATGGCAGGTGGGTTGCTACTAGATGGTCTTTAAGGTCCCTTCCAACCCAAACCATTCCGTGATCCTCTGTTTACAGGAAGTGCTTTGATCCCAAGCCCTGCCAGTGCTCACGCTACCTGAAGTGGTGGGCGACGGGACGTGGGTGACGTAGGGGTGGTGCTGGAATTTGGGCGGGTTGTCGTTCACATCGGCCACGGACACGAGCACGCTGGTGGAACTGGAGAGGGCCCTGGGGAAGCCCCCGTCACTCGCCACCACCACCAGGGTGTAGTTCTCCCTGGCCTCTCGATCCAGGAGAGCGCTGGTGATGATCTGTCCCGTAGAAGGGTTGATGGTGAATTGTGAATTGCCGCCCGTAAGCCTGTAGCTGTTTGAAAGGAAAACCAAGGAAGAAGAATTGGATTAGTATTTCAAGAGGCAGCCTGCTGCCTTAAGAGAGTAACCATTTTCTATACTCTTCATGCCACCCTGCTGATGGGTATCAATACAGACAGATTTCCTTCTGACTCTCCATCCGTCTTCACTGTTTTTCAAATTTCAAGGCCTGTCATAAATGACAGTTCTGGGGATTTCCAAGCATAGCTGTTTAACACAGATTTCTAATACAAGAGCTGACTGAGCCTTTGGATATTTGAAGATACCATTGAACATACTCTCAAAACTGCCTACTGGAGGCATCCTCTAGTGCTGATTTCCCTGGGCTAATGCATTAACTGTTACTCCAAAAGGCTGAGGTACCTCTTAACTGAACCTGCAGAATATAATTATAAAACGTACTGTTTTTTAAGATAAAATGAGGACAGCTTTACAAAATAAAATGAACATTTAATATCTGTATTGTTTCCTGTTTTGCTATTCAGGATTTCAATGTTAATTTATAGCAATTCATAGCAAATTAGTAACCACAGGGCTCCGTTAACAGAGACTAATTGGGACCAGAGTTTGACCCTTGGTGGGTGTGTGTGTGTGCACACATCCCTGTGTGATCTGATAAGAACTGACTGTGTGCTCACTGCAGGCACATCGTAGGGGCTACCTCTGGCTTCCTACCCCACTGAGTTTGTCCCTTCTCTTGGAATGCTTATCCAGCTTGTGTTCATACAGCATGAATCTCAAAGATGTATTTCTAAGTGTACTTGGTTAATATTACCTTTTTTAATAATTCAGATAATGGATTTTTGAGAAAACAATGGAAACTGGCTCAAATGAACAATTCTCATATTCAATATCATAACCCAACACTGAGAGCATTGCTCCTCTGCTAGAGCACAGCAGCAGCTTTCCTGAGTTGTGATTCTATGAAAGGTTCAGAATAAAGTGGCTTTAATGAAAGAGATTAATATTCCTATCTTCACCTCTGTAAGACCAGAACAGCTTATGACAGCAGTAATAACACAGCCCAGAAGCTGCACTGAGAGGGTTGAGAGCCAGCCTGTGTAATCAGCTGTGGCAACTTCTCCTGCTCAGTCATTAATCTCTACACAATGCCGTGAGCATACTTTAATTGCTTAATTATTATATAATGTGATGGCCATATGCAATTATTCTCCAGCCATAGCAATGTGCACCTAGAATAGAAAGAATGTGCACAAAGCCTAAAGCACCACTTAAAACTCCCTAAACAGCAGCACCAGGCACATTTCATCTGTGATTTGCACTGATTTAACCCTGAGTGGGGTATTGCAGAGACAGAAACTTTCTCTTCTGTGTTTCCACATATATGTAGTGGCTCAAATGTTACCATGTATTTTTTTTTTTAAAAAAGGAAATAATAAAGACATATTATATTTTTCGTAAGATATTTTGAATTATATCTGCACGTAAACCAACTGAACAGTGTGCATGTGTCTCAACATAATTGCAAAATATCCAAACTTAACCCAAAAAACCTAAACAAAACCAAAAACCTCTTGAAAACTCAATGGTGGCAAGTGGCATAAAAGGAATTTGATCCAAGCACTTAAAATCTGGCCTTTTGACTCTTATGTCTACTATCTTTAACAGGACTGCTCAAGTGTCAAGTGCCATTTACAACCCCACCACCCTCCTTTAATGACTTCACAGGTTATCACCAGAAACAAGAGAACAAGAGTTGGCAGGTATGGACAGGTAGGTGACAGTTTTGCAGAAGATTAAACACTTCTTTCAAAACACAGCATATTTTTTGACTTTATGTGAAAACGTTTGCCAAGGATCTTAAATATCCCTTTTGGAAACCAAAGGTTTAATTTTAAACAAACTCTAACAAGATTGTAAAGGAGTTCTGAGTGCTCAGCACCTCTGACAAGATGACCGTACATGTTCTGGTCCTTCTGGCTTTCACCAGTTTTGTAATACCAGTCATACTTTAAAATCTGTTTTAAATGCTGAATCTGGACAAGTTCTGTCCAAGAAAAACAAAGTCTCTTCCTGAGCCTGAAGAGTGTAAAACAAAACCTGAAAACAATGTTTTAATAGCTACTTATGAAGGCAAAACATATTTTTATCAACTAACTCTATGATGTGGTACTGAGTGAATGACAAAGACTAATGGCAGAGATATTAAAGCAATTTAACCACACTAAAGAAGTCCAAGAGCACTCTGATAATTTCTGATTATGGGACACAATCATTACAGTCATTCATGCTTTGCATGGAATTCTTTTTTTTTTTTTTTTAAAGGAGCTTGCCAGAAATAGTTTCTTAGACTATGAGTGAACAGAATTAAAAAGCTTCATTGTTTCACAATTTAATAAATGGCAATTTTGGATGATTTTCAAATATCTAAAGATGTCTAAACGTCAAGCTTCTATTTTTGGCTCGTAGCTAGTTGGAAAGAAAATATTTCAGTATTTTATAGACATTGCTTTGCCATAACATAGTTCTGTTTTATTTTGCTTCCTTTAAAAAAAAGTCACACAGTGGTATTCTTATGCTCTTTGAAGAAGGAACTGAGGTGAACTAACAAAGGTAAACAAGGAAGCTATTTTTATATCCTGCTTTGTGAGTTTGGAAACAGTGATGTTTGCAGCCACAATAGTTAAATATGGTAAGATTGAGAACTAATACAAATTTGCTTTGCATTCCATTTGCGATGTATCTGTCCTCAGTGGATAATCTTCAGTTTGTCACTGCCACTCAGCATCCTCATTACTCCTCTCTGTGGAACTGGAAATGGCCAGTGCTCAGCCCAGTGCCCAGTTATCAACTGAGCCCTGCAAACCCTTTGGCATGTAGTGCAAAAATGTCAAATTCCAACTTTTTACTGGTTTTCTGAATGGCATAAGCTTTATGCCTTACCTTGGGTAATTTTCATGCCAAACTGAAGACATTAATTGACCAAAGCTTTACTCAAGGAGCGCATTTGCTTTAAGTGAATATTGCTCACTACATGAAAAGGTGTGAATGCAACAGCAAGGCAGGTAGTGGGGTGCAGATGCAAATTAAACTGGTTTGCTTTTCACTCAGTAAAAAAACAAAGTAACTCCACAACTCTATTTGTCCTCAATATAACTCTAAAAGCCTATAAACAACAAAAAAGACCGATTTGCCCAAGTAATTTAGTTATACGTATAAAGCTGTTCTATTTTGTCTTACAGCTTTAAGGCACGCTGGTGATGGACACTGGGGAGAAGGAAATCTTCAGGCAAGATATGAGGCAGTATTACACGGAGCAACAGTAATCGACCTACCTAATAACAGCATTTGTAGAAGCATCAGCATCCGAGGAGTTTACGAGCAAAATATCTGTCCCCGTGGGAGCGTCCTCCGGAACAGTGGCAAAATACATGTTAAAGGCAAACGTGGGGACATTGTCATTGACATCATCCACTGTGACAGCAATGGTTCCAGTGCCAGTGAGGGCAGGAGATCCTGCGGGAAAGGGGGGATACAAAGAGCTAGAGGTTACAAACACCAGCATGCTAATCGGAGGTCTGCCAGCCCCGATTTAGAGCCGAGCGCTTGAGCATGTCACAGTTCACAGAGCAAGAAAGCCAGCTCCTCAACAAAGAGGACAGGGTCAGGTTTGTTTCAAAGTCATCTTGACATAAAGTACAAGTTGTGAAAGACAAAAAAAAAAAAAAAAAAAAAAACCAAAGTTATTATTTTTCTTGCTCCATCTAATTCCAGAAATATTTTGTAATACAAGCTCAGTGGAAAAAGATGGTCTTGGAACTGCTCAGAAAGCCTTCCTGTAAAAACCAGGACCAATTTGAAGATGTGGCTGACTTTCCTATTTCTCTGCGAGAAGACCTTCAAAGGTGGCACACTGACAGACGTGAAGACTCCAGCCCTCAATTTATTCATCCGCAGAACAAATAGAGAGGAAACAGTGGCAAACCCCAGCTTTCCGCGTGGCTTTTCCACTGCCGGTCGCACCCCTGACCCGAGGAGACCTTCTGGGAGCGGGTGAGAAGGTTGCAATGAGTCTCCAGCCCTGTTCAGACTCAGTCTCTCCATAGAAGCAACCATCTATAGCAGCAAATAGTGGGATACTGGCTTACGGGAAATCAGACTGAACTTACTTAACCCAGGGCTTTCATCCTCCTTGTTATTCTAAACTTAACTCTGATGAGCAGCAACAAGCATGAAATAGCATGTTTATTCATGTGCAATCTCTCAGTATTTGCCCTCTTAAGCTTTTCCCTTGTCAAATCCAAAAAAAGACAATGAAAACTTTTACAAGTTTGTGTTAGTTTTGTCAGTCCATTCATTACACTTCTTTTCAGCCAAGAATCAGCAAGACATCTTCTGCTAACCGAATTCCTCCCCTGGAAAAAAGGGATCATTCCTTTCTTCGAATACACAGGAAGGAGAAGGAAAAAGTGATAGGAGAACATAAAACATTTAAGTTATGGCCCCTTTTACTCAAAAGAGAGATGACAACCATGCCTGTTTTACCCAAGATTGCATCGCTTTCCCCTTCCATCTCAGATACACCAACTCAGCATTTGCTGGGCTGGAAAAAAGTGAGGATAATGAAATGCTGTGGGCCAGAGGCTGGTGGAGTCCTTGCCGCGAGGCAGGCACATTACAGGGAGCTGTCACTTGACGGAACGCAGGCCGCCCCGTGTGACCGCCCCGGTCCTTCCAGCCCGGCACATGATTGGGTCACTGCTATCCAAGGTTACTGCTGGAGCTCAACCTCGGGGCTGGGAAGGAGGCAGGCTCTGCTCTTGGGTCTCATCTGCTCCTGGCAAGGGCTCCAAACACAAAGTTCTTACGTAAAAGGAGAAATAACAACCCTCTTTCCCACATGTTAACCCTTGAAGGCTGAAGAGGCAAGGCGGGAAGAAGCTGGGAGCAGCCTCAGCACGGGAAGGAGGATTTTTCACCACAAAACCCTTTGCAGTAACGTGGTTTAATGCTCAAATGGGCTGAATGACAGAGCTTCCAACTGAAAGGTGTTAAAGATCTCGCAAGGCTGGGTTTGGAGGCTGCTGATCAGAGGGGAAGGATCACAACGCCGAGGAAAGAACGTGCAAGCCAAGGAGTATAGGTTTCACATCACACAATAGAGGCCTTTCTCTGCTCTAGTCTGAGGTAATTCACTCTGCCAATTAATATGCTTTCAGCCAGGAAGGTTACATTAAGGCAATAAGTCTGACTCATTTTTTAGCCTTTTTTTTTTTTTAAACTCACGATTTTGTCATTTAGCCAAACGCATATAGATAGAAAAGCCTGCAAAAGTGTTCTTGATTGCTGAAATATTGCCTGTGAAGTGTTTATTATTACTGCATTAAATGAAAGAGAGTCCTCAGCGGCGTTTGCTGCGTGTGTCATCAAGCTCTGGCCTTCCAAACGCATTTTATTGACATTCATCTCACAGCTAATGAAATGAAAGGTTGAAAGTTGTAAAGTTTCGCAGCTGATTAAACAATTTATATATAATTCAGAAATTAATCTTGGGTAAGTCACATTCAAAGAGCATCAGTAATGCAATTCAGCCTGGAAAAGAAAGCTAACTCACGGCTAAAGCCCGAAACTCGCTGTTTCAAATGTATTTGCTAAGACAAAGCCAAGGCCAGAAAATTCATACCGTGGGTTTAGTCACAAAAATGAACAGAGGTGGCATTTTTGCCTCATGCCCACATCCCTTATTCTCCAATTCCCCTTCCTCCCTGGAAGTGTCTACGAGGCACCGTGCAGCGCAGTACGGGCTCATTTGTGTCAGCCTCAGGGAAGGGACTGTACCAGCCAAGGCTGAGCACCACACCAACAAAACGAGCTGGGGTAACATAAGTAACCCAGACCTCAGCAACGTTAGCTTGTGGCTGCAGAGTGCTCCCAGAGACATCCCAGAAGTCCCATATTAATTCAGCTGTTTGTAACATCCCAAGTCACTGCTCCTCGGTTCTAAACCCCAAACCTTTCTCATCTTACTTGGATGGAAAAACTCACATATTTACATTGGTTTCCTGTCTGTGTAGCTATCCAGATATGTTTTTTTTTTCCCCTCTAAGTAAAATATCACGTCCACAAATTTAGTCCTTTATTCTATTACACTGAAAGACGAAGTTGCAATTTCACAGAGAGCTTTTACTCAGTTGAAATTAAATGACTAGCTCACATTTCTGCAGTTACTGAGAAATATAAGAAGAGGAAATTACAAATGAAGTAATTTCATATGGAAAAGAAATAGCTCGGGGCCAAATTCTACCGTCCTCAGTGAACTTCCAGGGAAAGCTGTGCTTGCATAAGGACCACAGAATTTGGCCCTTGGTAATAAGCAGGTTTCATAAAATGTACATGTCATATTTGTGGTGAGAGAAGTAGTTTCCACGGTCAGGCTGAGTTCCCAGATTTCTTAGTTTTGCTTCAATAGCAAATCTTCCCCAAGTTAGTTAATTCTTATTATGGTAGAGCATCACCCCTATTTCATTCAAACTGCTATTAATATTTTGCATAAATAAGTGCAGTAAATTTAGTGTAAATTCTGCAATATTAGCCAAACACACAAGATGACCCCAAACCATTCTTAATAAACCAGATATGTTACAACCTATCTAAAATTGCTGTACACAGCCACACAAGCCTCTGAGTACTTTTAAAAACAACCCTGAGGGCTAAAGCCACAAAGAATCATACACTTTTCCCTAAGTGAACTTGCATTAAAAATTTCTGTGATTTTTCATGATAGCCTGAACTATTTTTCAGCAGAAGCAGCAAGTATGTGTTTGTCAGACACTCCTCATTTAGAGCATTTCTGTAGTTTTATATAACTAGTAGGGTTTTTTTTTTTTTCCAAATCCCAAAATACTATGTCTCACAGAGTCTTAAAATATCCATGTTTGAAAAAAAAAGTCTTCTGGAAGGATGGAGGAGTGAAGGAACCAAATGATGAATAATGAAAGAACATAAAATTGACTATGTGAACTAAATGGGAGAGATTGAATTGTCTGTTCCTGTCCAGTGAGTATCAAATCTTTAAAATTTATAAGATGGTGCCATTCATATATTATTGTCATTATAATTGTGAATTTCCCATCTCTGTGTGCTGAGGTCTGTTTCTGTGAGCTGCACGGTTTATTTTCTAGGTGGCAGCTGTACATATACACTAAGCAGACAGTCCCACAAACGTCCACACACGTCATTGTTGAAATAGAGATTAACCTGGGATAGTGTCAAAATAGGAACGCTGAGTTCAGGGGGAAAATTGCTTCCCACGGATGCTCTTCCAAAATTTTCAGCTTTTTTGCTTACATCTGCAAGTAAACACGTGTCTGGGGATGAAGAGAAGGAGCAGACCTTGTGAGCCTGCTCCTTGGAGGCCTGTGGTGGAGGATGAGCGACAGAGGGAGGTCAGGAGAGGCCACCTTGGGCTGGGCCAGCACTGGGCCGTGGCTCCCCGCCCTGCAAGGGACACTGGGGGGAGTGACATGAAGAAACAGCGTGGGGAATGTGGGTCAGGCAGGCAGCAGCTTGGGACAAGGGTGTCCCTTGTCCCAGCAAGATGGGACTGGAAAAGAGCTACGAGCAGGTTTTCTGCTCCATTCGCCCATGCTTGCTTGAGGCTGATCACCACAAAAAACATGGCGATATTTGCAATTTTTTACCTTAAAAGCTGCAACAAGTGGTCTCAGTTTTTTCCTCTCCCTGTCCAGGACAAATGGGATAAAAAATATTAGCTCTGTGCAGTAATTCAAGTAGAAGAAAGGAAACAGAATGCAGGAAGGTGACAGTGGGGAGAAATACCATTTAACCTGACAATCTCCTCTTTTCAAATGCTGGATAACCAGCAAAGAGAGGTCAATACACCTTTCTGGATAAACTCATAATCAGCCACTCATTGCCCTAACTTGTGCTGATGTTTCAAAGACACAAAATCACCCACAAGGGATGCACCTAGACTGCTTTCAAGTTTTGCCTTGGTCTATCCATGCACCCTTGGAAGAAGGGAGCAGTGTGTGCTAGTCCCTTGCTCTGGGGAATGGGGAAGGTGAGCTGTTTGGGCTCCCTGGAATCCCCCAACATGTGGCAGCATCTGCTCTGGTCCATGTTCAGCTCTCCACACCACATCTGGGTGCCTGGGGAATGATCAGAGTGCACTGGAGCAGCAAGAAAAAGCCATGAAAGGCAACTTGCAAAGCCATTTAGGTTCTTCAAGAAAGCTCAGGAAAAGATGATGCTATTGGAAATTATCTCGGCTGTGTGGTGCTGTTTGGCTCACAGCAAAAATTAGAAATAGGAGAATGTGTCCAGCACACCATCCACATATTGTTTGAAGCCTTAATGGTTTCTAGGTCCTGTCTGCACCACGCTTAGCACAGCAGATAGTAAAACCATCATTCCTTTCAGAAACCAGGAACTCAGAAGTTTTTGCCAGCATTAAAATATCAAAATCATGTGCTAGAAAAGGAACAATAAACTTAAGCAAAAAAACCCACAGATACATTTCACTAAAATGAAAAAAAAGGATTATAATTAAATAAAATTAATTTAAATGACTAATCAAGACTCATCCTGCAGGCAGTTTACCATGTTTTGTGGTAAATTAAACACATCATTATCCTGAAAATTGGAAAGCGATTTAACAGAAATGGAATTTTTGCCTCAGTGAAACGTGTTGCTTTGCAACAAAGCGGATTTCACTTCTCCAGTCAAACACTCAGTGAATGAGTCCCAGGACTAGGAGTTGTATGTGTTATCACAGAGAATTAACTTTTTCACTCAAATAAACAAGGCCTTTCCCACAATAAAGTGGCCAATCATGCTAAATGCATTTAAATGCAGATGGAGTGTGCTGAGCCTCACTCAGCTGGTGAGTTTGAAAATAAATACAGAGCTAGATTAAGTGAAAATGCAACTAGCCTGCATTACACTTTGAATTTCTAGTGCACACAAAGCTTGATTTGGAACATGGATGACTTTAACCAATTTTCCAAGAACACAGAAGAAACTGCGTCTGTGAAATGAGAAAAAGTAGTCCTTTTTACAAGATTGCACCACAAATATTTGTCCTGGCTGGGTATGTTTACTGTGCTTTGTTTTCTTCTTCTTACTCAATTTTTCACCACAGGCTGTCATGCTAAGTCTTAAAAAAACTGGTGAATCTAGATTATTTTGAGACAAAAGCTGAAATAAGTGGCTAATAAAAGACAGTAAAAAGTTAGAAGCAATCCGTACTCTCAGTCAGTTCAGTGGGTGACTGAATGAGACCATGAAGGAAACTTAAACTCAAATTTGACACACTCAGAAATTTTGAAAATCTATCTCATAGTTAGGTACAAAGCAGTAGTTGATCCCAAAGCTGATTTAATAGTATTTGAACTTCAAAAACCAAGGGAATAGATCGATAGTTGGGACAGAGCTGTACTTTTGCAAGGATTATCTAACAAGAAAAAAAAAAACAGGGACTTTCTGTATTACATCAGGTGTTATAAAAGTCAATATCAATCCCCATCTAGCAGCCTAAATAAGCTGGGAGCAAACAGAACTAAATTTAAAAACATAAAAAGTGAAAACAAAATAATAAATTATTCACTAGACCAGAGTCCAACCTTGTCCAAGCAACAACATGTCCAGCCACACTTAGGCTGGTGCTCGTGCATGAACACAGATACTCACACCTGGTTTGAGAATGCAAAAGAAAACTTTGTCCCAAAACAGCGATGCACAATGGGATCTCTCATCTGGTTTTATCCACATGGGTTTTAAATTTGGATACCAGAACTCCTGACTGACTGCATCCTATGAATTCATTAAGCTTTGGAGCTTCAGGACAGGGGCAACATCACATTACAAGAGATTTAATATGCTGTTGAAAGAACAGGACTTGCAGGCACACAGAGAGGCAGTTTTAAGGCCTCTGGTGTATATACACATTTCCCTATCCCTGTTCTCTTCCTCTGATCAGGAGCAGTTTCCTGCAGCTGTTAACCCAGAGAGGTAAAAAAAAAAGCTGGAGCACTGTTACAGACCTACAGGAACACAGACACAGACTGAGAACAAAACCCATGCAATAAAGAAAAAGTGTAATACATATTTAGCACAGCTTCAAGATGCTCAACAATCTCACACGTACAAACTGCACGTTTCTTAGCCAGAAACACATTTATTTCCAGAGCAAGAAGTTGCCTTCTACCAAATGTTTCAAAACAAGAACAATTAAGGAAAATGCTGAACTTAATGTTCATAAAAATCATGGCATATGACAGGTTGTAAGGGTACAGGGAAGAAGGTGCTCCCTGTGAGGGTGGTGAGGCCCTGCACAGGGTGCCCAGGGAAGTTGTGGGTGCCCCATCCCTGGAAGTGTCCCAGGCCACTTTGGATGGGGCTTGGAGTGACCTGGTCTAGTGGAAGGTGCCCCTGACTGTGGCAGCAGGTTGGAATTCGATGAGATTTAAGGTCCCTTCGGTCCCAAACCATTTTATGATCTCCCTGGGCCTGCAAAAAGCAAGCAGTGCTGGAAGAATGGGCACGGCCACGTGTCCCACCCAAGGCCTCTGGTGACAGAAGTGAGATTGAAACAAAGTGGAACTGCAACTCAGAAGAAAGGCATAGCCATTAAAAAAAACATATTTTCTTAAAACCACCAAATTACTCCTCCTTGTTATAAGTTATTGCTGTAAACAGAAAAAACAGAGAAGCTGGCTCCTGCAGGGACTGCTGACTAAGGCAATTTTTGACTTAGGCTTGTGACTCCTGAGTATCCCACAGCGAAATTCCTGTAATGCACAATTTTGAATTACGCTTTAAAAACACCCTGTATAATAAGAGAAGATTAACCAGCAGGCTAAGTGTTCAGGCCATATGTGCATGTTTTACTTGTTTTATCCTTGCAATTAAGGCTTCCTGACATTGTAGCTTTGTATTTGAAGATTGAGCTAGCAGACTTACAATTTATAAGGTGTAATGTTTAATTTAAAAAATGGTTTAAGATCACCAAGGCTGGAAAAATCTTAGTATTTCTCAAAGGCTGATAAACTGCTTAACAACTTCTCTAAGTATTCTTCTGCAAAACAGATTACATTCAGAGATTTCATTAGCAGATATGAAATAGAATTTCACAAGTAAGTTATGTAAGCAGAAGAACAATTTAAAATTAATTTTGATGTAGAAGTTCCAAATTCATCAGAGTAAGATGAATGAATGAAGAGGTAAGGGAAGAAGTGTAACGTCTTGAAAACTGAAAAAACAGACAATTCTTTCTAACTTGAAAATTTTTAAATATTAAGCATTATATTCTAGCTTGTTTTCCAGTTTAAATAAATGAATCTGAATATATATATATATATTTTAAAGAGATATACCTGTTTTTCCCCCCCGAAACTAGTTTGAGTTGGTTTGAAAATGAAGTGCTATGCATTATTTTAATCTGAGTGAAAATCTTTCATTGTTTTCACAGATATTTCAGCTTGAGCTGGCCAGCCTGAGCCCATTGCCAGCCTGAATATAAGTTTCTCCTGCACTCTACCCCAGAGGAACTTACATGCTTGGATTTAGCCCAGAGACTCTCGCTGGACTATTCAGAAAACAGTGACCTAATAATGAAGTTTTAAGTCCAAAAAGAGGACTAAATGCCTCAAATGGCATTCGGGGGCTGTATTGTGCATCTCGTGGGGTGGTTCTCTGAGGGGATGGGCTAAAGCCCTCATCTCCTTTGGGGAGGAAATATGTCACATCCCACAGACACTGACACGCTCTCTTCTTTGACACTAACTCCTCGGGGGATATCAGACTGACTCTGCCACAAACACTCTTCCTAAATAGCTTTTGGAGCTTTTGTCTTCTAGAGAAAAATGTCAAAGTGCTAACAGTTTCTAGGCTCTGTGATAGGGCAATACCCTGCTATTGGATTCCCACAACCACAAAATGCCACTCTCAATTCTCTTGTCTCATGATTTTAGATGATGGTAAGACAATGTGAACACTATGAACTCACTTATGAGTGTCACCATCTCAGCTCTCCCGAGGTGCCATTTAGAAATAAATTTAAAAATCATGCAGAACTACATCAGTAGTTTTAGTACCAGTATTAAAAGAGCAAAAATAATAAAGCCAGTGAAAGAGAAAACCACTAAAACTAGACTAGAGCAGACAGCATAGACACAAGGAAGAGCTGCCATGAATACAAGGAAATAAACGGAGCTGGGAAAGAACACAATACTCATTTTGAAAAAGCTCTGCCACAAAACAAGACCACAGAAGAGAGCAATCCTTCTGTCAACTGTTAAGCACCAAGGTGAGCAGACATCGGCTTCATTTAGCTCACCAGAGCCTCAGAAATGGGTGTATTTAGACATTGCACAGAAAGCCTGGCAAACAGGACATCTCTAGCTGAAATAAGGGAGTTGCTTGTTTGTTTTGACAGCACCAAAATTTAAAAATAGCTAGATTTGTTCTAAAAATAATATTCGTTCTTTTCAGGCAACATCTTTTCACACTGCAGACTCCGTGTTATGTAGAAATACAGTGTCTGTTGAGGAAACAGGATGAGTACAAATGTCTTTAAGCCTAGCCAGTTAAATCTCACACAATGCTGAGTCTTAAGACTTTCTCAACATTACTAAAAAATACAGCTGTCCTTTTGTTGTTGGGAAGTATCTTGAAACGTGTTAAAAAACCAAAACAACTGCACCGTCATCTTTAATTTGATTTTAGGATTGAAGGGAACCAAAAGCCTAGCTCAGAAGAGAATTCCTGAGAAGGATATAACCTCTCTGCTTGGTCACTCTCCTACATTTTTGAAGGAAAGAATGCATAAGTCAAGGACCAACATTTTCTAAAGAAAAAACATATGCTTGTTTTTCATCCAAGCCAGGGATGTATACAAAAAACAGCTAACTAAATATAATAACCAGTTCACTGATTCATTTCTTTCAGGGCTGTTTATCTAAATCAGTAAATAGATTATTTAAGAAAATAAAATACCCCCCCAAAAAAACCACAGGAACACAGCTTCTAATTAGAAACCTCAAAATTTCATTTTGGTTTTATTGTGGCAATGTGCCATTCTGACCAACCCAATCAAGAGATGGTGGCTGCAGTTTATTTAAACAGTAGTCCTGGGCAATGAGCAGGTTTCCAGATGTGCTACTCCACATCCCTGCAATCAATAAATAAAAGGAGGAGGACTGTTGGAATGCTAACATTTGTCCAGAAAATTGCTCAAAGAGTTAAAGACACGGATGATAAAAGCAGCTGCACCAGTTCTTGTCATGCTGCCAGAGCTGAATGTTTACCTAGTGCCGCATCCCCACCAGATGGGGTGAAAAAAAAAAAAAAAAAGTAGAAAGTCTCTTTTCCTAACCATTTTGCCATGAAGAAAGGTATAGCAAAGCAGAACAGATTTATGTGGTAGAAGCAGACCCATGAAGCCACATTCAAATAGTTGTGTGTAGGTTTCTTGGCGTTTATGTCAGCAGACATTCTGGGGCAGCATCTGCAATCTAAACACTATCCTGTTATTCCACAGTCCATCACTTTGCCTGTCGCTGTATTTATAATTCATGCACTCTGGTCTAACAGCTTGCACTGCAAGAGGGTCTCTAAATTGGGATGGCTGAGCTTCGGGGTTGAATTATGTTTTATTTCTCGACCAAAGCCACAGGTGTACAGCTCTGAATGTTCCCAGTGATGGATGCTTTGCGTGTCCTCATAAATCCCCCCTGCCTAGAGTGGCGGCCTAGTATCCAAGACCCAGCCGCGGTGAGAGCACGGCGGAAGCGCAGAAGTGAGGGAAGAGTGATGATAAACCAAGGTAGGAACCAGAACCCTTTGTGCAGCCTGCCTCGTGGAAACTGGGCATGAGGCAGGCTGCATGGACGCACATCACTGAGCAGAGCCCAGGAGTCGTTCTGTCCGTCTTTTCCCTCCCCCAGCGCGGAGGGAAGGCTCTCCACCGACCCGCGATCCACCCCGAGGACCGGCAGAGGATTAGCAGCCACGGCCAAGGAACAGCTGGGCCAGAGCCAGGACAATGCATATATATCAAGACTGACTTCTCTGGGCCTGAGGGGAGCTCTTGCTTGGGAAAGCACTTCTTCAACAACCGCCTGGATTTCCACTGCTGCCGCACGTGGTCCCACCAGCGGTCCCCCACCTGACCTGTCCCCAGTGCTTACGAGCAGCTCAGCTCTTCATAACTCACAAGTCTTCTCACGTGCCCAGGACTATGATCTGGGCTCTGGGAGAGCACTCCTGTGTGCAGTGAATGAGCACAGAGATCCCTGAGGGCACAGGCACTGCATCCTATGCAGCCCCGCTGGCTCCACACTTTACCATGTCCTAATCCTTCCCTTGCTGTTATACTCAGCGTACCCGCTGCCAAAACATGCTGTAAATCTATAAAGGTGCATTGGATGGACACCTCGAGATAAAAATAATGAAAAATTACAAGTCATCCTTCTTCCAGCAACTTCCCTTACACAGGCTAAGGTAACACAGCAAGAATCCACAGTCACAACTTGATGAAGTGAAAATAAACGTAAGAAAAGCAAGAAATGCTTGATTATGGATAAGGAGACCAGGAAGACAGCCAAAACTAAGTTGGGAATCCATTAGTTCTTATGTCTAATGGTGCTTCTAAGTATGTATTGTGTCTGCTTCCTGGAAAGAACAGGAAGAGTTGGCATAGACTTCTACAGGAGCAGGATATCATCTCTGAATGTTTTAAACCAGTCAGTGCAGCCTATAAAAATTGAGATGCAGACTCTAAGAAAAATGGGAAGAGGGCTGAACAAACAGAATTTTGCTCTTGATGAACTTTTCCAGAGTTAACTGCATCTGGATGTGTACCATGATTTTATCTGTAAAAAAAACCCCAAACCTTAAATCAGATGCACCATATATGGCAAGACTGTTCTTTGGGCTGCTAAAGACTACTTGAAAGACTGTTTATTACAGCTAATAAAAGCCAACCTCAAAGTGTAAAGGATAATACCTTTTCCTTGATTAGTTTTCAAATATAATATGGATGTGTACAATTTCAGACAAGTCTGCTTTTTTGACACTTTGTCAGGCACAGCTTCCCTACCTGTTTTGCATGTGTATTTCTGAATGAATGGTCTGTATGCAAAATCCTTCTTACTAAGAATTATCAAACAAACACAAACTAAGAGACTCAAAAGAAATGGTTATGTTAGGCAAACAGCTGCTTCTGAACACTGGCAGGAGGGCATGGGAACTTGTAAGTTAGCTTTACAAGAACATAGCAAATTTAGAAAGGAAGTTTCAAACAGTGTTTAATCAGTGCGATATCTACACGTTTAAACACAGGAACTCATAAAACATGCTGCTGTTCTGTCAGCCACTTATGGCAGAGGTCCCATGCACACTTCATGTATTAACGTCTCCCTGGATTACCTGAAACTCAGAGATCTCCCAACACAAGTAAATATTTTCATTTGGGACTGCTGGATTTAACTGTTGGTTAAATCTCCTGGATTTTATGGGGTTTTTAGGAACCAGAGACCAGGTAAAGTCTGTGCTCTGGTCAAACTCCTGGCTTACACACAGTGCTAGGTGTGGGGTACAGCTGAGTTTCTGCTCCTCTCCCTCTTCCAAGGAGGACAGTAATTGTTGGCTGCATGACACTGCTTTTATCAGTTCAGTCTTTGGGTGTTTTGTTCTTTACAGCCCTCACTGACTTTTGCCAGCTTGGACTGACAGACCAAAGAGACATCAAGACAAATCCAGCTTCAGCTTCTGAAGGAGCATAAGGACATTCAAGCCCAAGAGAGTCCAAGTCACAAGTGAGCAGTTTGAGGCTACAGAGTAGTAGGAAGCCAGTGTAAAAACCATAAAGCACACAGTTATCTCTAGCCAAAGTGCAAGACAAATGATACCTCAAGCCTTAAAATTGTGTTTTTCAGCTTCAGCTGTGCTCAGACTATGGAATACCTGAGCACTGCTGCAATAGGAAAATATTAACCAAAGCTGTTGTCACTGGCACAAGATACTGCACACAGCATGGCAGAAAACAAAACTGTATTCACTTGTCAACAAGTCGGCTTTGCTTCTATTTTTACTACTAGAAAGCAGGAACAAGTTCTGCAGTAAATTAAATCCATCAAACCATGGGAGACCGGAGGTCAGTCCAAAGTATGATGCAGGATCTCTTTGTTAATAATACTCACAACAAAATCTGAAACCAAAATTTTGGGCTTGGACACCTCAAGTGAAAGTGTAATTAATCTTCATAACAAGACTTCACGTCCTGTTTTAAATGAAAGAACTTGGAATATTTTTGGTATTGTGGAGCATACATATGACTGGATGCTGAGCAAAGTGGAATATTAAAATATTGATATGCAAATTCTTTTTTTTTTCAGGGCTAAGATTTCAGTAAGATTAACTGGGTAGTCCACAGCTGTTTTCTGGCCACTGATGCAACCTCTGCACATTTGTGATGCCAACATTATTGCCGTTTAAATTGTTTTTTTGTAGTCATGCATGAAGTTCTTATGACTTAGGTAGGACCACTTACTACTGCAGGGCAAAAATCCACCTACGTAAATCTGTAGTGAGTACTACCAACAGCAGACAACAGGACATAGGAATAAAATCCTGATTTCCAGAAACCAAATTCCCTTTGGCATCAGGTAAGCCCAGCTCTCCCCGCAGAGATCTCCATTCAACACGACTACCCAATCTCCATCCACTCAAGTTTCAGACTGCCACACAAACATCTATTTTCTGTCCCGAATGCGATGTTTTCCGCACGACCTCAGCGGAAGAGGTGTTCTGGTGGCCTCACCTGCATCAGCAGCTGTGACCAGCAGCAGGTACTGCTCCTTGGCCTCCCGGTCCAGGCTCCGCACCAGGCGCAGCTCTCCGCTGCCCGAGAGGGTGAAGGCTCCCTCCTCATTGCCAGCCACCAGCACGTAGGTCAGCCTGCTGTTCGGCCCCTGGTCATCGTCCCTTGCTACAACCTACACAAGCAATGTACACAGAACAGATGTCAAAGACTGCAAAATTATATTGGGATAGAGGAAGCATTCTCTGTGATAATAATCCAAATTAACGGGTTGAATTAATGCAAATGAGATGAGATGGATGAAGCAAAACTCTTACAGTCCCAGTGGAGGTGTGAGGCTAGGCAGGGAAAACACAAACAGAACTCCAAGGCATAATATTAACTTTTGGTAAAAAAAGCCCCCACCCATACAAACAAAAAGGAAAACAAACCAACAAAGACTGCAAATTCAATTAAAGCCAAAAGGCAACTTTTCCACTGTTTTGGATTTTCACTGTGCATTAATACCACACAGGCATGCTACTAATTGTCAGAGACATATTTATTGCTGAATGTACCCACCTGAAGAATAACTTTTGGGAGCGTCTCCAAATTCTCGGGGACGTTCACAGAGTAGGGGGAAAGCTCAAACGTGGGAATGAAATCATTAACATCCTTCAGGACAATACTGACTGTCGTGGTATCGGTCCTGGGGCTGCTGCCGCGGTCAGATGACTGAACAGTCAGTGTGTAGGAGGGCTGCTTCTCCCTGTCCAAAGGCTTGGCCACAGTTATCACCCCTGTCACAGAATCGATCCGGAACTCACTGTTGGCATCCCCGCTCACGATGGCGTAGCGGACCTGCCCATTTGTCCCTTCATCTCCATCAGTGGCCAACACCTGGATTAAATCCGTCCCTGTCAAAGTATTTTCCACCACCTCCACTGTGTAGAGCCTTTGGGCAAAGAGCGGGTTGTTGTCATTAATGTCCAGGACTATGACCACCACATCCGTAGACGAAGAAAGGGACGGCTGGCCCTTGTCTGTGGCTACCACAGTCAAGGTGTAGTTGGCCACGGCTTCTCTGTCAAGCTCCCCAGTGAGCCTCACTTCCCCATCAATGGTGCCAATGCTGAACTTGTTTCCCAGAGGCCGGAGCAGGCTGTACTCGATGTAGCTGTTGGGACCACTGTCGGGATCAGTGGCCTGTGCTTTGAACACCACCGTGTCTATGGGCGTGTTCTCCGGGACGTAGGTCAGCTTAGGGGAGATAAAGCTCGGGGGGCTGTCGTTCACGTCCAGCAGAATGATGGAAACTTGGGCTGTGCTGGTGTACCTGGAGGCTGGCGGGGGGGCCATGTCATGGGCTTGCACGACGAGGCTGTAGAAGGACTGGCTTTCCCGATCCAGGGGCTGCCGGATGCTCAGCACCCCCCCGTTGTTGATGCCAAACTGCCCCGCGCTGTCCCCGGACGCGATGCTGAAGGACAGCTGAGAGTTGGGGCCTGGTTGGGGAGGGAGAAGAAAGGTAGATAATGTGACTTCATCCCACTGACCTAGGTACCAATATTTCTGGCCTCGTTTCCACGGGAAATTTTCCTTCATTTTCCTACAGAAATGAGTACTCTGTAGCCTCCTCACTACCATTTTTTAATCCATCTGCCAGTTTCAGCCAAGTTTCACAGTGGAACAGAAGCCTTTGAAATTATTATTTTCTGACAAGATAATATTCATGAAAGAGAGAGGGAGGATGTTAATTGGAGACGCCACAGAGGGAACGACTGGCAGGGTTCATCTCTGCATTTCATTCAGCAGGAGCTGCACGGTGGCACCACAAGTAATTTCTCCCCATCTACAAGGGTTAGGGATAAAGGGTTTGAAGGGTTTTCCTTCAGAAACCAAGACTCAGTAGTTCTGCTGCTCATTGAACATCTGGTTTCCTTCGTTCTTCCCAGTTCAACTAAGCAACGTTATTATTAATGTAATTATTTCATGAATTTTTCCACTCAATTACAAAAAGCCACAAGCAGAAACTCCCAAGCCCAGCTGGAGCAAGCCAAGGGTGAATACTGGGGAAAGGTATGCTTCCCATATATGGCATGGTATTCCAAAATATCAGATGAACAGCCCTCACTCATCTCATGATCAAAACATAACTAGCAATTATGGTCAGGGGAGACATTTATCATTCCAGTAAGGGAAATGAATCCTGAACCTGGACAGGGCTGTGAAATATCCTTAAATATTCCTTGTAGGAAACAATGTGTGTTATTGCTTTGATTCCACAGTTCACTCTAAGCAACTAATTACAACATCCAAATGTGAAAAAAGTTTTCTATCCTCCATCTATCTTACTCCTATTTTAATTAATTTCAAAAATTGTTCTTGTTTTGGGTATTCAGGACTGTGTTTAGGAGCAGTAAATTAACCAACCATTAGCTAATAATTTACCAAATAAATTTACCATTAGCTAATAATTTACTCAAACTAGCTTGTTCATGCAAAGAAAGCTGCCCACTTCACTGATGGCTGTGCATTTTGTCATTTTTACTCAGAAGCTCTTTTCTCTCCGAGTGAATTGCTTTGATAATAAAATTATCCCTGCATTAGATTTATTAGTCTTTGCTGTTTATTATGCTCAGACTTGAGAAATCTAGTCCTATGTGTCTTTCCCCCAGCGGCTACTGTAATTGGCATCTTTCCCTCTCTCTTTTTCCTCCTGTAGGAGTTAAATTATAAAATGAAGAGAACCAAACATCAAAGACAAAATATTTGAATGCAATAAAGAAATTAATACATTTATCTGACAGGCATTAGTGTTTGTCCATTACTTTGATCAAGTGAAGGACAGTGAAAGTTTAATGCTACTTTGCTACTTTGCTTTT
This sequence comes from Promerops cafer, assembly GCA_013398275.1. Classification (NCBI taxonomy): domain Eukaryota; kingdom Metazoa; phylum Chordata; class Aves; order Passeriformes; family Nectariniidae; genus Promerops; species Promerops cafer. Next base: position 481,795 of record VZSE01009681.1, read on the forward strand.
TGTTCAGTTGTACTTTCAAATCACTAATTATATGGATGAAAGTCTTGATTTCAGTAAAGTACTTTCTGGCAATTCTAGATTTTTGGAGATGGGTAGGATTTGGGTCCTGCAAAAGAAAATAACTTTTAAAAATACTCTATTCCCACCCACCCCCCCTCCCCACC